>CM077234.1:19299267-19899267 GCA_039654775.1 Spinibarbus caldwelli
TGGTCAGCAGAAGGAAGCATGAAGTGCTCCAAAATTTCTTGGTAAACGGGTGCAGTGACTTTGGTTTTCAAAAAACACAATGGACCAACACCTGCAGATGACATTCCACCCCAAATCATCACAGACTGTGGAAACTTAACACTGGACTTCAAGCAACTTGGGCTATGAGCTTCTCCACCCTTCCTCCAGACTCTAGGACCCTGGTTTGAAATACAAAACTTGCTCTCATCTGAAAAGAGGACTTTGGACCAGTGGGTAACAGTTCAGTTCTTCTTCTCCTTAGCCCAGGTAAGATGCCTCTGACGTTGTCTGTGGTTCAGGAGTGGCTTAACAAGAGGAATACGACAACTGTAGCCAAATTCCTTGACACGTCTGTGTGGTGGCACTTGATGCCTTGACCCCAGCCTCAGTCCATTCCTTGTGAAGTTCACCCAAATTCTTGAATCGATTTTGCTTGACAATCCTCATAAGGGTGCGGTTCTCTTGGTTGGTTGTGCATCTTTTTCTTCCACACTTTTTCCTTCCACTCAACTTTCTGTTAACATGCTTGGATACAGCACTCTGTGAACAGCCAGCTTCTTTGGCAATGAATGTTTGTGGCTTACCCTCCTTATGAAGGGTGTCAATGATTGTCTTCTGGACAACTGTCAGATCAGCAGTCTTCCCCATGATTGTGTAGCCTAGTGAACCAAACTGAGAGACCATTTTGAAGGCTCAGGAAACCTTTGCAGGTGTTTTGAGTTGATTAGCTGATTGTTATGTCACCATATTCTAATTTGTTGAGATAGTGAATTGGTGTGTTTTTGTTAAATGTGAGCCAAAATCATTACAATTAAAAGAACCAAAGACTTAAACTACTTCAGTCTGTAATATGCATTGAATTTATTTAATACACGAGTTTCACAATTTGAGTTGAATTACTGAAATAAATGAACTTTTCTTCTAATTTATTGAGATGCAACTGTATACACACACACACACACACACACACACACACACACATATATATATATATATATATACAGATGCATGGTGTTTCAAACTATTTTGAATTCCAAATTACACTTACATCTCTAAAACGACCCCCTGTTCAGGAGCATTTCTTTTTAAATATCTCTGATATAAATATGCAAACATGCATCCTTGCCTCTGAAAACCACAAGATGCCATTTAATTCTCACAAATAATTTCTTCCACTTTAACTCAGAGCACCCCTATCCCTACTTGGTCTGTCCACGAGATGTCTGGGATATTGATCAGGACTGATGATGTTGTCCTGTCCAGCACTAGATTTCTCCCAGAGCTCCCCTGATCCACTCAATCACCGACTGACTGACAGCAGTAGATCAAACATTGATGATGATGGGTCCAAACAGATGTATAACAGATGATAATCAAATGGATAGATCACTGTATAATGAAAAGGAAGATTATTGACAATTCAGTAGCTTTATAGACAATCAACACTTGCTATTTCATCCTGATCTGAAATGGCACTTTTTATGTATATGGTACACGTACTTTTATTAAAAGCATTTATTGCACAAATCCCAGAGTTTATGAAGTGTGAAGTGTTTATGTAGTGTTAAACTATTATTTAACAGAACATAAAAATTAAGTTGTTTTAAACATTAAATCCCCACAAAATTGGTGATTTGGCCTGTCCTACCTAGGAGGACTAACCATTTTTGACTGTATTAAACAATTCAAATATTTTTTTCATATTTTAATTTTTTTTTTAAATATAACATTGTACTAATAATTAAAATAGTTTATTATTTCTAATTGATTATTACCTAATAAAGACAACAACATCATATAAATCATGGTTTTACAATACTATTTTATTATAAAGGTCCCAAAAATGTCAAACTTCATTTAATTATATAATTTAATAATTAGTTTAGTTTGGCCCTGAAGCTATCAATCACCCTTTTGCAGAAGGTTAAGGGAGTTCTTTCACTTTCCATTTCATTTACTGAAAAAAAAAAAATTTACTTCAACTTCTTAGGGTCCTATCCTGCATCCTGTTCATGGAATTTGCCACATACTGTACTTTATAATAAGAGGAAGCTCAGAATAGGAGAGGTTCCTCCGCTGGTCTGTCATAAAGAAAGGTGTTTCTCTGCTGGTCAGTCTCTACACAGAAATAAATGGGACTCGGAGATCTCACTTCTAAGAGCACCTGAGGATCCCGTTCCAGTTATCATCAGTACTTTCCCTTTCCTTTTCATTACAAATAAACCTAATGAGGCATGTAATTAAGTTCCTTTGTCGATGGAGTATATGAAAATTAAATCTGCAAGAGAACATCACTATGATGGCCTTTAGATGGACGAAGCGATCTTTTGCATGCGCGTGTCCTTCCAGTAAAGCACTTTTCTTTACTTTCGTGAATTTATTTTGCAGAGCGTAGACAGGCCCATAGCCACCTATGAGGCCACCGAGGTCCGGACCTCTGTAAATTTTTCATGTTCAAAAATAAAATTTGTTCTCTGAATGACTAATTTGCTGTTGAACTCCTCCTATGAATGTCTGCATGACTTGTATAATTCAGTTTAGACAGTTTTCAAGAATGTTTAGTGTCCCTGGTATGAAAATGATCCCTGCGAGATGCTGGTGGAGTCAACGAGGGATGAGAGAGTTGTGAGTGATGGCGGGGGGAGCAGCCAGTTGCCAGATCCAGTTCTTATAAGCGTCTTTGGACTTGTCTTTTCCACTTAATTTAACACTTTAGAAAGTTAATAAAGTAGGAAGTTGCAGTTTAGGGTCAGCGATATCTTTATCTTATCTTATTTGCAAAAGATTTGAAAATTTCGGTTAATTTTTAATTATTTATTTATTTTTTTTATTTTAAATTTTTGTGTTTTAATAGCAATATCTGGCAACACTGCATCGCCGGCACTTAAACTGACAGTAATCAAAAAAGCCCATGACTGGTTATTGCTGACAGGATACGACATTTGGTAAGGGAAATGCAAAAAATATCATGATATTATTTGTCAGAAACATTACCAATGTTGTCAAAAACAGTAGCATTTAACATTAGTACACAGATCTGTAGAACAAGTAGGTTACAGAATGAAATGAAATGAAATACGCAAACACTAGCCATGAAGAAGTCTATGCTATGTAATTCAGTATAGTAGTTAAATTTTCACAAATCATGCTATAAACATTCATAAGAGCACTAGACAAAGTTATTAGCTATATAGCAATGGTTATTAATAAAAACTATAATGTAATAGGCCTTTACTGGCCATGTATTGTTGCATGAATAATAAACAACTGATAAAATGATCCACCCCTAACTATAGTATACTATAGTATTAACAAATTTTGATGCAATAAATAGGGTATGATTTAAAAATGATCCTCCCTCCAAAACAGAGAATACATCTTTCACAAACATCTACATGTCTGTCTTTTAAAGTGTTTGTAGTGTATATAATGAGTTGTATATGTAGGGGTATTATAGCACAATTCTAGCACAATTCTTTAACAACCCACCACCTGCAGAACCTGATTTTACCAAGTGCGACGTTTTTTTTTTTTTTCTTTTTTTTGGATCAACTTCTTTGTTGACCCTGGTACAACATTGTGATTAACCAATCAGATTTGAAGAACCAGTTTATAGTTTTTGTGAAGTTTAGGCTTACAATCTGTGTTTGGTGCTTGTACATCAGTGTCATTCATCTATCATTTCCTCTGATTTATGGATTACTCATGGATAAGGTTAGATTTAGGTGTAGGGATATGGTCAAGACTAAATATTTGGATTAAAATGTTGTTCCAGGGTCAACAAAATATGTTGACCTAGGAACACATCTTACTCTGCAAAATCAGGACGTCCCCCCCCACCCACCCACCCACCCATCCACTGCCGCACCTCACTAATTTTCAAAGCCTGGCTACGGCCATGAGCGTAGCACTTAGCACCCTTGACTTGCGTATTCATAAAACGTGCGATCATGTGATGGCGGCCCTGGGCTGCTTGGCACGCTCTCAGCTCTACAAACACACACAGTGTGCTGCCAGTCCTTCCTAGCTGAGCTCCAGCTGCACACGTGCACCAGCCGAGGCTGTTATTTGTGGCGGACAAGAATGACGTAATTAGCTTGCTGCAAACACACACACACATTCTCAAAGGTGAATGCACTGCAATGCAGCTCACATCCCAAAGGAAGCTGAATTGGAATGACAGGAAGAGGAATTTAATAAGATTGTGATTCAAAGAAATTCAACAGGTGATGCATTCCTTAAAAATAATAAAATGTTCTTCCATCCTGGTCTACAAAGTTAATTAAATATGACGAAATATAAAAACTAAATGCAAAATAGGGCTGAATGATAAGTGTTAAATAAATGGTTAATCATGATTATTTTGCTCAAAAATATAATCACGATTATTGTCATTTTTACATTTCATCAGAATTATTTAGATACAAATCAAGAGAACGTCACCTCTCAAGGTCTTCTTGCAGATTTAGTCACAGGAAACAGTGCAAAGGACCACGTGAAAGACTATATTACACATTTATTTGAACAGAATATCTCAATAGAGATGAGAGCTTGCATGTTTGCCTGTTTTCAGCTTTCCATAATGTAGAAAGAGTGCATGTGCATGGTTGCCAGGTTGGGGAAATTAAGCAAACCACTGGAAAGAAAATATATTGATCAAAAAGCTCTGATTAGGGCATTTAAATTCTTGAAATCTGGCATCCCCAACCATGAAAGCTTGGCTTGTTACAAATGCAAAGTAAAATTTAAAGTAAAGGGCAAATTAAAATTAAACCTTTTTTTTTTTTTTTTTTTAAGATAAATAACCAGCGGGCAAATATCCATCCACCCATCCCTACAGTATCCACCCATCCATCCATCCATCCATTATCCATACTTCCTGGCATTCAAATTGAGAATTGCAGAATTGCAACGTGCACCACGTTGCAGGATGCAATTCTGCATCCTGTTTCTTACAGAATTCGAAATCAGTTGGAATAAATTGGAATTTAAAAGGCTTTCTCAGTTCAAACCTTAATGGCACACAATGTTTAGGACAGACAAGGTGAAAATAACCATGTTCTGTTGAGATTGTCTTTCATGGAGGTCAATTGAAATGTGTTAAGATGACATTTGGTTTACATTGGTTAGCTATGACGTATCAACCTATTTCAATGTTAGGTATATTTTTCAAGCTGTTCGGGTCTTAGACCAGTCCATGCCAACAGTCATTCTTACAAATTTTTTTTCTGCAAGAATTCACACACACAATCTAATTCCTATTTATACAGGTTACTATGAGAATGTGTGGATTCAGCAACATGAATGGGAGCGAAGCACTGCATAGCTGATACCTGTATATACTAAGTATATACATCTCCATACTTCGGCAAAGACATTACATATCTCATGCATACCAACACACTTTGCATTGCCACTCAAACTTAGAATGGGGTCTGGCTCACTTTGATTTGTGTTGCCAAATGCGCTCTGCATTTACACCTCATCAAGAGCGGCGTTAACGGCTTTTTTCTGCATTAAAAGAGAAATCTGGGATTTGTCATTCCTCCCAGACACTTCTTAATCCTCGTCTCTGCGTGCATTCATCTCCCTCAAGTTTGTAGCGGCCTGCCTTCTCAGCCACCAATAAACGCTGTATCCTCTCTAAGCCTTGAAAAGCTCTGAGGGAAAAGCCTCGACTGAGGCTTTGCATTGTTTACTGACAACAGTTTCCACACTGTAAAAAATGACAGTGATTTGAACGGTAAAAAACTGTGAAAATACTACAGTAAAAACCTGTTAAATGGTTAACGGTAAGTTCCCCGAATATGTACGGTGAAAAACTGTAATAGACATTTCAGACAATTTTACGGTGAAATACCGTTTTTGGAAGTGACAAAGAATGTAAAATTTACAGGGAAAAAACGTAAATTGACGTTCCCAGAATTCCCTGCGTTGCATTTCAAATTTTGTTTCAATTTGATGTTTTTTCTTTGAAATAACTATGTTTCTTCTTAGTTTTTTCTTATGAGTTATGTTTATTAGGGTTGTATGTTACATCTAATGTTGTTAAATCAATGTTTATTGCATATTTCAGTTTAATTAGTCTCACCATGATGTTGTTTAGTGTTTGTGTGAATGACACTGTGCACCTTCTATATATGTTATTATTTAAAAGCTGCTAGTGATGGGATTTGGTTCATCATGTGACTTTCTCATCACCACCTGCATTTGGTGGTTATCAGTGTATTTCAAAGGTACAAAACAGATTTCAGTACTTCAATAGGTTGGTATATTAACATTATATCAGTTAATGAAATTATGGTGTTTAACTGTAAATTTAAGTTAAAACCGTAAAACCTAAAATGTTGCTACCGTATTTTTTACGGTAGAATTTCGGCTACCACAGCTGCCGGTTTTTTACCATAAATTTTACAGAAATTTTTTTACAGTGCACCCATGAGCACAATTCTCACAGATAACTGAACCACTGCAGGAGGTAGAGCAGCATAGTTCACCTCTGTGACCACACAAATACTGGGTTTCGTTCACTAGTGTTTTCTGGCAAGATGCGTACTTAAAAGGAAAAAAAAAATTCCCTGCCATAATCATAACAGGTGTGTATATACATAATGTAACTTTGTTGATGAATCCAAATTATTCTAAAAGAGAGAGTATGTGACTACAGTTAATAATCAGCAAAATACATGCCAAAAAAATCTCCAAATATACAAGATTTCTGCTCGCCTACACAGGCATTCATATTCTACAAACCTATCCTTGTGCACAGCAAGATATTTAAATAAAATCAAATGTGACATTCTTAAAACTAATCGAAATATAACAAACAGCATTTAAAATATTTGAAATATATGCTAAATGTATGTTGTACACAGTGCAGCTCAATAAAATATATTTTTGATTTTGAAAATACATTTAGATTCAACCTTCATATACCAAAATGTATTACAACATAGTTTCATGGGCAAGAAAAACATTTAACAGGAATTGTGCGCGCTCAAAAAGAACAATGAGTTCTCAGGTGCATAGAACAAAAAGAAGAAAGTTTTAATCCAACAGGTAGCTGAAATTTTCTGCACACTGGAAAAATCCAATCAGGCCAGAAAAGGTCTATCAAAAATTTAGTTTTTAATTTTCCATATGCAAAAGTGAAAAAAGTGCAAAGTGTCTTAAAAACAGACCAAAGTGCAGACGTTTCAGCCCATGTTTTCTTCAGTGCTCATGAGGCAAAAAAGCAACAACACACTTATATAGGCACAACTGCAAATTGTTGACAGCTGATCCTAACCAATGAGGAATAATTGTCATGCCAACAATTTTCCTTTACAAAAAACATGCAAAATCCATCTCTTCATTTAATCCAGTCGGGGTTAATGATTTCAACTCAAAAATCCAAAAAGCCTCTCTTTATAACAAGTTTCTATCTTGGTTACAACCTCTCCTATGCAAGAGAACCCTCTCAATGCCCAGGAATCTGAAGTCAGAAAAAGAATGTTTTGCAGACTCAAAATGACAAAAAAACCAGAGAAGTGTGATTAACAATTGTAGTGCACAATGCACGTTTCGTTTTACCAACATACAATAAAGGGCAAGAACACATAATTATGTATATCACGTTTTGTTTTACATGTGATCAATTGTTTAATTTTGTAAATTTTACCCATTTGTGGATGTGTAAAAGATTTGCATTTTAAATAATGAGAACAGGCAACACAATCCTTATACGGAAAATTTCCATGGGCATCAAGAAAAAAATGTCCAATCTTACAGTGACCTACGTTAAGGCTAAATGTGGATGGAATGGCCTACTCAAGATCAAAACTGTAATCATTCAATATGTTTAATTTTCTTTACATGTAATTGTTTTAGAACATTGTAGATTATGTTACCTGCTGATTTTTATTCAAATGTGTTATATGTTCACACATTTACCACAAATAAAGATTTTTTTTTTTTTTTTTTACACCATGTCTACTTTGGTGCAACCGTTGTCGCTCACGTCACATCAACTAAAGGCTGTCTACACTGGACGCAACAAAACACTCATTGCAAATCATTTGTCCTTTGTGTTAGTACATCATAAATAGAACGAGGCATCAGTTTACTGTTGGAGATTTGTCTCTAACATTGTGCTTCATCCAGTGTAGACAGAATCACTTATTATAATAAGTTTTAATGTGTTTAGTCATGTCGCTCACATCTGGTTTAGACAAAGTGTAAATCTGACTGTACAGTCATGGCCAAAAATATCGGCACCCATGGTAAATATGATCAAAGAAGGCTGTGAAAATTAATCTGCATTGTTAATCCTTTTTATCTTTTATTTTAAAAAATCACAAAAATCTAACCTTTCATTGGATAATAAGAATTTAAAATGGGGGGAAATATCATTATGAAATAAATGTTTTTCTCTAATACACATTGGCCACAATTAACAGCACCCAGTTTAACAGCTCTAAATTTTCTCCTATAATGCCTGATGAGGTTAGAGAACACCTGACAAGAGATCAGAGACCATTCCTTCATCCAGAATCACTCCAGACCCTTTAGATTCCCAGCTCCATGTTGGTGCTTCTTCTCTTCAGTTCACCCCACTCATTTTCTATAGGGTTCAGGTCAGAGAACTGGAATGGCCATAGCAGAAGCTTGGTTTTGTGCTCAGTGACCCATTTTTGTGTTGTTTTTGAGGTATTGTACGGTTGGAAGATCCAAACATGGCCCATTATAAGATTTCTAACAGAGTCAGTCACTTATTGATTTTTTATCTGTTGGTATTTGATAGAATCCATGATGCCATGAGTCTAAACAAGATGTCCAGGACCTCCAGCAGAAATATAGGCCCACAACATCAAAAAGCAGTATATTTCATTGTACACATGGGGTACTTTTTATCCCTGTGTTCACCAAACCCATCTTGAGTGTTTGCTGTTAAAAAGCTAATTTTTTAGTTTCATCTGACCATAGAAGCCAGTCCCATTTGAAGTTCCAGTCGTGTCTGATAACTGAATATGCTGGAGTTTGTTTTTGGATGAGCTAGGAGAATTTTTCTTGAAACCCTCCCAAACAACATTTGCTGTTTGACAATTTTTTTTAAAGGTTTTCTGACCCCGAGACTCAACTATTTTCTGCAATTCTCCAGCTGTGGTCCTTGGAGAGTCTTTAGCCACTCAAACTCTCGTTCTCACCGTGCATTAGGACGATATAGATACACGTCCTCTTCCAGGCAGATTTGTAACATTTTATGTTGATTGGAAATTCTTAATTATTGCCCTGATGGTGGAAATGGGAATTTTCACTGCTCTAGCTCTTTTCTTAAAGACACTTCACTACTTTGTGAAGCTCAATTATCTTTTGCTGCATATCAGAAATATATTCTTTGCTTTTTCTCATTGTGATGGATGATTAAGGGAATTTGGGCTTTGTTTTCCCTCCTATTTATATTTCTGTGACACAGGAAGCCATGGCTGGATAATTTCATGTTCATAATCACCCTGGAGTGCTCAAAATTGTAAATATGAATGGGAATATACTTCAAAGATATTTTACTCATAAGAATTTCTAGGGGTCCCAATAATTGTGTCCAACATGTGTTTGATAAAAACATTTATTTCATAATGATATTTCCCCCCCATTTCTTTTTATCCAATGAAAGGTTAGATTTTTGTGAACTTTTTAAATAAAAGATCAATAGGATTAATAATGCAGGTTTATTTTCAGAGCCTTCTATGATCATATTTACCAAGGGTGGCGATATTTTTGGCCATGACTGCATGTACAGGTGCATCTCAATAAATTAGAATGTCGTGGAAAAGTTCATTTATTTCAGTAATTCAACTCAAATTGTGAAACTCGTGTATTAAATAAATTCAATGCACACAGACTGAAGTAGTTTAAGTCTTTTGTTCTTTTAATTGTGATGATTTTGGCTCACATTTAACAAAAACCCACCAATTCACTATCTCAACAAATTAGAATATGGTGACATGCCAATCAGCTAATCAACTCAAAACACCTGCAAAGGTTTCCTGAGCCTTCAAAATGGTCACTCAGTTTGGTTCACTAAGGTAACACAATCATGGGGAAGACTGCTGATCTGACAGTTGTCCAGAAGACAATCATTGACACCCTTCACAAGGAGGGTAAGCCACAAACATTCATTGCCAAAGAAGCTGGCTGTTCACAGAGTGCTGTATCCAAGCATATTAAAATTGAGTGGAAGGGAAAATTGTGGAAGAAAAAGATGCACAAACAACCGAGAGAACCGCAGCCTTATGAGGATTGTCAAGCAAAATCGATTCAAGAATTTGGGTGAACTTCACAAGGAATGGACTGAGGCTGGGGTCAAAGCATCAAGAGCCACCACACACAGACATGTCAAGGAATTTGGCTACAGTTGTCATATTCCTCTTATTAAGCCACTCCTGAACCACCAACAATGTCAGAGGCATCTTACCTGGGCTAAGGAGAAGAAGAACTGGACTGTTGCCCAGTGGTCCAAAGTCCTTTTTTCAGATGAGAGCAAGTTTTGTATTTCATTTGGAAACCAAGGTCCTAGAGTCTGGAGGAAGGGTGGAGAAGCTCAAAGCCCAAGTTGCTTGAAGTCCAGTGTTAAGTTTCCACAGTCTGTGATGATTTGGGGTGCAATGTCATCTGCTGGTGTTGGTCCATTGTGTTTTTTGAAAACCAAAGTCACTGCACCCGTTTACCAAGAAATTTTGGAGCACTTCATGCTTCCTTCTGCTGACCAGCTTTTTAGATGCTGATTTCATTTTCCAGCAGGATTTGGCACCTGCCCACACTGCCAAAAGCACCAAAACTTGGTTAAATGACCATGGTGTTGGTGTGCTTGACTGGCCAGCAAACTCACCAGACCTGAACCCCATAGAGAATCTACGGGGTATTGTCAAGAGGAAAATGAGAAACAAGAGACCAAAAAATGCAGATGAGCTAAAGGCCACTGTCAAAGAAACCTGGGCTTCCATACCACCTCAGCATTGCCACAAACTGATCACCTCCATGCCACGCCGAATTGAGGCAGTAATTAAAGCAAAAGGAGCCCCTACCAAGTATTGAGTACATATACAGTAAATGAACATACTTTCCAGAAGGCCAACAGTTCACGAAAAAACATTTTTTTATTGGTCTTATGAAGTATTCTAATTTGTTGAGATTGGTGGGTTTTTGTTAAATGTGAGCCAAAATCATCACAATTAAAAGAACCAAAGACTTGAACTACTTCAGTCTGTGTGCACTGAATTTATTTAATACACGAGTTTCACAATTTGAGTTGAATTACTGAAATAAATGAACTTTTCCACGACATTCTAATTTATTGAGATGCACCTGTCAATGTATTTTAATGTAAATGACTGTATTTTCTTGGACTGAAATATATGAAGGGCAAAATATATTTTTAAATGTTTTTAAAAAAACGTTTATATTTTTAAAATATATTTTTTAGAATATACAAAAAAGGGCAGAAAAGTATATTGGTAAAAATATACATTTACGTAAATATATATTGAAACACTTTAACAAATATATATATATATATATATATATTTTTGTGTATTTTGAAATATATTTAAAAATATATTTGCAAATATTTTTTTTTTTGCTGCATGGGATAGATCGAACTTCTGAATTTTTGTATTTCCAAATTCTGATCGACAGGGGGTGGTGCCAAAATCAAAAGTGCATTATTGGTGTTGAATTTCCTGGCAAAAGTTATAATTGCAAATAATTAACAAATAATTCTAAATCCTAGAAATGTACGTTATTAAGGAAACTTTTCTGCTTGAAAACATTAAAGGGATAGTTCACCCAAATTACTCTCCCTCATGTCGTTCCAAACCCGTAAGACCTTCATTCATCTTCAGAACACAAATTAAGATATTTTTGATTAAATCAAAGAGTCAGAGTTGAAATCAGAGTTTTCTGACCCTGCATAGACAGCAATGCAATTGACACATTCAAGGCCCAGAAAGGTAGTAAGGAGATCATTAAAAGAGTCCATGTGACATCAGTGGTTCAGCCATAACGGTGGTTCAGCAATAGTGAATGTGACCTATTGCCACACATTTACTCTCACGCTGTATAATGAACATTTTCTGATATTTACATAAAAAGTCCGTCCTCACCTACATGAGTGAGTAGATATGAAAAGATGCGTGGGACAGAACACTCAATGAATAAAAGCAGCCTGGACGCTTTCTTGAACTCATTTTGAGTTCACCCACGCAGAGCAGTGCAAACTGCAAACGAGTCACTTTTAACAAGCATACTTGCATTTATGCCTCTCTTTGAATCCTGCACCTCTATGACACAACATCTCAAATGACCCATATCAGACGGTAAATGTATAATCAAAACCTAGTGAGCAATTAAGGATATGCAGAGGGGTCAAAGTGATTTTCTGTGGATTGGTAGTGAAATTTATAATAATCAGAGCTTTGACCCATTTAATCAGTGCCTTGATGAACTCCTGCATCGTTTCACTGCTTGAGGGAGAAACTCGGCTCAGTCCAAATATGCGGCAACTAGTCTATAACAGCAGGCATCCTTTAAACAGAGCAGATTGAAGAGGAGTGGGAAATATATTTAAGAGCTCTCCATTTCAGAGCAACAGACTCAAATGAAATGGAAATGATCTCCTTGCACATTAAAGAGTGGGTGATTTGAGAGAAGCAAAATTGCTTCTTTCCTTAATTTTCTGCATTGAGCCATTTGATAAGCTAAACATTTTGCCATCCTGTTTTATTGCACCCAGAAATGCCTATATAACAGGTGGAAAAAAAAAAAAACAGTTTGAGATGAGTAGTAAGTACAAATTCGGTATAGTATTTATAAAACAATAGGCGAAAAGTACACAGATGACTTACTACTTCTGGTGAGATTCAAAAGTGCGTATCTGATGGACACTTTAATATCCCATGAGGCCACAGCAGAGGAGTTCCCATTCAAACGAATAGGAATCTCGCTAGAGAGGCCAATCTGCTTCGAGTGTAACTAAAACGAGCAAATGCACATTGGCATGCAATCATATGCAGCAGCTGATCACTTCGCAGCACAGGTATATAATGAGCAGCAGGTGGGTTGCATCTTCAGCTTTTCGCTTCGGAGCCAAACAGTTGTTCTCTGCTGGAAGTGCTAAACGAGTCTCTGCAGGACGATCTCTTTTGCGTGGAAGTGCGGGCGTAGAGCACAGCAGCGGGGTTGAATTCTCTCCATTTTTTCCTTTTCTCTTTTTTTGCCTTTTTTTGAGCAAAGAGAACTGAAAAGGCCGTTCTCAAGGCTGGTAAACGGTGCGCTTAAAGAGCGCATAAAAGCTGTTTTTACAGCTGGTAAGAAAGCGTCATCGAGAGAGAGAAAGAGAGCACACGACAGGCTGCACAATCCTTGTCTGTGTTGCCGCGGCCATTCCCCTGCGTGCTTCAGCACTGATTAAAAGAGCAAAGTCCCTAAAAGAGCTTACACAAGTAGAGCTTGTGTCTTTTTAAAGATGACATTCTACTTGTGTGTTTCTGGATGCGGTCGTTACCTGGCACCGAGGGATGGTCACGAGCGCTGCATCGCGTGTCTGGGCTTAGCGCACGCTGAGGCAGTGTTTGTGGATGAGTCACGTACCCATTGTGGGAAGATGACCGTCTCGGAGTTGCGGTCGAGACTCCAGTTCCTGCAAAGGGGAGGAGTCCCAGTGCCGCTGCCTCGTTCCAATCCTCCTCAGAGGGTTGCTGCGAGCGGTGGCGCTGGTGATCTGAGGATTACAGTGAGTGTGCTTCCTTCGGGGAACCAACCCCCTAGGAACCCTCACTCCTCCTGCACTCCGCAGCCAGTAGAGCTGCCGGGGGAGCGTGGTGGGCCATTTCAAAGGTGTGCACCATCCGTATCCTTCGACGCTCCTCCCGATGACCAGATGTCGATAGCTGTATCAGAGGGTGAGTCAGATTTTTCTGGAGATGATGTGTCGGCGTAGTTGCCTCCTTCGGGTACGGTAGCTGTGCCCGATACAGATCCGAAAATGATGGCTATGCTTTCCCGGGCCGCCAATAGGGTCGGGCTCATGTGGAATCCTCCACCGTGTCCCAAGCCCTCGAGGCTGGACGATTGGTTTCTCGGGGTGGCACGAGCTGGTTCTCAGCCACCCACCCCCGGTTCCTTTCTTCCCGGAGGTGCATGAAGAGCTCACTGGTACGTGGAAGGCAGATTTAACTGCCCGAAACCGTGCCGGTGGGCCCTCCTCCCTCACCACCCTTGATGGCGGCGTGCATCCCCCCTGTGGAGCAGGCCGTTGCTATGCAACTGTCATCTCTCCCTTCCCGGGCCTGTAAGCACTCGTCGGACCTTATCGGCAAGGCTTACCAGGCCTGTGGGGAAGCCGCTTCCGCCTTACATGCTATGGCGTTGTTGCAGGTCCATCAGGCCAAGGCACTGAGGGGCCTGCACGAGGGTGGTCATGATCCGCAAGTTCTTCAGGAACTTCGTGCCGCGACGGACCTTGCGCTTCGGGCGACGAAGGTTACGGCGTGGTCAGTGGGTCGTGCGATGTTCACTTTGGTGGTCCAGGAGTGCCATCTCAGACTGTATCTGGCCGACATGAGGGATACCGACAAGGTCAGGTTCCTTAACTCCCCCGTGTCCCAGACCGGCCTCTTCGGCGATGCGGTCGAGAACTTCGCCCAGCAGTTCTCAGCTGTACAGAAGAAGTCTGAGGCGATCAGTCACATCCTGCCATGGCGGTCCGCTGTTGCATCTACCCTGCCGCTGGCAGCACCTCAGCCTGCTCGTCACCGAGGGCGACCCCCTGTGGCTGCCCCCACTCCTGCGCCGCAGCAGCAGCCTCCACCCAAGCGACGCCGTGGAGCCAGTCGTAAGCAGGGTCCCGGCAGTTTCTATCATCTCCGGCTCGGAGAGTAGTGGGAGGGGCAAAACCTCTCCACTCTCATCCACCTCTTCTATCACCAGCGGACAGCAGCGCACAGTTCAAGAAGGTCACCGAAGCCTCTCCTGCACCCCCTGTCCGACCATGGAACCAGGTAAGTGTTGCACAGCACACTCAGACCCCACTACGGGCCGACTCGCAAAGAGAGCCCCCTGAGCCGCGTTCCTGCGTTCCACCTCGCTGCCCCACTGCGGGTACGCCTACGGTCCCCTTGGTCCCGCTTGTGCGGTCTCTGCAAGCCTGGTTAGCGCTCCCCAGTCCGTCTCGCTGGCTCATTCGGACCATCAGGCTCGGCTGTGCGATTCAGTTCGCCCGGTGTCCCCCCAAGTTCAGAGGTGTCCACTTCACTTCAGTGAAAGCTGTCGATGCCCATGTCTTGCGTGCAGAGATCGTAGTCCTACTGGCGAAGGATGCAATAGAGCCGGTCCCTCCAGCCGATATGAGGTCAGGGTTTTACAGCCCTTACTTCATTGTACCCAAGAAGAGCGGTGTGTTATGACCGCTCTTGGACCTGCGAGTTTTGAATCGGAGTCTTCACAAGCTACCGTTCAAAATGCTCACACAGAAACGCATTTTCGAGTGCATCCGTCCCCGAGATTGGTTTGCAGCGATCGACCTGAAGGACGCGTACTTTCATATCTCGATTATTCCTCGACACAGGCCGTTTCTGCACTTTACGTTCGAGGGTCGAGCATATCAGTACAAGGTTCTGCCCTTCGGGCTGGCCCTGTCTCCCCGCATCTTCACGAAAGTCATGGGGGGAGCCCTTGTTCCCATGAGAGAACAGGGCATTCGCATCCTCAACTATCTCGACGACTGGCTCATTCTTGCTCAGTCTCGGGAGCAGTTGTGCGAACACAGGGATTTGGTGCTCGGTCACCTCAGCCAGTTGGGCTTTCAGGTCAACTGGGAAAAGAGCAAACTCGCCCCAATGCAGAGAATCTCTTTTCTCAGTATGGAGTTGGATTCGGTCGAACAGTCAGCACGCCTCACAGAGGAACGTGCTTAGTCGGTGTTGAACTGCCTGAATACATTCAGGGGCAGGACAGCGGTCCCGCTGAAACTTTTTTAGAGGCTCCTGGGGCATATGGCAGCCGCAGCAGCAGTAACCCCGCTCGGTTTGCTTCATATGAGACCGCTTCAGCACTGGCTTCACGGCTGAGTCCCGAGATGGGCGTGGCAACGCGGCACATACCGAGTGGCAATCACTCCGGAATGCCGCCAAGCCTTCAGCCCATGGTCAGACCCCTTGTTTCTTTGGGCAGGAGTGCCCCTAGAGCAGGTGTCCCGGCATGCTGTGGTCTTCACGGATGCCTCTGCCACCGGCTGGGGCGCCACGTACAACGGGCATGCAGTGTCAGGGGTGTGGACGGGCCCCCAACTGCATTGGCATGTCAACTGCCTCGAGTTGCTAGCAGTACACCTTGCCCTGAGCCGCCTGAAGGGGCTGTTACGGGGCAAGCATGTGCTGGTCTGGATGGACAACACTGCGACCGTTGCGTACATCAACCATTAAGGGGGTCTGCGCTCCCGTCGCATGTCGCAACTCGCTCGCCATCTCCTCCTTTAGAGTCAGAAGCATCTGAGGTCGCTTCGCGCCATTCATGTCCCTGGTGTGCTCAACCGTGTGGCCAACGAGCTCTCACGAGCTGCGCTGCCAGGAGAGTGGTGACTCCACCCCCAAGTGGTCCAGCTGATTTGGGGAGAGTTCGGCGAAGCTCAAGTAGACCTGTTTTCCTCGCCAGAAACCTCTTACTGCCAGTTCTACTCCCTGTCCGTACAGATGCACTGGGGCACAGCTGGCCCCGGGGCCTTTGCAAATATGCGTTTCCCCCAGTGAGCCTACTTGCACAGACCTTGTGCAAACTCAGGGAGGACGAGGAGCAGCTCCTGCTAGTTGCGCCCTATTGGCCCAACCGGACCTGGTTCCCGGAACTCACACTCCTCGCGACAACCCCTCCCTGGCGAATTCCTCTAAGGAAGGATCTTCTTTCTCAGAGACGGGGCACCCTTTGGCACCCGCGTCCAGACCTCTGGAAACTCCATGTCTGGTCCCTGGACGGGACGTGGAGGTTCTAGGTGACTTACCCCCTGAGGTACTTAACATCATCGCTTCGGCACGTGCACCGTCTACGAGACGTGCTTACGCCTTGAAGTGGAACCTGTTCGTCGAGTGGTGTCGAAGATGTTCGATCGGTGTCGTGCTTTCCTTCTTGCAGCAAGGGTTGGAGCGTAGGCTGTCTCCCTCCACCCTCAAAGTTCATGCTGCCACTATTTCCGCATGCCACAACCTCATCGATGGTAAGTCTGTGGGTAAGCACGACGTGGTCGTCAGGTTCCTTAGGGGGGCGAGACGGTTAAATTCTCCTTGACCCCCCTCCATACCCTCTTGGGACCTTGCTCTGGTGCTTCAAACACTCCAGATTTCTCCCTTTGAACCTTTGCAGTCAGCAGACTTAAAGATTCTGTCTATGAAGACTTTGTTGCTGGTTGCATTGGGTAGGGGACCTGCAGGCATTTTCGGTCGACGAATCGTGCCTAGAGTTCGGGCCGGGTGACGGCCGGGTGATGGCCACGTGGTACTGAGACCCCGGCCTGGCTATGTACCCAAGGTTCCTACCACTCCCTTCAGGGACCAGGTAGTGAGCCTGCAAGTGCTGCCCCCGGAGGAGGCAGACCCAGCCCTGGCTTTGCTCTGTCCAGTTCGTGCCTTGCGACTGTACATTGACAGAACTCGAAGCCTCAGAACCTCAGACCAGCTCTTTGTTTGTTACGGAGGCCAGCAGAAGGGAAAGACTGTCTCCAAGTAGAGGATGGCCCACTGGATAGTGGACGCCATTGCCTTGGTTTACCAAGCACAAGGCGTGCCCTGCCCGCTTAGGTTGCATGCCCACTCTACGAGAGGCGTGGCATCCTTCTGGGCGCTGGCTCATGGCGCCTCGCTGACAGATATTTGTACAGCTGCAGGCTGGGCAACACCTAACACGTTCGCTAGATTCTATAGCCTTCGTGCCGAGCCGGTCTCCTCCCGTGTTCTCACCTCAGGTCAGAGGAACGGAGAGGTCCCGGCTTAGTGTCAGCTTACTGCGTTACATATGCTTATTGCTCCAGAGAGTCCCTACCAGGCAGACCCTGTTGAGTCCTCCGATCACCCTTTGGCAGCCAGACGTGGCGGAGCGTCCGTTGTATCCTTGAGAACCGGATTTAGGCTAGGTTCCATATGTGTGACCATACGGGGATCCCATATGTGTTATTCCACGGGTTGCTCCTAAACAAACCCGTGTCTTTCCCTCTGGGAGAACCCACCTCTCATCAGGTTGGAGTCACCTCAGTACTTCCATATGTAGTACAGCCCTACGGGGTTAGTCCATATGTACTTCTCCACATAACTCCTTCGGGGAAGGATGTGGCTTCTGCAGCATTCCTTTCCAGTGAAAGGCTACGCTTTCCTAGTGTTAACCAAAAGTCTCACTGAATGGGTTTTGGGGAACAGCAGTGATCGACACTCTCTGTGTTTACCCTGTCCCACCGTCCTTAAGCAAGGGGGTACAGGAGGCTTGCTACAGAGCGCTGGAAGGGGTGCTTTGGTAGGGATTCCTATTCGTCTGCCTGGTAGGGACTCTCTGGAGCAATAAGCGTATGTAACGCAGCAAGCCGACACTAAGCCGGGACCTCTCCGTGCATCTGACCTGAAGTGAGAACACGGGAGGAGACCGGCTCGACGCGAAGGCTATAGAACGTGTTAGGTGTCGCCCAGCCTGCAGCTCTACAAATATCTGTCAGCGAGGCGCCACGAGCCAACGCCCAGGAGGATGCCACGCCTCTCGTAGAGTGGACTGAATGGGAACGTCTTGGATACATAGGTAACCCTTGTTCCCTGAAGGAGGGAACGGTGATGTACGTCCCGTCGCCAAATGTCGCTGGACCCCGCTGATGATGCCACCTTACCTGTTCGGCTCCTCAGCAAAAACCTGAAGATGCAATACACATACATTATATACCCGCGCTGCGAGGTGAGCAGCTGCTGCATATGATTGCATGCCAATGTGCATTGGCTCGTTTTAGTTACACTTGAAGCAGATTGGCCTCTCTAGTGAGATTCCTATTCGTACGTCTCCGTTCCCTCCTTCAGGGAACGAGGGTTACCTATGTAACCGAGACGTTATGAATTCCAGTGAAGCGACATATGGCAGATATAGCCATGTCCAAATTTCATTTTACCAGTCACAAAGTAATTATTAAACTACATATACCTACTAGACAGTATGGAATTTCAGAGTCAACTCTAGGCTTGCAGAGCCTGTGTGAAAGACATCACACTGATGATATCACCTCTAAGATCCAGTCTCCCAGAGCTGCTACTGCACACATACACACACATACTTATATTCTCAACAACGCAAATAAACAAGACTGCTTGTTTTGGCAAAACAGATTAATGGAGGTAACTGAGAACAAGCTGCCATGTCATCAAGTCAATGTCTATTGCCATGGAAACAGAGTAATTGTCTGATGACCACCAAGTCTCTAGTTCTGCATTTTCAGATTATTCTTTCACTTTATTCTTTATGTTCTGCTGCTTTACATCTGTTGTGATACAGTAACGTTTTGATGCTTTGATGCTTAAATCTACATTAAACTATATCATAAGGTCAGAAACATTATGCTGATACTGCAATGTGTAACATGTTAAAGCATTTTAGACAAGGAGTCTTCAGCTATTTCAGGCCAAGAACCCATTGGAGAGAGATGGAGCAGGGACCCCCTTGTGCTTAAGGTACAAAACTGAGTGTTGTGTGTTACAGTTTTTTTCAGCTGCTTACATTTTCAAAACTATGCCTCTTTTTTTCCAAACTTTACACACAAATCCAAGAATTGCACACACAAAATTCAAAATGCCTCACATCTCTTGCAAAATGAAGCACTGCATTCAAAATATCACAAACACATCTCAAAAGCAAACATTTAAAAACAGCTTTGCCACAATATTAATTCCTGTTAGATTTTTGTGTGTTACATAAATAATTGTGTGTTGTGTTTAGCAAAAAGTGTTTTATGAAATTGAAAACTGAGTCAAAGACTGGGAATAGGTGTATGGTTTTGCAGATTTGATGTGTGGTTCTGGTGTTTGATTGTCAGGTTTCAGAAATTATGTGACAATTAAAGATTTCGTGCATAAGAAGTTGAAAAAAACTGTAAGCCTGACTTACAAAACATCGATATAGTACCATATTAATGCACTTGCATACTTTATGATGCTTATTGTACTCACTGATGCTTACCGTATGATATATATTATTGGTGTACAGTAAAATGATTTATATTTTAATGTATTAAGTAACATTTAGCTTAAATTTAACTTAAAATTACACAACCATCCAAACGTTTGGGGTTGGTAAGATTTTTTAATGTAATTCAAAGAAGTCACCAAGGCTGCATATATTTGATCAAATATATGCAAAAATACAATAAAAAAACAGCGTATTTCATCAAATATAATGCAAAAATACAAGAAAACAGCATTTTTGTTAATCATTTAATTATATAATATATATATATATATATATATATATATATATACTGTATGTGTGTGTGTGTGTGTGTGTGTGTGTGTGTGTGTGATGGCAAAGTTGGATTTTCTGCAGCCATTACACCAATTTTCAGTGTCACATGACCCTTCAGAAATCATTCTCATATGCTGATTTGATGTTCAGGAAACATTTTGTATTATTATCAAGGTTGAAAACAATTGTGCTGCTTAATATTTTTGTGAAAACTGAAATATTTTTCAGGATTCTTTGATGAATAGGAGGTTCAGAATTTAAGTAGAAATCTTCTATCTTCTTCTTTTTCTATGGAAGTTAGTGGCTACCAGCAACTGTTTAGTTACAGTCTTTAAAATGCCGTCTTCTGCATTCAACATAAGGAAGAAATTCATACAGGTCTAAAATACAACATGAAGGTGAATAAATGATGACAAATTTTTTGGGTGAACTATCCCTTTAAATGAAATGCATGGCGGTTCAGTTGATGGTTCAGAGATGGTGCGGTTTTTCTGCCATTGAGCTATATCAGTTTAGATCGGGACGCGGCAATGGGCAGCCTTTGACAACCTAACTGACAGTGGCTCTTGTGAAAAGTCATACCTGCTCTTGAGAGACCTGCTTCCTGCTGCCCTCACTGCTGAATTAAGAAATGCAGTTGATAACCAAGACTAAAGTAAGGTGGAAGAACTCAACACCTCAAAGTCTCTTATTCCACATCTTCACATTTTACTTCTTAAGTACATAATCTTTTTCAAATGGTCATACTTTCTTAGTCTGTCTTTATGTCTATCTCTCTTTCTCGCTCCTACAGTACATACACCTCGCACCTTTGATGCAGATATAGAGCTTAATGGAGTGAGTGTCCTGATATTTTTCACTTGATTTCAAGCAACAGATCAAATGAGGAGTGATGGGCCATAGAGAACTGGGCAGAGGGAAACATCCTGATGCTCAATGGACTGATCATCAGTTACATCACCCAAAATACAGCCACTTCTGTCTCCACAGACACACCTGAGATCAGCAGCTCATTTAAAGACCCCATGAAATCAACTGAAAAGCACAGTTTTCTGTAAAGGAAAGACTAAATTAGTATAAACAAATGTGTAGAACTTTATTTACATTACACTGGCATGTAGATGATCTGAAAGCTAACTGGCATGAACTAAAAGGCATTTAAAGGATCAATTAAAGGATAAATGGAGCAATTACATAAATGTGCAAGAAAGTGAGATTGTATTTTATTCTAATGTATATTCAATAAACAAATACGGTACAGTACTGTTCAATAGTTTGGGTCACAAAAAAAAAAGAAAAAAAAAAGAAATTAATTCAGCAAGTATACATTAAATTGTTTAAAAATAACATTTCTATTTCAAACAAATGTCATTGCACTTTCTATTCATCAACAAATCCTGGAAAAAGGTATAATGGTTTTCACAAAAAAATATTAAGCGGCACAACTGTTTTTTTTCTAACACTCATAATAATAAGAAATGTTTCTTGAACACCAAATCAGCATATTAGAATTAAATCTGAAGGATCATGTGACACTGAAAACTGTAATTGCAGAAATAAAAAAATGGCGTTTTAAAATGTATTAAAATAAAAAATAAAAACAGTTAAGTTGTAATAATATTTCACAATATTAATGTTTTCACTCTATGCTTTAACAAACAAATGCAACCTTAACGAGCATTTAAAATTAAGAGAATTTTGAGTCCATACAGAAATTTCTAATGTTGGCAGCTTGGCAAATCTGAGACACACCTTTTCCTTTTTTTTTTTTTTTTTTGAAGCTCTAAAGGGTCTTTACATACACAAGATAACTGGGGTCTTTTTCTTAGGAGAAACATCTGAAAAGTTCTCCATCCCAACTCCATTACAGTCTAGAAAACAAGATAAGGGCACAGATAGTCATTTATAAATTTCCGTTCCTAAAAGTCAATCTTATGACTTATTTTCAAAGCTGCTGCTTTAAGATCTGCTCATAGTGAAGACAAAATGGAGTTAAACTGTAAGCTGGCTAAGAAGATAGACGCTTTGTTACATTCTGTACATGTTCGGATTTATCCAGGTGGTTTAGTGTTGGTGTTTTTTGGTCACTTTAAGCAGTGAGGTAGCGAGGGAGAATGCCACGCACCACCTGAGCATTACAGACGAGCCGGAATGTGGTAAATAATGCAAGAGGTGGCAGTCAGGTCTCTCACAGCACGCAATGTTAAATATTCATCCAAGGTGGGCAACCCATGCCGAGTCTTGCTCGTATTTATGGCATTAGACGGCTCGTTCCTTAGTCACCAGTGTTCAGCCAAACAAACAGCATTTCAATGCAAACATGCATCTGGAGAGCATCTAAACAACGTCCACTTGGGGCACACGAGATCATGGTTTACTTTTCTTCTTCTTTTTGCTGAGTCAACAGATGACCTGACAAACATGTGGTGATAAGAAACAGATTATTAATTGAGAAAGATTTAACTTTGGTATCAGCATCTTGATCTTCATCCGATCACCGTTCACAAGCACATTTCTCTAAAAAACCCATCCTGAAGTTGAATCTGGATAAAGGGAGGGCACAGAGCGCTTCTTTATTGACTTTGTCTGCTGAATGGGGCTCCGTTTCCACCTTCTCACTTATTTTCAGCTTAAAGCAAAGCAATGGCTCTTAACATCCTGGTGCTGAGCCCCAAACAGCTTTTTTCATTATTATAGGGTTAACAGAGGTCATCTACTTTACCTCCTTCATAAAAGTACAGTTCCAGAGTGCCATTATCTGCCATTTCTATATCTGAATTGTTGCAATTTCACAGCTTATTAAAAATGGTTTGTTTTAAACTCTAGCAATCAGCAATAATTCTTTACCACCCACATACATAATAAGGGCAGACCAGTGTATTCAATACAATATTAAACACAAGTCAATAAGCATTAAAGCACAACGGAGGGTATAAAAGCCTGTAAGCATGTAGAGATGGTTTAAATTACAGGCACATAATGAGGACCAATTATCATCTAATTTGGATCACACAACACACCTAGTGGAAACAAAAGGGGGGTATTTGTGGAGATATGCAATATCAGACTTCATATCAATCTACAGAAAATGATACAACTTTCCCACATTAAATATGTCAATAAACCATCTTCCTGAGGAACAGGACGATTAGCTTGGAGCATATTCAGAGAGTTTGGCATGTATAAAAATACATATTGTTAACATATAACACCCTCAGCAACCAGTTAAGGACCATTTCTCAAGAAGGTGAGGAAGGCGAAAACTTTTCTAGAAGCCTTCTGCAGAGTATCAGTCCACTAATGCATCCACTCTAACCCTGTTCTGCATAAATATACATTACAGATGGCATCATTTTGAACTTGTTTGTTTGTTAAATGAGCCACGCTCACATTCATAATTGCATTTTCCAACATTAATTATAATTGTGCGGGTGTGGGTGTGAGAGAGGACATGCCAGTCGAGGGTGGACCGCAGGGCTGCATCTGGTGAGATGCTTCCTGATGTCTCCTGAGCGCCCAGCTCAGAGAAAACAGGTCATCAGCACTAGCACATAACACACTCAAACAATGGCTGCAGGTGGGACCTGTCATGCCCAGTGCTCCAAGCAGATGCATTTGGGGGAAATACAGACCAGATTTATGATCCAGAAATTAGAAAGCAGTTATTTTATCTACCCTGAGAGATGCTGTGGCTTACTTGCATCAGCTTGAGCATTTGGGCCCTCCAACATAGTCATCACTTCTCAGATTATTAAAAGCAAGAATGTATCTTGAGAGATGACATGGATTCTTTCTTTACCGCCCTACAAAGGGAAAAAATCAAAAGGAGCCTACAAAGTACTTTAAAATGTCTCAACCGACAACCGTAGCATTTCATCAATATTTATCAATTGTGACAGGAGACATAACAGCCAACAGGCTTGCACAGAAGTGCCATCAAGACCATTTATGCTAGGGAGATTTTAAACAAGACATTTAGACTTCCATTTCAAATAAACGCTGTTCTTTTAAACTTTCTATTGATCAAATAATTAAAAAAAGAAGAAAAGAAAGAAGGAGAAGTATGCCGGTTTACACAAAAATATTAAGCAGCACAACTGTTTTCAACATTATTAATAATAAGAAATGTTTCTTGAGTACCAAATCTTGTTAGAATGATTTTTCTGAAGGATAATGTGGCACTTGCACATATAAGACCTATTTATAGCAGCAATCAGTATGGATTTTTGATTAATGTATTAGAAGACTAACGTCGAAGACTGACATGGAAGAGAAGAAATTTTTTTGAATAAAGTAATTATTTTTGTTTTCTTTGCACACAAAAAGTATTCTCGTAGTTTCATAAAATAACAGATGAACCACTGATGTCACATGGTCTATTTTAACAATGTCCTTACTACCTTTCTGGCCCTTGAACGCACCTGTCTATTGAGGGTCAGAAAGCTCTCAGATTTCATTAAAAATATCTTAATTTGTGTTCCGAAGATGAACGAAGGTCTTATGGGTTTGGAACAACGTGAGGGTGAGTAATTAATGACAGAATTTTCATTTTTGGGTGAACTATCTCTTTAAGGAGGCTAAATCGATTGCATAGTCTGTATATGTATATGTGGGGTTTGTTAGCCTAGTCAGCTAGTCGGTTATAAAATTCTCTGAGATTTTTTTGAAAATGCAGGGTGACCACTGTCTGACAAGTTGAGGGATTTTTTTAAAAAAAGTATAGTCTATACATACATCATATATGTCATGATATATGTTAGGTTGTGACCTCACACAAACCACTCAAACTACTAAATTCTTGAGATTCAATTTAAAGCCTGAGCAGATCTCACAACAAGAATTTTTCTGCATCCAGCCTATCTGCTGAAAAACTGCAAACCTGCGAAAGACAGCTGTTCGTTATTTCTACTGTTGGAATGAAATGACCCCCTCACATACTCTGTTATCCCATTTCTCTGTAGAATTCATGTTAATGGCACCCAAATTGAGCTTTGTTAAATGTTTGCTTTCTTAGATGGCCCAATGTGTATTATAGTTCAATGAAAATTAGATTCTCACTACAAGTTCATAGCTCGGCTGCAAGCAACTATACACAGATCTGATCTCTCTTACCTCTCATGTGAGCGCTGCTTAATGACACCCTGGAGTAATCTTTGTTCTTAAAGAGTTTTAACTTTGATACAGCCATGCTAAACAGTTAAAGTCATTCCAGTCATTTCCTTGTGATGCTAAAAGTGTGATAAGAAGTTTAATCAATACAGATTAATATATATTTTTGTTGTTTGTTCCCACTACTATAAACTAAAGTGATTTTTATTCTTTTTTTGTTTGTTTTGATAAAAGTGTTATTGCATTATTTTGTTTTATTCAGTCATTTAGGAAGTTATAATCGACTGTTTTGATTTACTGTTGCTTTGAGTGTAATTCATGACAAGTGCGATGTGATTAAAAACATCTGATCATTAATGCTCGCCTGACTGGTGTGTTGACATCTTTCAGAGAACGCACTTCACAGATGATCTCAGCTCAAAATAAGAGCAGAATTAAATGAGTACTTATGAAATCAGGCACAGTGTTATGCATGCATATGCGTGACGGCATATTCTGTAAATTCTGGACTGTTTGAATGCATGTTCCTTTTTGTAGATCCCTGCCACCTTGCTTTAAAATTTGAGGCTACATGTTGCCTTCTCTCAATGAGATGTGGCAGACAGTGTGGGTGGGAGCATGGGTGACATGGATGGAGTTAAATAGCAATGGCCTGGCTCAGCTGTACCATTTGTTTGCATTACTATACATAAAATCACACTCACTGGCATACATCTCCATGTTTAACTTAATATGGTAATTCAGGCTGAGATCACTGGAGAGCTGTTGCTTGGAAAGGAGCCTCTTTATAGGAGAGATAAGGACCCTGTTTTACAGCTTCATAGCACAGTTATTATCTATCATCAGTCACTTTCATCTCAGATCATATTCGATTAAAGGACCATAAAGTCTAACACTGTTAATGTTTCTGTATTAAATCAATATCAAAATCCATAACATGTTAGCTGAGTAACTGCAAGAAAGTGTCGACACTAAGGCTGGCTGCATGATCTTAAAAAAACTGACATTGTCATACAGAAATTTTCACTTGTTGACTTGAATAACTATATCTGAATAACTATTTCTAGAAAAATATGGGTGTCACTTGGGTTTACTTTTTACAGGAACCAACTCAGTAACCATAAAGTGAACAGATGTTTAAATAAATATCTTTTTCTACTTGAGGTTTGACCACTTCAATACCACTATAAAGTTATAATTATTATTTTGATTTTATTGTGATTATTATTAAACAAAATAAGAAATACTGTAATTTTACTGTAAAATTATTCACTAAATATTTAAGTAAATAAATACTTGGGATGGGCCATATACCAGTACACAAGATTAACCAGTAAATTTTTGTCAACCGGTAGAGATTTTCGACTATCGTCTCTATCGTGGTTGCATGCTCACATGACGTTGCTGTCCTACGCAGTCACAAAAAATGTATCGTTTGCACACATTTTTAAGCATTGCGGTTTAAAAATAAGTGATTTTAAGCTGACACAATCAGCAAGAGAACTTATTTCGCTATATGCACGTGCTGTCTAAGAGACTGTTTCTGAGCGCTGTCAGAGAGGAGCGCGCACATATGAAGACGGTGCACATAGAGTGCGGGAGTACTGAACTGAATTATTTTTGCCAAATTATAGGCCTTGAATGGTTAAATACACACACTTGTATGTGTTAAATTGCTGGTATTTGCAAGTATCCTCAAAAACAGTAATTTAGATATTAAGTGAAAGGAAACAGCTGAGAAAGAACACACACTGGATCCAGGCAGATCTTAAAGTGACAGCAGTCTAATATTCCTGCTGTCTGTCATTCATGTTAATCAAACAAAAAAAGAGAGAACATTTCTCACTGTTCTTGACTTAATCAGTTTGGAACTTTAATAAGAAGAAATATATATATTTATACATTTGATTATTTTATACAATGTATGCAGCATTTCTTATTTATTTTCTTTGACTGAAGTTTTTTGTCCTATTGCTTGTAATTAGTTTCTTATTTAATCACTGTTTACTTGTCTTAGTGAGCTTGAGTTTTTTTTTTTTTTTTTTTTAGGCTAGTATTAGTTTTTTGTGATATTGACACTGGTGAAAAGAATTATGACATTTCTATGTCATATCAAAAATTTTGATATGAAAGACCTTATTTAAAGCAAAAATAACTAGCCTATGTCATGAAATATATATATGAAATGCATTTATTCATATCGTGATATATAAGATTTTAGGTTTTATTTTGATGGGTTGCTGGCAAAAAAAAAAAAAAAAACCTGCCGGTTTCAGTTTCAGAATGAAGCACCGCTGAAACACTTCCATAAACTGCACGTGTGCATATATCGCACTTCACTCTGAAACCGGTAGTGCGTATATTTATTTAAATATACCACAGTCAGTGCCATTTGGCAATTGAACTAAGCCATATCGCGATACTGAAAAAAAAAATGGTGTAGCACATCAATTTCTGCATTTAGCAATTAACAAATGGCAAGTAACATATTAAATTTACCATGAAATGTTGATTGCTAGAAAATTTCACAATTCATTATAAAAGAAACAGCAAGTAACACACTGAATTAAAAATGGCAAAGTAGAAAGACTGAAATAATATTTTCTTGTAAAACATACTCAAATAACAACCCTAGCGCCAAGTAGACCCCTACTGTGTCAATATAAATGCTTCAAACTTTATTCAGACCCATATGCATACATATACACAGCATGTAGTCAACAACAAGTGGCATGCACTCGGTGATTTGGTGCACGCTCATTTGCAGTGCAATCATGTAGGTCGCAATCAGCAAGACTCCACATGCAGAAACACAGATATAGAATAACTTTCAAAATTATAAGGGGATTAATTTATTACCTGCAATTAAAAATAATTAGCTTGTAAGACATATGATGGAAAAATGAGATGTAAGAGTGATTTATGCATAGATATGTATCGTGTAGATATACGGTGGTCTTAAACTGAAGTCAGAAGATAAGAATTACATCTTATGCCTAATAAGCCTGACAGCGGTAAATAAAAGAACTGAATACGCAGAATGTAATTAATAAAACACTGTATTGCATTTTCCTGGTGTCACAAATGCATCCAAATTTCTCTGAAAATGTAAGCTAAAACTGAAAAATCTAGTCTGTCTAGTCTAATTATTTATGGCCTTTTACCATTCATTTTAAAGGACGACAGAAATATCAAACCGATCTCATGGGAAAATGTATCTATTTTGCAAGTTGGTGATTTCATATAAATTTGTACAAAGTATGTAAATCACACGAAAATGGATTATTTTTTAGGAAAAAAAAAACTTAGCATGTAGGTCCATCCCTAAAACATAACCATCACTGGGGTGTAAACAGATCGTGCAAAAAAGTATGAATGCGATCATATGAATTGGCCATCAATTCGCTAAAACCTAAAGCATTCACAAATTGCCATGAAATTGTTTTGGAAATACAGGAAATTTTTAAATCAAATCAGGACAGAACAAGACAGCATTATCATTGAAAAACATATTTGAAAATACACAAAAAGAAAGAACTCAAAAGATTTTTTTTTTTTTAACCTGCAAGCACATTCTTGACCAGATGAGTGTATGCTCATCATAGAGAGGAGATGCATGGGCCATTAAAATAGTGCAAAATAAAAAAATATTGTCCTAAAAAAATAAAAATGTAACTTTTTTTTAATCAAATGAAAGCACATTACCTACATAGAGTCTAGTTGCTAACTTCTGTTCAAAAATGAAAATATTTTGCATGTAGATTATCTTAAATTGACAGTAAACCAGTTAGTGTGATATGTGGTATGTTAATGTGGCTTTTATTTTAGAACACCAGCTTAATTTACTTAAAAATGTTCATTTTGTACTTCCAACCACTTTACAAGAAACTATTTAACTTTATGCATAATAAATAATCTGACTTTGTCTAAACATTATTTTCCACTATTGGAGCAAATTAATGTTTTTGTTGTTGTTGTTGTTTTTTTGCAGCGATTCCAAAGAACAACCATAAAACATTTCAGTGAACAGATCACAAAATAACCTTTTTTTCTTAGTTTTAAGAACATTTAAAAGACTAAAAAACCTTTTTTCCACTATAAAAAAACCTTTTGTGCAATGGAAAGGTTCCATGGATGTTAAAGAATCTTTATTTTTAAGAGTGTGTGACTACATGCACAGATTTCTCTGTATGGTTGTACTTTACTGATGTGGAGACTCACAATATACAATCACATATCCAGTATTCGATTTCTCAGCACCACGATGAAGAGAAAAACAGAACTATGTCAAACAGCCCAGATCGGTACAGGATGGCATGATTCAGCAACAATGCAACAAAAACTTGCTAGTATGTCGACCTGAAATCTCTGTATGCATGCAGGTATATTCCTTTGAATTAAAGGTCATAAATAAACTCTTGTTAAAAAAAACAACAAAAAAAAAAAAAAAAAAAAACTTTTATGCAAGGCTTTCTCATTCCCATAGTTAGGATTTTCTCTTCACATTACTATGGGAATACATTAATATGTATACATCAGTATATGACAACTACACCTAGACCTTCACCTTGCACAATCAAATTCCAATTCTAGCACTCAGTCTGACATATTTCCTTTGTTGAATATCAAATACTTAACTAGCAAAGCAAGCTATTTTTAAATTGCTTTGCTTTGTGAGATGTCCCCAGACTGGTGAACCTTTTGCACAGTGCCACGTGCAGCGCATGTCTCAACAATCCTCCCCCTCACTAAAAAATGATACTAAATTTTTTCAAGGTAAGTGGTCGCAAACAATTTGTTTTAGCTACATTTTATTAAAAAATATGAAAAATATGTTGAAAGTTAGTCAACTAAATTTGTTTATTTAAATGTAGCTAAAATAAATTGATTGCAACCACTTACCTTAATTTTTTTTAGTAAATTCAGTGAATCATCTTTTTCAGTGTGAGAGCACACAACTGCACAACTGTGTCAGCTTCACTCCCGTCACCATACACCATGTGACACCGCCAGGATGACACCAAAACAAAAAAAAGAAGCAGAAATAACGTAAGGAAACGATCTTTCAAATCAGCCATTTCAGAGGAAGCAAAATAATACTAATGTTTTACGAAAATACCCAGGTGAAGTGCTCAAGCGTTCAGAGCACTTTGCAGTAGTTGGGCTGCATTGGTGTGGTTGTGGCCTAGTTTTCTGAAGTGGGCTATTAAGTCATTCCATTCAGCTTTTCCACGACTGGCTTTTATTAAATTAGCAACTCTCGCCGAACAACATTCTTCAAACTCAGAGCTGACTGGACACAAACATGGGAGCTGAAAACCAAAGCAGCTGTATGATAGCATTTGGAAATGACACATCTGTAAGTAACAACAGCACCGTGTGATTTCATAAAAAGGCTGATCATAATGTACCTCATCTATGCAATCACTGCTATATATCAGACCACAGCTTTGATGGCCTACTTCCAATATAGCAATTCCACATCCTTTACTGTTTGGACAGCATCCAAACACAATCCTCAGGGTCAAAGATTTAGAGTAAATAGAATTTCACTCTATTGAACACGCTGATCAGAACTCATTCAGGCTTCTGAAGACCCTGATGGGCTGATGCTGTGAAACCCAATAGGTTTCCACAATCCCGTTCATTAGCTCTGTCACTGATGTAAGCTTTGAGTACAACCATAGGTAAATGAATGTACTGACCTGCAAAGAGAATACAATTCTATGGGTGAGCCAATAACCTCATGCACCGTAAGATGCCACGGGGGAAATATTTGCAACTACTTTTCATACAAGGCGATCAATCGCCCACTAATAGCCTTCAGTTCTCTATGAGGTTTATTCTCAATTACATTAATAATGGATTTGAACGGAACGACTCAATGAACGTCTACTATTCTAATGAACTCTTTAGTGATTCGAGCTTGATTCAATCTAGAAATCTTTTTCATTTTGTACCAAGTACAAATACAACACTACAAGTGCCTAGTCTTGTTGCAAGATAGATAAGAAGCAATTTTATACCAGATACTCCACTGTTATGAGCTTTACAGTGAAAACAGGATGATAAATTAGCTCTCCAGCCCACACAATGTGTGTGTAGGCCTTAACATGTCAACCAATGCAAACTCAAGAACATGCTTGGAGTGTGTCATTCAAGCACACTGCTCTAAACAACATAGGTGCTGCATTTTAAAGAGGACAAGCAGTAAATACCCGACCTCGACTCTTCAAATCACAAGTGCCATTGAAAATAAAGCGCTGCTCGAGCTTACCTCCAGATTTGTCCGAGCTGTAAGATGTGAATGACGGACTGCAACAGCCAGATACAGAGGGAACAGGACGCTGAGCGTGTCTTACTAGTCCGGGCTGCGGTAGCGCTGTTGCTGCTGTTGCTTGTGGTGTTGCTCTTGCTCGCCGTGGACGCCTGTCTTTGAGGCGTAGACGGGTGGGCTCCAACGTCTCCGTGCGAAGCGGAGCAGCTGAGCAGCTTCCCGTCCATGTGGGAGCAGCTCGCCGCGCCACCGCCGCCGCCGCCGGAGCTCTCCTCGGTGCTGAAATCATGGACGAACCAGCGGAAACTGAAGACCTGCACGGAGAACGAGCCGAGCACCACAAAAAACAGCGTAAGCCCGAACCACCAGTAGTCGCGGCGGAGGTAATAGTCGACCGAAAGCCAAATATCAGTGCCCACATCCGCGAAATACACCGCCACTGCGGCGAGGATCCACAGAAAGTCCCAGACCGTGTATTTCTGCTGCTCCCTGCCGAGACATGTCGAATTCGAGCCACAGCACCGCGACTCCCCGTTGACGAAGTCCGCCTCTCCGGTTCCAGAATCCGGCTGCGATCCCGGAGCGAGCCCTTGAACCGAACCCGAGTGATCCGAATTCTGCAAAGGCGTAAATGCTACATCGCTCTTCTTCATCTTTAGCACCCCGTCGGATTTCGCGGCCATTGTAGCAGCTTTGTCTTCTTACCGTTTTCGCGTCTTCTCCTCGGCTTCTCTATTCCAGGCGAAGAGACACTGGGCTGGGCGACCTCCTCTTCCGCCAGCTACAGCGCCGCCTGCTCATAACAAAGCAACACTTCCTTTCGGTAGCGGGTACGAACCATACGCTCTCCCGTGGCTCCTACTTAAAACTATGACATCATTGCTTTGCAACTCTTCTTTAGGAGCACATCGTGGTGTTCAACATCCAGCGATTGCAGCACAGCCTTCTGCTAACTCACATTCGCGCATAAAAATAATGTCTACGGCAGCGGTGCATTAAAGAGGCGACAGCTCGGTTGCTATGGCATTTGTAAACGTGCAGTTTTGAATTCCTTCCACCCTAAACCGAACACGCTGTCCACCGGACGCGAGCGGCGCGTTAAAAGTAAATAAGAAGCGTCCTTTGTGGCGGTTTTTCACGCGATGCACAGCTACTGCAGAAACTTTATTATGCTGAAATAAAATTATTTTATTTACAAATATCATATCTGCGTCAACTTTATTCGTTACGTTTTAATAGCTTATATATATATATATATATGCAGTTAGCGATACTAACATAATATTAATCATCAAATATTATATAATAAGCACATATACCAAGGGGTTTTCCTTAGTTATCCGTCCATTTTACTGTTACTGAAGTCATCGAGCTCACTGCTGATTGGTCCGTGTTAGTGAACGTAAGATGACGTGCAGCTTCCACACTTCCACCGAAGACAGACTGAAGCCGTTGCGGTGTGTGATCGGTAACCTGTGTTTGTAACAACGCTTGCAAAAATACATGAATATAGGTTGTTTTGATGCATTTAAATCTAAACAATAACAGTGGACATGTTAAATAAACTAAAAAGATTAAAACGCTTCCACGTTTGATATTTTCAATAGAAGTACCCGAATATAAGCTTTATTTAAGCTTTAATAAGCCTAAATTAACCTTCAATAAAATCGTTATCTTCCAAACGCGTCCTGGTCTGGTGTAATGGCTAAAGATTCAGCACCACGGAAAGCTCCTCCTGCTCTCGGTTCATTATTGTGGCTCATTGTGCACTATGCAGAAGGTCTGCCGCGTCGGAGCTCCATATATCACTGAGGACGCTCCAGTGCCATCGGACGTCTTGTGCTGGGTGGGCTAACTGGCGTTATTATTGAATTTATTGGCACCCTTGAGTACGGCTCTGTATTGTCGACACGCCCTCTGCTCGCCGGTTACACATAAAGCGAGACACTCGCTTTGAAAAGCAGCCACTATGACACACACACACACACACACACACACACTGAATGGTGTTAAGATATTGTATTGATTCAAGTCTAACGGGGAGAAAATTTGCATATTACACCAGCTGCTGCTGCCAGGTAAGGATCATATGCATTAATGAGGCACATCGCCCACAGAAATACGTTATAAAAGATAAATCAGCAAGGCTCTTACGTACGCAGCTCTAATACTTTGATAGCCCTGAGCTTATTACGCCTCAGGTTTTAAACTTCACATGCTGTTTGGGATTGGGCACTGAAACAGATGGCGTCAAACCGTCAACATTAAGTGGGCTGTCGTGAATTGACTTCAATAATAGACTTGAGAGATGCAACAGAGATGAAATCTCGCTAATTAATTACAGCACGGACGGAGCAGCATTCTGTACCACGTTCTGTATTTGTGTGCGTGTTTTTGTGACATATGAGGACACAAATTTGTATAATGACATGGGTATGACATAGGTATTACAAGGAGAAGGTGATTTATGAGGACATTTCCTCGTGTCTCCATATTTCAAAAGGCTTATAAATCATACAGAATGAGTTTTTTATTTTATTTTATTTTATTTTTGAGAAAGTAAAAATGAGAAAAAATTATATATACTGTATAATGAATGAAATGAAGGGGCAAACGAGATGATTAATACAAAACAGGTGATCAGACTAAACGATGATTAGACAATGAACTAATGAGAACAGGAACAGAACCAAATAAGGAAAAACAGGAAACTTAACACGAACATACACGTGACATGCGTCAGACTTGGATTTCATCCAGTCAGAGTATATCAGAGTGTAATATTTTGAGCCAATTTTAAAACACATTTTGCTTTTCTTTTGCTTTCATTGCTTAACAGTGTGAATGTCTGGAAGTGTGTGATCCTCAGTAATTTAGTTGTTTAGTAATTTAATTTAGTTTAATTTAACCATTTACAAAGTCAGCAAGGGTATGATCAGATGACCGGTAGGGTATACTGTATACTATAGTGTATTCCATAGCTTGCAAGCTAGTAGTAGCTTTCCATGGTCAAGGACCACCCCGGAGGCCATCTGACTGACATGTTTGTTTTGTTCAGTGTCATGTTTAGGGGCATCAAAATGTAACTTCAGTGTCCATACAATAACAGACTGGCGTGCAACCAATAAATCATTCATTCAATAACATTGTTATCAGTCGTCAAGAGTCTATTAACATAATAAAATTTGGAAAATCCAGCAGTTATTTGATTCTGATAAGAAATCATTGCCTAGTTGTATACAGAGTGGCTTTCTTCTATTAGGGAGATATATATATATATATATATATATATATATACACATACACACACACACACACACACACACACACACAGTATATATATATATATACATATAGTGCAGACACAATACAGGTGAGCGAGTCAAACCTTAATTAGGAGGCTAGATAGAAAACAACAAAGTGAGAGGGAAAGAAAGATATGAATCAGAATATAATATCACCAGCTCTGGGTTCAGCATAAACACAGCCAGGCTCTTCAATGGCTCTGCCACACCTCGAGCTCTGTATGGCACCTGGACAAGCTTCAGAAAATGATGCCATCTGTCATCATCAGACATGGCAGGGGTAAGCAGCCTGTCATGACTTGTGGGCAATGTTTTAGCAGGTCCATTTCAGGCCCCACTGACACACAGACAGTGATCAGATCACTACACCTCAGGTGTGGGTTTGAGCTGCTGCCTCAAGCTTAGGCTGGTCCTTCTTTTCTTCTGAATGAATATCAGAGTTCTGTCTGTGTTAGCTATTAAGAAGCGTTTGCTGCTCAGTGGAGACCGGCCTCCCTGTGCTACCTCAATATAATTACAGCTGTCTTCTCTTATTGATCTGAACAGGCTCTTTGTGAAAAGACTGTACCCAGCTCCACAGCCCTTCATGCACTCGCGCCAGCCGTTTAAAGATTTAATCTTAATGACATCAGCAATCAGACAGTCAGACAGCCATCACATAATCCCAAGCTATTGTTCTGGCCCATAAATTAAATGTGTGTGCATTTAGATTCCAGTCAGTATCCTCCATAAAAATGGAGGTCTCGATACAGGATTATTTTATCAATAAGGTGTGCATTTAACATTTATTCCTCTTTGAATGTCAGCTGTGTGACATTCAGAACAAACATTATCCAGCATCCTAGGCTGTCATTACACAGCACTAGAAAATCATGCCAGAGAAGCTCAGATGCATGACTGTACTGTGGCACTCCTGCTTCCATACATCAGCATTATCAAACAGACTTCATCCATCCACGCTCGCTTGCTCTTCCCTTCAGAGCTCTGACGGACACACAAAACCACTATGGCACATATAAACCTCTAGTTCGAGATCTTTTCGGTCATAACCGAAAAAGTAGAGAGATCATTGCAACAAGCCGAGTGGAAACATAAAAGGCTGTTGCATGCGGTCCTCTGAGGCATGTGATGCTCTGCTGAAAATAACATCACTTGGATCTTATTGTTATTCACCATTCAGCAAAAACGGAAAGGTTAAATGGGTTAAAGGTGTTGAATAATTTGCTGTAGGCAAACATGAAAGCGCAGTTGCCGTTTCAGCGACTATTCCAGGTTAACCTGCAGCCTATAGATTCACAACAGCGTTTCACACAGAATAAATGCTGCGTTTCTATCAACGTTCTGTAGATGCTTCAACTGTGACATGAATGACAGCCTGTAGTTGCTCAGCAACACACTATAATTTCTCAGGTTTTGTGCATGAGCTGCTAGTGAGACAGCTACCCATTGTGACAGAACTTGGAAGAGATTCTTATACAGTGAGTTGTCAAGCAGAAACTGGGCCACTGGCCTCTGCATGCTTCATAGACAGGATAGTTAAAATACCCCCAGTCACTGTAAAGCACAGGATGACACATTAGGGCTTGTTCAGCCATCCATATATGCCCTGCCGTGAGAATCTTTACACAACTGTGAACAAAAGAAGCAGCACATCTGATACAAATCAAACGGCCAATCATTGAGCTGTAACGGTATCATAGGATTAATGACTCCATATTCAGAACATGAAAAGGATTTAAAGGGATGGTTCAAATATAAATCTGCCATTACATACTTGTATTCACTTACTGTTCAAATGTTTGGAGTTGGTAAGATTATTGACCAATCATTTCTCACCAATCTGCTCATTTATTTGATCAAAATTTAGTAAAACAGTATTATAGTATTATAATTTAAAACAACAAATTAATAAAACAGTGTTTATATGTAATATATTAAAAAACAAAATATTCATGATGTAAATATTATTATATTATAAAAATTTATTGTAATTCGATGTATTTTTTAAGATGTAATTTATTTCTGTGATGACAAAGCTGAATTTTCAGCAGCCATTATTCAGTCTTCTGTGATCATTCTAATATGCTGATTTGCTGCACAATGTCGAAAATGATTGTACTGTTTAATATTGAAATAAATATCGTTTTTTAACATTATAAATGCCTTAGTAACCTTTGATTCATTTCATGCATCTTTGCTAAATAAAAGTAGACATTTTTTAAAATAAAAATAAATAAATAAAATAAAATAAATAAGTAAAAATAAATAAATACAAAATCTGTAATACTTTATATTATGGAACAATAGATGCTTATTAGCATGCAATATTAACATATTATAACATATTAATGCATTATTCTGACCATATTCTATATAGGTCCCTTAACCCTACCCCATAACCAAACATAACTACTATAACAACTGCCTTACTTACTATCATTACACAGCAATTAGGAGGTTATAGGGAAAACTCTTAGTTAACTGTGAATGTAAAAAAAATAAAAATAAAATAAAAAATAAATAAATCTTAGTGACCCCAAACGTTTGAATGCTGTAGTGTATGTATATACATCATAAAAAAGCTATGAACTACTGTTTTAATGATCACACTGTCTTTATTCTCTGTTAAATGCGTAAATCTATAATTGAACCACCAAGACGGTAATATAATTATGCATTTATATGCATTTCTTTAGACAGGACCACTGAGTGCATCCACCCCCTAAAAAATATCTGATGCATTCTGTCCTTGATTCCTGTGTCCAAATAGTTCCTCTACAAGCACTAAACTAAAGTAAATGCAGCATAGAAAATATTTAAAACTAAATGACCCATGGACATTTTGCTTTTTGCCTTTTAAATTAGATTAAATTAAACTTTATTATGCAGTACAAATACTGAAATACTGCTAGCTTTTAACCAGAAGCGCATATACCCTATATGTAGGGTGCAAGTGCAAATGGTATGAGAGTAGAAGGTTAGAGAACAGCAGAGGACTAGGGATATAATTAGATAAGGTGAAGTGTACAGTGATAATGGGGTATAAATGGCAGATGACCATTACAGTGGAAATGACTGTGTGCTAGTGCCAGTTCAAGAAAAGAGCAGAAAATAGTAAAAGTCAGGATTTATATAGTAAAAATAATAAGCTAAACATTCTTCATTACAATTATCACCCAAAAACATGAAGAATATCCTTTTGACTCCTGTAAAATGAAAGTAGACTAAATGAGAACCAGGGCTTTCGAGCTTCAAAATTACAAAAAAAGCACCATGAAAGTATCATAAAAGAGGCCCATAGTATACTTAGCTTGATGTCACATCAGTACAACATCTGTAGCTCATTGGCAGACATTCCAATTGAAAATGTTCTTGACCCCTTTCTTTATATGTCCAAAAAACTGCTGGTGAATTCATATTCCTACACATTATGCCTCTTCTCAGCTCACTGCACTGGGTTCCCACAGCTGCCAGAATAAATTCAAGACACTATTTCCATCGTATAATGCAGCCAACACTCTGAATCTTTACTGTCCACAAGCCATTATCAAACCCTATAGCCTGTGACCATTCTTAATGGGACTTTGTGGTCCAACTTCAATATTTGACTCATCTAATTATGCAATTTGTATCTGTCACTGTCACTGCAATGTTTTGCGATTATACTGGTACTTCTTTGTTAATAGAACAGGATTAGTTTTAATGCTTGGCTCGTGTCCTTACCTACTTTAGTAATTGCCACAAATTTAAAAGTGCAGATAAATGTAAGCGCTAAGACATAAATGGCTTTGGAAATATGGCATCTGCCAAGAGTGTAAATGTAAACGTAAATAAATAATCACACTTTTACTTGCATTTCTAAAAATAATCATGCTATATTTCAACATGTAATGCCAGCATATGGTACATCCATATGACAACAGTTTATAGAAATAAGGGTGAGAATGTGAACGAGAAAAGGACGATAAAGAATTCTATAAGATTCGTTCGCCACATGCGAATGATACTTTTAATTTTCACAATTATTTGTCTGTTTGTCTAACTTAAATATACAACGCTATATTTATATTTTATTAATATTTTTGAACGAATATACTTTTATTTAGCAAAAATGCATGAAATTGATTTATGAATCGTAAAAAAATTATTTAAAAAGGTTGATATATATATATAGTATGAATACTTCTGCAGAATATACTGATTATATATTATATATACATACACGCGCACACACACACACACACACACACACACACACACACATACATACTTGAATTTGTGGTTTACGGGGACTCTCCATAGGCGTAATGGTTTTTATACTGTACAAACCGTATTTTCTATCACCCTACACCTAAACATACTCCTTACAGGAAACTACTGGCAATTTTTGAATTTCATAAAATACCATTTAGTATATTTTTTAAGCCTTTTGTTTTACGGGGACACAGGAAGTGTCCTCATAAACCATGTTTATGTTGTAGTACCCATGCCATTATACACATTTGTGTCCTCGTAAACCATATATACCAGTACATACACAAACACACACACACACACACACACACACACTATATTTGTATATTATATATAGAGATTAGTGAAAAGTAAAAGTAAATGATCATAGATGTGATTTAAGTGTCCAAAAGTGTCCAAATACTTTGTGTGGCCACTGTATACTAATAAATGCATGTGTGTGTTGAAAGCCTGTCATGCTGGAGTACTTACTGCTGGCAGTGTGGTCCATAGTGCTGCGACCCACGGTCAGTGCACCGGAGGAAATATGTCAAACCACAACTGGGCACAGGGGACCGCACAATTCATTAGCTCAGCCCTAATTGCCATGGAATTTCAAAATGAAACATCGCCATCTGTAGCTAAATACAGAACGCGAGGAGAAGAAGCCACATGATTGAAACAGAATTGTCTTGTACAGCATGTGTGCAAATGACATTTGTTAGGGAGCCATTTAAGACACTATATTTAAACCTTGTCAGGGGTGAACAGCCGCTGTAATGGGAATCATAATTTGACTCAAACTCAGTGGCTTAATTTGGTGGAAAATGATTTGTCATTACGCCGCATAACATCAGGCGTCTGCGATAATCACAGAAATTCTCACATCATCATGTTTAAGGTCCATATTCTCAGACAGCTGTGTTTGTTAGGCAATAAAAAAAGAACTGAAGTCACCCAGCAGAGTCAGTAGCTCATCCCATCTCACTCTGAGATCGGCAGGTTACGAGGTCCTAGTGCTCGCATGAGAGAAACCAGGCAAAGTAACCCTGAGACCTCCGGGTGTGAAAATGGGTACCCACCGTTCCTATTACTAATGGAGTGGTTTGAGCACATGTATATTTGGAGAAATGGCTTTGCATGCCAAGCTCCCCTGCAGCGACAGTGAGACAGACACGCCTGGATGGTCAGAGCCCTGGGGAGATTGTGCAAGGCTCATGTGGGGCAACAGGAGGAGGCAGCCTGGCCTTGATGCAGTCCCTAGCTCCTGATTCCTGGAGAGAATCATGCATCAGTTGAAACTAAACTAGCTTCTATTACATGGTGATCCTAGATCCGTGGTGCACTCTTGCTATGTGTCACAATTTTTAAAGATGAATAATTACAAAGACTGATTTGATAAAACTGATCCTCTCAGGCTGCGTAAAATACAGTAATATTATGAAATAATATGTTAAATATCATTACAATTTAAAATAACTGTTTTTAACTATTTATTTTAACTTATTTTAAAATGTAATTTATACCTGGATTAGCTACTCCAGTCTTCAGTGTCACATAATGCGTTAGAAATCATTCTAATATGCTGATTTGGTTCTCAAGAAACATTTGTTATAATTATTATCAAAACCCATAATCTTTTTTTTTTTTTAGGATTCTTTGAATACAAAGTAAAAAAAAAGAAACAGAAATCATTGCTAAACAAAAGTATTAATTGGTTGAAAAAACAAAATCTTTTGAATGGTAGTTTACAAAATATCACATTAAGTGGCATCTACAAAGGAATAATGCTTTTCTCAGAATGAACTTCTGAGCCACTTTTTAAATTAGTGCCATTTTCATAGATGTGTGAAGTCAGTTTCTTCAAATTCAGTCCTAGCAGAAAAAACATAAAAATTAACAACAAATGTGTTAAAAAAAGTTTGACAGTAAGTGAGAAAGTGTCCAAGATTTTTGTCTTCATTTTAAACAAAAACTGTTTCTTGACACCCCATCTTGTGAAAATGTTTTGATCAAAACGTGTGCTTATGCCCTATTTCTTTAAAATAAATGCTACTTGTTTTGATATTTTGTTATAATCCTAATACATATAAATGTTTAAATTGTGGCTTATCTAAATACTTTTTAGGGGAGGTTGTGCTTTTAGTCCATTTCAGATCAACAGGTCAGTGTGAATTGCTGTTTCCAAGCCATTTTACTTCTGATACCTGGTGCATATTTAACATGTGGAAAAAATAGAGCAGGACTTGATTGAATGAATCATTCAATTTAATTGGACAGTAAAAAGAATGAAGAATGAAGCCAGATCAAATAAAGCTTCACTCATATAACAGCTACTTCTTGGTTGTCGGTACATCAGCAAAAGCTTTTCTTTTTTTTTTTTTTCAAAAGATAAGCAAAATTTAAAGTCATTTGACTTTAAAGTTGCAATGAAACAAAAGTAGTGACGTACATCCAAGCAATGGATGAATATACATTTTGACAGATTGTCGAAAGGACAAAAATGTTGCATGGGCATTTTGTTTTATTCATCGACTGTTGATTGATTTGGTTTAAGAAGACTAAATGAATGGCTTAACATGTATGGATTAATTAATCAAAACCGAACAATAATATGCATTAGAAAACAGATGAGGTAAACTTTTATTTCATGCTGAATTCAAAGAGCAATATACAGGTGCATCTCAATAAATTAGAGTGTCGTGGAAAAGTTAATTTATTTCAGTAATTCAACTCAAATTGTGAAACTCGTGTATTAAATAAATTCAATGTTTGAATTAATTAAATTCAAAGTTTTTGGTTCTTTTAATTGTGATGATTTTGGCTCACATTTAACAAAAACCCACCAATTCACTATCTCAACAAATTAGAATACTTCATAAGACCAATAATAATAAAAAAAAAAAACATTTTTAGTGAATTGTTGGTCTTCTGGAAAGTATGTTCATTTACTGTATATGTACTCAATACTTGGTAGGGGCTCCTTTTGCTTTAATTACTGCCTCAATTCGGCGTGTCATGGAGGTGATCAGTTTGTGGCACTGCTGAGGTGGTATGGAAGCCCAGGTTTCTTTGACACTGGCCTTCAGCTCATCTGCATTTTTTGGTCTCTTGTTTCTCATTTTCCTCTTGACAATACCTCTATAGATTCTCTATGGGGTTCAGGTCTGGTGAGTTTGCTGGCCAGTCAAGCACACCAACACCATGGTCATTTAACCAACTTTTGGTGCTTTTGGCAGTGTGGGCAGGTGCCAAATCTTGGATACAGCACTCTGTGAACAGCCAGCTTCTTTGGAAATGAATGTTTGTGGCTCACCCTCCTTGTGAAGGGTGTCGATGATTGTCTTCTGGACAACTGTCAGATCAGCAGTCTTCCCCATGATTGTGTAGCCTAGTGAACCAAACTGAGAGACCATTTTGAAGGCTCAGGAAACCTTTGCAGGTGTTTTGAGTTGATTAGCTGATTGGCATGTCACCATATTCTAATTTGTTGAGATAGTGAATTGGTGGGTTTTTGTTAAATGTGAGCCAAAATCATCACAATTAAAAGAACCAAAGACTTAAACTACTTCAGTCTGTGTGCACTGAATTTATATAATACACGAGTTTCACAATTTGAGTTGAATTACTGAAATAAATTAAATAAACTTTTCCACGACATTCTAATTTATTGAGATGCACCTCTATTTGCTTCCTCAATCGAATGTGACAGTTTCCAGAAGCCATCTTTTTCATCACAAAAAGATTTTCAGTCCCCATATTATCCTTTCACCCCTTGTCTTTTCCTCTCTTTGCTCTTCCTCTCTCTAGCATTTGACTGTCCTGTGGGATATCAGCAACTTTTGAATACTGCACAGCTCCAAAACAGACGTGAGTGTCTTAATAATAGTTGCAGCCTAGAAAGTCAAAGCTGTGTAGATAATGCAAGTCAAGAAAGCCAGCAAGCATGAAGCCCCAGTTGTTCATTTCAATATAATGGATTCAGCCAAAATATCTTATATCCCCCTTTAGGATATGCTTGGAATGGAAGGGATTTTTTTCCTCAGTAATAGAATTTAATCAAGTCAGGATATTATTGAAATATTTAATCATTACGGAAATAAAAATTGTATAATGTTGTTTATCTGTTCCCCATCATAAGTGTGGTTTGGAGTTCACATAATAGGTCTATATGGTGCTGAAGTTTTTTGAAGCGTTGAATGTTCTCATTTTAATTTGACTGCTAGCGCCAATTTATTTTGATACAGTTGGTTGATCAGCATTCCACCACTACATTTGCTTTGTGCTGCTATCTGGTTATGCAAGATAATGAAGGTCAAAGGAGAGGTGCGGTGCATGTTAAAGAGCTCCTTCTCCATTCAGGAGGTTCTGACCCCACTCACAAAGTCTGTGTGATCAAAGTCTGCGGTCTGTACTACAAAGCATACCAGACTAATTCAGTGGCTAACATCGTGTCAGAACAGATGTGACACTAGAACATTCAAGACACAAAACAGTTGAAAACATGCCCTGATGCTGCTTGACGTCAATCACAAAACAGCCTATCAGAACAGTTGTCGAAAAACATAAAATACCTTAACATACCTTGTATTTTCATGATGTTTCACCAGACGGATTCTAACTTCCAAGATCAATCTTTCCTCGTCCATGCTTGATGATTACAGAGCTGCTGATAAACAGTATTGCGGCATATCTGTGATCTCGCCGTCATGTGGTTCTACTCCACGCTATCAAGTTTGAATGGGTTTAAGTTAAGTTGTAATATTTGCAGCAATTTATAGTAAATATTAACACATAATATTCATTCACCTCAACGGCTCTGATGATTACAGTTTTTCTCGATTGCTTAAACACATTTCTTGAAATTATGCCTCTTTTTTTTGCGAAACTCTAAACACGAATCCATAACTTCTAACTCAATTCCCCAAACTTCCTATATTCAGGTCAAAATTAAGCTCTCCACTCAAAACAACTCACTCTTGCTGAAAAACCAAATTTTGCTTTTAGACATGACACACAAACCCTCAAAAACACACACACACATTACTTACACACTGATGAGATAAATTTAAAACAATACTACAAAAACCAGTAATAAGTTATGTTGCTTGTGTTGCTCGTTATCCCAAACAACAAGGTAGCAAGGCTGCACTGGTTGTGCTGGCTCCCTTTGGTCAAGCTGGAACATGCTCTCTTAGACCATCAAGGAAACCAAGGAGGAGCATAGTGTTATAAGGTCCAAGAATGGCATGGCGGTGCAGTACCCCTCGTTGGCTGATGGCTGCGCACATACCCATACAGCAAAAAAAAAAAAAATAAATAAATAAAAAATACATTTTCAAATATATTTTTAAATATATTTCAAAATATGCAAAAAAAAAATAATAAAATAAAATAAAAAAAATGGCCAAAAATATATATTTGTGAAAATATATTTGTGTAAATATTTTTCTATCAATATATTTTGGCCATATATAAATATATTTTTAAAAGCATTTAAAAATAAATTTTGACGTCTGTATATTTCAGTCCAAGAAAATGTATTTTCTTGCCACAGAAATACATTTAGAAATATATTTTGGAATATGATGGTTGAAACAAAATCTATTTACTATTTCAAAAATATATTTTATTGAGCTTCACTGTTAGCAGCAATTTTCTTTTATTTATTTATTTATTTATTTTTTTGCCATATGGGCTTCACTCCTCCTCCTCCTCTTCCTCTCCGTACTCCTCCTCCTCCTCTTCCTCTCCGTACTCCTCCTCCACCTCCTACTCGTCATCTTTTTTCATTTCTTCCTCCACTCCCTTCTCCTCCTCCTTTCTGGTGTCCTCATCCTCTTCCTTCACATCTCTCTGGATACATTGTTTCAAACCTGAATGAGCTGACTTTGGCCCTTTTATCATCGAAGGCTCTGATTGGTGTGTGATAAATTTTGACTCCTAGTGTTTCCACTTGGGTACTTGTGTGCTAATTGAGCTCAAACTGTGCTGATTTGAGTGAACAATGTTGAATGCTAGTGCTTTCTAAATGACCACATTGTGTAAGCACTGAGAAATGTAGGGATTTGTGAGTAGAGTTTTGCAGTAACAGTTCACCAAATCTGACTCATGTGTCAAAGCAGGGGAATAGTGTTTATAGTTTAGGGAAATGGGTGTGCTTTTTAAAAATGGCATTATGGTTTTGAAATTTTAGTTTAAAAGCTTGGTTGTAGTGTTTTAGCAATAGAGAAAAACTATAATATACACTAAGGAGCTTCTGTCCAATGAGTTTTCATTGTGGGCGGGGCTACCCAGTGCAAAGTACCAGAAATAAAAACCATGCAGCCAACAAAATGTATTTTCAGGACAAAAAAATAAATAAATAAATAAATAAATAAATAAATAATAATAAAAAAAAAATAGACTATTAAATAAGTAATGTTTCTTGTGGGCAGAGTTACCTGGTAATGACAGTTTGTGCCGCAAGCAATAGTTTATAGCTTAAAAAATTTAAAATATTAATATTTTTCCTCACACACCTGTAAAGTTTCCCTTCAGAAGACATTAATTCAGGTCATGTTGTGATTGCCATGTTTTTGGTTTTTGAAGCATCAACTTTTGTGTTACTATCCACTTGCATTATATAGACTAAAAGAGACCATTTTTTTTTTCCATCTGAAGAAAGAAAGTCATGTAAGTTACATATGGAGTAGCATGCAAATCAGAGAATTGAAGTGTTTGGGTGTAGTATTCCTTTAACTAGCTCTTAATGTTGTGGCCACCCAAATTTTTGTTAGAAATATAAATGGTGTAAATTGTGCACAAACCTTTCAATGAATGATTCATATGCAGCACAAAGATTGTTAACACAGCTAGACTGACTGTTCATTTGTATCATGATATCCATGACTCTCCTGGCTTTATTAATGGCTTTATCCAGATTTGATAACTAAAAAAAGAAAGAAGGCCTTAAGACATATCAAAATGATCTTAATGATGTATAACCCATTTCCTAGGGCCCATTTCCTTGTCCCATCTGTCTACTGAGAGCATACAGTACACATACAGTATCTACACTGCTACACTAAGAGCTTACAGAAATCCTTAGTCAACATAAAAAGTCATTCAAAACTCAGTTTACTTCCATAATTAGACATTTTCAAGTAAAACATGATATTCAGTATAGGACAGGGCTTGATTTCATCCACTAGACCATGAAAAGTGGAGTTAAGAGTATATTTGAAACAACATGCACCAATGAATCGAGCATTAGGAATGTAAACACTGAAATATGCAAATCAATGAGAAAATGCAATTGCATGAAAATAAGCAATAGAGCTCATTATAAAGATATCTTGTGACTGCACACTACACTAGCTCCATTTCAATAAGGTGGCTCGGGGTGTCAAAGATGTGGAAACACTTCAGCAGAATCACAGACCCAGCTGGGCTAGGCTGCATTTCTGTCTCTTTCTTTCTTCTCCCTCCTCTGCTACAGACTAGAACCTCATCTATCTCAAAAGCCCCAGAGACACAGGTCCCCGCACCAGAGAGGCCATCTGTCAAAACAATTTAGACGTCACGTCACAGCTTGCCACAACTGTCGTAATCATGGAGAAAAAGCCACTACAAGTGTGCTTATTCAGGGTAAAACCCTGAACTATGGCCTCAGTCGCAGACAGTGTGATGTAAAACTATTTGCATTGTAACTGATTACATTTATCATTGTATTTTAACCTTTAACCCTCCTTGACTGATTAAATACAGATTTAAAATCATAAGATATAGTTTAATAGTTATGATACTGTTTTTGAAATCAAATCCTTGCATAGCTACAACAGGGAACACTGGCATAATGCCAGTTAATCTTAAAAAATAAAGCTAAATAGGAAATAAAAGAGTTCTCAAATAAGCCAATTCTGTGTCCTAAACTCCTGAAACTTTGGTGTCTCATATTTTAAAGCAGTCAGTACAATTTGGGAAAGAATTGAATCATTCAGATGTAATCCCCTTTGTAATCGTTAACATTTTCTTATAGGTAACTTCAATTTAATTAAACATTTTTCTCAGTAACTATAACAGATTAGAGTTACATTTTTTTTTTTTTTTTTTTTTATCAAATCACATAATACCGTTACATGTAACTAGTTACTCCCCAGCTCTGTTTATTAACTACATTCGTTAACAGACATTAACAATGAAAAACTAACATTAGGTCTATAATTGGACCTTATTGTAAAGTGTTACCAAAATAGGTCTCAAAATAATCATATAAAGGCTTCTTTGTTATAAATATGAACCTCTCTTTCACTGCTGTGCCCTCACACAGACAATTACCTCAGAACGTGTCAGTCTGTCCTCTGCTCCTCATGGGGTTTCCTCTATCACCATAATGCATTTCTTATGTCGTCAGTGCTTTCTGCAGAGCAAATCAATATGCTGAAAAACAGGACAAAACAATCTACACACTACGATTCAGTTTGGATTGTAGCTATCAAGGTTTTGTATGATACAAGAACACTCAGAAGAATCGTTGTCACACAAAGGCAACTGTTCCAGTTGTGTTTTTCCATCAGTTATATCTTATACCTTGTCGTGCAGCAAACTGCCCTCATTAGGGCGGGATAGGTGGCTGGTAGGATATCCTATATCCTGATAGGAAACTCAATATTTCACAGCTGAGCAGTTAAGTGTGCTTCTGAAGAACCCTACATTGGTGAACAACAGCTAAGTAGAGTATTATATATTGTATAGGTAAAGTGATATGTCATATTTAAGGTATCAAACAGTGTAAAGTAAAACAAAAAAAAAGAAAAAAATATTCAACTACTGCATGTGACCAATCAGCATCATAAAATTTTACAGTGCATGTAATTCTCATTGCTAAGAATAATGACCTTTTAAAAATATCATTGACTTTCTCATTATGTGTGCCTATAATTTCTGCTTAAAACGGTCCATGCTCTTCCATGATCATGCGCTTCAAAAATGAAATTCATAAATTCAGGAATATCTGGCTGCACAAATGTCCTCTGACTAAAAATAGCATCTGATCAGTGGTTTCCCTGACTACAACCCCACTGTAAATGGCTTTAAGACTTATACAGAGATGAGCAAAAATGTGTTTTAAGGGCTCTGATCTCAAAGACAGCCCTGATACGACTGGATGGAAAAGTAATAAAGAACATGTCTTTGAGATGTTGATCGAGTGACGTCAACATTACTGGTCATTTTACTGCTTTGTCTTTTTAACGATTATTGACCATTTTGCTCTCTTTGAAACACACTAGAGTCAACATTTTATAAATTATGTTTAATCATATTTATATATATTTACATACACATTTAAAACATCATGCCATTATAACTTTGATTGTTTGTCATTTGACACCTATCATTCTGCAGACTTTGTTTCTCATTTAATTCTGGTTAAATAAACTCTGATAATGAACAGCTTAAAGTACAATCAACTGAAAGGTTAACCCATAAAACCATTTAAAATGCTGTTGTTTTAAAATTTTGGTACTTAGATTTAAAATTGAACTAATGAAAAACTTGTCTATATTCATTCACAGAGACCAAAAGTGGTTTCATTATAGCTGTCAAAGTGTTTTTTGTTTTGTTAAATCAAGTTACAGCTATAATGCTATTTGAGGGTGATTAAAATCAAAACATGATTAAAAGCAAGAATTTTCAAACACAAAACCTTAAGAGAAAAAAAGAAAACATACACCAGTGTGTGCATTGTGCAAATGTGTGCAACTACATCACATTGAGAACAGGGAAGCACTGTTTAACATTCTGTCGACCTCGCAGCTCATATCATAAAGCAGAGCTACAGTTAAAATAGTCAGTACAGGTTAAATGATCACGGAAAAACAGTTTTCACTTCTTGCGAGGGACCTTGTCACCCAAAGGCACGTCATCCATGAGTTTCTGCAGATGTGAAAGGCAAAGAAAGAGTTTGATAGCTGTACAACAAAGAAGTCATGCTTACTGACTGAAGAAAGGACAGTATCAGCCCACCTTAAGCAGTCTGCCAGAGTACGCTCTCTCGTCTTCTCCGTCCCCCTGTCTGACTTCCACATGGTATCTCCTGCAGGCCACAGTCAGCTCATCGAGAGCGTAAAGGGGGGCGGGGTCAATAGAATGCCCATTAATGAGGCTGACCAGGTACTCTCGATAATGCTTCCTGAAACACAGAGGATAGCACTGTATTATTTATTACTTAAAAGACATTTGGGTCATTTTGTCTTGTTGAGTACACAGGGATTTTATTTTAACTTTTTTTTACGTCAACAGATGTCTTTGGCCATTGCATTGCATTTTAGCATTTTTGTCAGTGTCTCTATAATCCCGCTTAAGACTAGAGCATACTGCTGTCACAATTTTAACGGTATTACAATTTTTATTTACTCACAATGTGGCAATTTAAAAACTGTACTGCATATTAGCATTGACATATTCCAAGTGTTTAAACATTTGTGACAGTGTATTTGTTACAGGGTGCTGCAGGAATGAGTCCTAAAACATAGAAATTAATTTCTGCATTGCTGGTTCCTTCATCCTGAAGTTAATGATTTTTTTTAATGAGTTTTTGGTTTAAAGCCTGAAATAACATCTGTGGTTAACAAAAGCTCAAGATTTTATTACCTCACTTATGATTTTCTAAGCTTTTATGTGTCTTTAAAAAAATTGATTGTTAACTAGTGGCCAAATGGGACTACAGAGGTTGTTGAAGACATTAAATGTCATCACGCCGACCAGGAAAACTCATACTCACTAGTCTGCTTTTACAGCCTCATTGAGAATATACTAGTGATCCTGCAAAACTATTCTAACTCAAATTTGTAGATCTTAAAGACTGAAAGAGTTTTCAGAAGCTTAGTGGTGGTGATGCTGAAATTCATTTATAGCCTATCTTGAGCTTTTTACTTCTGGCTATTGGCAGAAAAAGACTGATTTAGAAATGATTCACATTGATAAAGTTGATGGTACTGCCAAAAATGATGTAACCAAGTACAAAATTAAAAGTGTGGTCTTTTCTTCAACACGTTGGTGTATTGTTACTGAATTTCAGTTACTAAAATAACCCTTTTTTTCTTAGTGTGAAGAACATTTGAATAATCTAAAGAACTTTTTCCACTATAAAGAACCTTTTATGGAATGGAAAGTTTCCATTGATGATAAAGGGATCATGAATTAAGAAAACAAAATTCCCTTGATCTTTTGACAAATAAGAGGTCATTGTACTATAAAAACATCCATTCAGAACTCAAATCTTTGTCATTATTCTAAAAACAGCTTATAGTGAAGGCAGTCTGCCAAAATGAGAGCTTGTGGAATGTTCTATACTCTATGATGTAATAGTGTGGATAAGCACCGCCTCCGCAGAAGATGATCAACGCCCACTTCGACATCACTGCCTGTTTAGCCCCGCCCACCGATTCACACATGTAGTGTTTACGAGAGAGGCGAACACGCAGGTCTATGCAGAAACCAAACGATAAAGATGGCTCTGAAGACAACAAAATGCTGTGCAGTGCCAAGTTGTGGGAAAACAGTATTTGCATTGCTTTTTGTGAGTAACTCTTTTCAATACGTGGTCACCATTGCTTTGTCTCTTCTTACAGATTGTTTGATATATATTGAGTTATTTATGCATTTTTGACCTAAATCACATCAGCGTCCATCTATGAGGAATGTACGCTGTCAAACATACTGTACACAACTATTAGCCAATCATACCAGTGGCCATCTACGTCCAAGTCTACAATCCACCATGCCTATTCAAACAGAGTGTTCAGTTCAGGGGATTAAAAAACAGGACAGAAAATAGCTTATTACTTCTAAATTCTGATGTTTTTTGATGTAAAATCTTGATAACTTTATAAGTGGACCTCAGAGAACAGTACAAAATAAAAACAAAAGCAAGTCATCATGACCCCTTTAAAGGTTCTTCATGGATGCCAATAAAGAAGCTTTATTTTTAAGAGTGTGCAGGGAGCAGTCAACATGGTAACAATGATGTCACTCACTCGCAGAGTCCTGCCTGGCCTGGCTGAGTCTGAGCCCCGCATGGCGAATCGGTCTGACGAGTCCCTTCATCTTTCTGCTCGATCACTCCGCACACACCTGACGCAAAAACACCACAGCAAGGATGCATTTGGAGGAAAGGCAGTTTGAGGAAGACATTTTCAGTAAAAGAAGACAAGTGGAACAGAGTGAAATAAAGCTGTAAGGAGTAGGTGTATGTGTGTGTTTGACTACGATTTCATGGTACAAATATAGCCTCGGCCTGAGAAGCGGTAATTGGATGGCCGTTTAGTCAGAAAACAGTGCTTTGCTTTATGATGTCCAGCTTTTAGGCTTTCATTACAGTAAAAGCAATTTTACTCCACTGGGCAGTTGAGAAAGAGTGAAATTGGAAGCAAACTAGACTTTAAGACAGAGACGGACAAATTAGATGAAGAGACAGACACAGACAAACAGATTACAGAAGTACTGGGGTAGATAAGACAGACTGAAATAAGGCCACATAGTTAAGGCCCACTCACACCAAGGATAATAACAATGGCTATAAAGTTTTAATAATCATTTTAATTCTATGCGAATAGTGAAGTCCACACCACAGCTATGACATAATGGGAATCACCTTCAGAATGTTTATTTTTCCAACTGAGGAATGATAAAAACATTACCAGCCAATCAGAATCCACCCAAGCTCAAGCATTTAAAGTGACAGACAACATAACTTCAGTATGCGCTTACAACAGAACACTTTCGTGCGCTGGTGTGGACGCTAATATAGTTATCATTCTTTGTGTGAACAGGCCTTTAGTTTAGAACAAACCAAAAGTATAAACCTCACAAATAAAGACGTACCAGTCTGTGCTCCTGGTGCAGTGTCAGTATTGTAGTTCACCCCCTTTTTCTGAAGAAACAAAATGACGTTCAAACAAGTATCCGAAATAAAACTGGAGATGAGAATTGATATTTCACAACCAAACCTAGCACACGAGTGCTGTGCGTGTGAACGTGTAGGAGGAAATGTGTGTGCCTGTGTTAAATCGAGAGTGTGTGTGTACCTGCAGTAAGGCCTGAAGCCTGGCAGGCTCCCAGTCTCGGAGGTAGAAGAGGCAGTCTCTGGGGTGATGGGCATGCAGACCTGTCACAGTACACTGGTTCACTGCACACGTCTGCCAGAGAAGGAGTGAACAAGAGTGTGAGGGAAAGAGGATGGATAAAAAGGAGGGAAGAAACAGTGCTCCCGAGAAGGCTTCTACTTATAGCCCAGCCATAGCGGGCTTCAAACTGAATATCACAGTCACGTACAGCGCCGTACAACATGCACATAGAGCTACAAATAGGCACAAATAATCCTAAGACAATAAGACGGGACAGGAACTCACTGTGTGGAAGGGGTTGTTACATCCACTGCAGAACTGATACCTGCACTGAGAACAACTGAAGTGCATACAGCCGCCCCTGGCCAGAGCATACTGGAACCTGCAGTTAGGGCAAGCTACAAGACAGAAAACACTGCATGACAGAAAGAATGGGCTGTGTGACCGTTTTTTTTTTTCACCCTGTACTGTGGATGTTTACATTGCGTTTGATAAAAACATGAAACATAATTTACATAATCACACAGACTGTGTTTGTCTATTGTCGTGACAATCAAATCACACTGAAAATTCAGGTAAATCTAAGAGATCAGAATATTTTTCCTGTAACCATTAACAGAAAAATACATACAGTATATACTGCCCTCCACTAATATTGGCACCCTTGGTAAATATGAGCCAAGGTGGCTGTGAAAATAAATCTGCATCGTTGATCTTTTTGATCTTTCATTCAAAAAAAAAAAAAATGTACAAAAATTCTAACCTTTCACTGAAGTAAAACAGTTTGCAAGTGGGGAGAAAATCTCATGATGAAATAAATGTTTTTCTCCAGTGGATGTTGGCCACAATTTTTGGCACCCCTAAAAATTCTTATGAGTAAAATATCTCTGAAGTATATTCCCATTCATATTTACATTTTTTAGCACACCAGGGTGACAAGGAGCATGAAATTGTCCAGCCATGACTTCCTGTTCCACAGGATTATAAATATGAGGAACAGGCCAAGTTCCCTAAATCTCAGGTTTGGAAATGTTCTGACCCAGTCATCTAGCCATCACAATTTGGCCCTTGTCAAACTCGCTCAAATCCTTAAGCTTGCCCATTTTACCTGCTTCTAACACATGAACTTTTAAGAAACAAATGTTCACTTGCTGCCTAATATATCCCACCCACTAACAGGTACCATGATGAAGAGATAATCAGTGTTATTCACTTCACCTATCAGTGGTCATGGCTGAACAATGTTATGCCTGATTGTGTATATATATATATATATATCAATCAATCGTTGATTTCATTTTTGTATTTGCGTTTGATTCCCATAAATGACAGGTAATATAAAAGATACAATTGGGTTTTTTTTTTTTTTTTTTTTTACATTCATCAATTTTATGAATTTATACATTTATAACAGTATCTGAAAAGCAGTGGTCAAATTTCAAACTTAAAATGGATGTGTACTGAAATGAATCTGCTATAAGACCACATTTTAGGCTATAAGACCATATTTTCTATTGCTGACCTTTCATATCTTGATTTGTCACAATTAACACATGCCACATACCCATCTGTGTTACAGACGATATATGGATAGATGGATGGATAGCCATCTACTGAACTTTGTATTTAAAATTTCATCATACTGAATCAGTAAAATGATCTTCTGATGTATAGACAGACTGACAGATATACAGATAAAAAGAAAGCCAGAAGGATGGATTCAGAAGAACAGAGAGGGAGAGAAAAAGTCTTAAGTGAAAAACTACATTAGAAATAACTACTGAGCAATCAGTAACTCTCTCTCACGAGGTGTGAATAAGTCAGAATAAAAATGCCTGCAAGTGAAAAATACCCAACATTAATATTTGATTTGGTTTTCCTTCACCACTGGAACAAACAAAACAAAAACAAATAAACAGACTGTATGAGCAGGCAACATGTTTCTTAAGGTTAATTCTGCTCAGATCTATTCTGGCAGTCAGAGTGGGGCAGGGGTGGTGATGGCAGCGGTACTGTTAGCTGTGAGTATACGTGGATTAGAAGAGTGAAAGCACAGATCCGACAGGCTTCCAGAGCAGATCAAAAGGTGACTCACTGATCCCATTGTCACGCAGGTATCCGGCCAAGCCCTGCTTCTGGTACTCGGGGTCATTTTCTCGCTTCCACAGCTGGAACTGCTCACACGAGAGCCCCATATGCTGTGCCTCCCACTGCAAAGAGAGACAGACAGAGAAAGAGAAAAACATTAAACACCATAATTCAATGAAGTATTCATTCAGTTTTTTGTCATTACATAAACATATGAGAGTTTGTTTTGGATTTGTTGGTAAATATGTGTTATTGCTTATGCGACACTATTTTGAAGCTACTGACTACTGTCATTCTATTGAAAAACACAGGCGAATTGATAGTTTTGCTACTTTTAATTACTCCCCAACACTGACATTCAACTCCTGTATTCATGTGAGGTTCCTGCATATCTGTTTCTGACTTTCTGAAAACACTTACTGGTTTTTTGCACTGAGCACAGAAGCTTTTCCTGCACTGCATACAGGTGACCTTGAGTTGATCGCCGTCATAGATGAAGCCATATGAGCACTGTGAAAACGAGAAGAGAGTGAAAGAGATGCACGAGATGCAAACATGAAGACACCACACGCGCTTGAATGAGACTACAGCTGTTTGTGCATGAGCGCTATCTCTGAGAAGAAGTGAACAGTGAGGAAGTGCAGGGAGGCAGTGTCACTCACATGGCTGCACCACAGGAACTTTGGGTCCTTAATGAGAGCTTGCTCAGTCAGCTTCTTGTGAAAAAGATCGTACACGTCCGGTTCAAGACAATCCCTGAGCTGGTCAGTCACACACACACACACACACACACACACACACACACACACACACAAAAGATCGTTTCATACATCACAGTGAGTAATTTGAAGCCCAGTTATAATGCTACTGTGTTAAAGCTCAGCATTGCACTGACCGTCTTTATTTTTTTCTCTCTTGCAGTACCTGTATGTCCAGAGTGGAGAAGTAGCTGTTGAGGTGCTCATGGTCGTTGATGTCAGGCTCTGTGCAGACAGGACACACCATGTCTCTGATGTGTTTGTCCCTCACCGCTATGGTGAAATGCTGCTTGAAACATCCACAGCACACAGAGCACTGGCATGATGTCAGAGACTGCATCTGAGACAGAAAAACACACCAAAAAACAGTCTTGACTCAACGTAAGGTACTTTTACACACATACATTAGCCAAAAAATTTAACACCATTTTTTAATGTAGAGATAATTTGTGAACAGGACAGTATTAACTACTACAGAAGCCAATGGGAAACAAAACTGTTTGGCTACCAAAAACAGAAGAAAGAAAGTCATACAGTTTTGGAACAAAATAATGGTGAATAAATGATGACTTGATTTTTGGGTGAAGAGTTCATGTGCCTAAAGGTAAGGGCATTCTGATGTAAAAAGTGCAAGATTTAGAGCAAATCACAGAGAAAGAGCTGACGCAAAGTACCTTGCTGTGGGGAAAAACTGACAGGCAGATGGGGCATTCCTTATTCAGCACACGGCGAATGAAGTCCCGGTCAGGTGATTCACGCACGGCCTGAACCACATCCTCCAGTGTGTATGTGGCTGTAGGGTCCCGCAGCAATGACAGAACCAGCTCACAGCGCCCCCAGCTGGGAAGATCAAACATTGCCAGCAGCCTACGGCAAACATGCTAAACACAGGCAAAGAATAAGCAACTTGAGTAATGTTTGATAACATAAAATTTTATATTTTCCACTGACCATTTTGAACATGGTTGGCATTGTGTAATTAAATATACACACACACACACACACACACACATATATATATATATATATATATATATATATGTATGTGTGTGTGTGTGTGTGTGTGTGTGTGCACATCACACAAAAGAAAAGATGATACAGACCAAGTTGTTTTGCAAAAACTGTTTCGCACATCTAGAGGTAAGAAAGCAATGCAGTGTCTCTGTGAAGATCCATTATGGTAAAAGCTCAGTCACCTGTTTATCTGGATGGTTGATGTCGATGGGGGGCTCTGGTTCGTCGCTCCACATGCGCTGATGGAATGGCTCCAGTAAAGGTCGCTGCAGCAGAACAAGAGCCCCCCTCACATCCCCTCCACTCTGCCGCAGGGCTTCTTCACAGCGGGTCACATCATTAAAGCCCAGAGAGCTAAGTTCTTTTACCTAACAAACAAAAACAGACAAAGTGTCATATTTACCAGGAATGCACCTGTTTTACAATTCTGGATGATACTGATAAGCCGATAATTATATTCATATTACAGCTAACGTTAAAATTCTATATTATTTTGTCTAATTATATTAAAAACTAAATAGTGATTATGAAAAACTACAAGTGAGGTTAGGCATCACAACATTATAAAAATTATTTTAAAAATGACATTTAACAATGTTATTAAATTATTAGTGATTTTAAAGATTAACTTAAAGTGAGTGTTTGATGATGGCGAAAGTAATCCAAATATAAAAATAAGGAAAATGAGCATGCTTAATGAAAAAAACAATATCAGCTGATACTATAAATAAAAACTTGCTCATATATATTCAAATATGTACGTATAAAAGACTACTGATCTGTTAAGCATTATAAAATTCTAAAACACAGCTTGTCTTAGAGTTTCTGCAAATTAAGCTGTATCCCCCCCATCCCTTCAATTTTAATGTTAGCATTTAAAGTTACACCACTGACTATTCTGAAAGGTCTAGAAACACAAATGAAATTCCCCAAAATTAAAGCCATACATGCTCAGTCAGTATCAGTATCACTATGATTGGATGCACAAAGACAGACTTTACTCACTTTAACTCTACGGTCTCTGAGAGCCTGCCTGACAGCCTTCTCATTATTTCCCCCTACTGCCAGCCAGGCCCGTTTGGCTTCTGCTCTGGACAGGGGCACAGCATTGCTCTTTTGTCCATCCTGGCCGTTGTTCCCCTCTGAACAATTTGATTGTGCATTGGGTTCTTGCTGACAGGATGCAGCCATCACACAGATCTCATCGAGCACATGAGGAAGCTCTGCTTTCAGCCAGTCATACGGCGTTACATTACTGTTTCCCGACACACACATGCTGGTATAAACCTCCTCCGGGCTCACTCCTTTCTTCTCTCCCTCCTGAGAAAAGGACAGAGACAATGAGGATGCTTGTAAACTTCTCAGGATAATACTCAGGCTACAACAACAACAAAATATCAGACTTACACGAATGAGCTGAATGAGTTTAAGCCCTTCCTCCCTCATCAGTCTTTGCCTTTTAAAATCAGGGTCCTCAGTGGGAATGACTTTAGGTGGGGCTGAAAGCGGTGTGACATCCTTGACTGGTGAGAGTGGGAGGGGCTTAGCGGGTGAAAGAGCAGGCTCTGATCTCGAAAGACAACACATTTCGCATGCAGGTGATGGTGTGTGGTTGACGTACGTACAAAACTGGCAAACCCACTGAATGATACAAGGAAAACAGGAGAAGTCAAAACAGGAACCTAAATTCAGGATAAAACTCAGCATGAGACTCATTTCATTTGCAATGACAAATCAGAATATGCTCATCAGTTAATGAATGTTAAATAGATTATGTGAAACACCCACCAGCAGCATCAAAAAGAACTGCGATCGTTTTTAGGACACCATAATAACATTGACTCATTATCAGTTTATAAAGCTGAACTTCCTGATAAACAGTGGAGAACCGGGGAGGGGGGGGGGTCTTTACATTCTTGTTGCAACATTTTTCATTCAGTTATCTTATCAATTTGAATGCACTGACACTATCGGATGAGAACACAACTGAACTGAATTGAGCTGCATGATGACACTACTGTCTTCTGTAGAGCAGCTTTTAGTTGAATAGATTTAGTTTCATAATTTATGAATTTTGCAACCTCAACACTGTTATTGAACTGAATCAACATTGAACTGACTTGAGATTAACAATAACACTGTTGCCTTCTGTAGAGTTGCTAATAGCTGAACTGAACTCATTTCATAATTAATGAACTTGAACATAATTAATGAAACACACTTATTGAATTGAACTGAATCAACACTGAACTGACTAGAGCTGAATATGACACTATTGTCTCTTTAGAGCTGCTTTACAGCAGAATTTGAATTTTATCTCATATTTAAAGAAGTTTGCATAACTGATTCTGTAATTCTGCTGTTTATTACTATGAAACTGCTCTGAAATCTGTATTGTATATAGCGCTATATACATAAAGGTCACTTGATTTGATGTACTGGCACAGAAATTATACATTTCACCTTTAAAATATCTCAATAAACAAAACTATCTTTCAGAAAATTGCATATGGAATGTAGTGGATCGTGGCACCTGGCTGTCCATTAGTCCCGTAGCAGTGGGGGTCGGGCGTGAGGGTGCGACAGGAGGTCTGGTGGCCAGACGAGGGCGCTCACACACCTCGCACAGAATGCTGCTGCCTGCATTCACCACAGTGCAGCTTTTACATTGCCACTCTAATTGAAGAAAGTGATGGGCAAAAAACAGAATTTAGATGTTTATTTGTCATGTTGAATTGTTCAACCTGACATATCAAAAGATCAAACAGGTCTGAAGGCTTATTTAGTGTGAAAAAAGTGAGAGTAAACTAGAAAAAAAAAAGAATGTACAGACTAACCAGATATTGTAGAGGGCTGTGATTGCTCTTCCTGTAGAGATGGAGCAGCAGAGGACAGGCGGGGTCGATCACAGGTTTCACACAAAACCTGCTGCATTGAATTTACTGTAGTGCAGTATGAACACTGCCATGTTGACAGTGATGAGCTAAAAAAAGGAAATAAAGACATACAGATCTATTGAATAAAATCCTAAACCAGGGGTCATCAAATTTGTTCCTGGAGGGCCGGTGTCCTGCAGAGTTTAGCTCCAACCCTAATCAAACACACCTGAACCAGCTAATCAAGGTCTTGCTTGGTATACTTGAAACTTCAAGGCAAGTGTGTTGAGGCAAGTTGGAGCTAAACTCTGCAGGACACCGGCCCTCCAGGACTGAATGTGGTGACCCCTGCTCTACACAAATATATTCTCTCAACCTTTCAGATTAACAGTGCTAACCTGAGCCGTTTCATGGATTTTGAGGAAGTCACAGGAATCCTAATGTGAGTGGAACGTCCTGAATGGGAGTGATACAGCTTGTCACATTCTGTGCACAGCCGCTGAGTACAGGTGGGACAATGAGCAGACACCGGAAAGATGCCACATATGGTGCAGTTCTCTGCAGAGCAATTTAATGGAATAGAATAGAAATGATAAAAATGGACACTCACAATTAAATATATTCTTTAAAAGGAAAGCCAGGGTTGGTAAATGTTTACCTGTATGTTTAGAGGGCACTAAAGAAGAAAGAGAGAGGGCTGGACTGAATGGAGATTTAGGCTGAGAAGGAGTCGACACAGGTGAGAGAGTTTGTTTTTCCCATGGTCTTTCACTAGGAGAGAAGGCAGCTGCATCTGTGCTGATTTCCTCATCCTGTATAGACATTATATTACATTTACATTTACATTTATGCATTTAGCAGACGCTTTTATCCAAAGCGACTTACATTGCATTCAAGTTACAGTTTATACATTTCTATCAGCTCTTGCTTTCCCTGGGAATCAAACCCATGATCTTAGCGTTGCTAGCGCCATGCTCTACTATTTTAGCTACAGGAAAGCCATATGTGGCAATATGGACACTGTATTTAAGTAATGTGCAACAAAGCTAACAAATCTGATAGGAGCACTTTCACGTATTCATACACTCCCATTCACAAGTCCTTATGTTCACCAAGGCTGCATTTATTTATCAAATATACAGCAAAACTTATTACTATTTAAAATAAGTGTTTTCTGTTTTTTTATATTTTAAAATGTAATTTATTCATGTGACAGCAAAGCTGAATTTTCAGCAGTCACGTGATCACAGGATCCTTCAGAAATCATTCTAATATGCTGATTTTGAACTCAAGAAACATGCCTAATTATTGAAAACAGCTGTGTTGCTTAATATTTCTGTGAAGACTGCAACACATTTTTTATTGATACTTTTTTGGTGTCTTTTTTAACATTATAAATGTCCTTACTGTCACTTTTGATCAATTTAATGTACCCTTGCTGAATAAAAGTATTCATCTCTTTCAAAAAAAAAAAAAGAAAAAAAAAAAAAAAAGCTTATTGACCCAAAACTTTTGAATGGTAGTGTATATATCAATTTTAACCTACATTTCTGATGTTGAAAAAAGTGCAACGACGAGTCATTAGTTTATAACCATATAAATGATCATCCACATTTAATTAAGTGCAGAATGGTGAAAAACTGTACCTCCACAGTGAGGGACGGAATAAGTCTTTCAAAAAACTCTGGATAAGGATGGGTCCCCTACAGAAAAGGAACAGATTCTATGTGAGCTGAATGTTCTTTGTGAAAAACTTATTGAGTGTTTATACTTTACAGCCTCAAACCTTGATTAGCATGTCCAGCTCCATACGGAGGGACATGACCTCAAGAGTCACAGACGCCACCTTCCCAACATCCGGCTGGACAACATCATCAGGAAAGCTCAAACCATCTTGCTGCTGATTGGTGTAGCCGTACAGGTTGAGTACTGCTCTGCCACCCTGAAAGACGAAGATAAACAATAGTAACCAGATATTTTGTATGGTTCATACAAAAAGCCTCATAATCTCATCCACCACACACCTGAATAGAGTCTACGGTGGTCCTGAAGACAGGGTTGTTGTACTTTACTGTACGCCAGTACTTCGGCCTGTTAGGATTGGTAAGATTTGAGCCATACTTCTCCAAGATGTTAAGAGCAGTGGAAAGTTTCTGCAACAGGCTAAGGGACTAAAAGGATCAGAAGATATTAATGTAAAACAAAATAGTCTGAAGAAGAATACATTACAGGCCAGAAACAACAACAGTTGGTAAAAATGAACTAGGACTTTTGAACTTTTTTGGAAATTAATTTTATGTGCATACAAATGAGTGGAAACAGAATTCTTATGAAACACCTCAGAAAGATGTGACAGATTACCCAGTGCTATGTATTATTATGCGGTTTATGTCAGTCATTCACATGGTCAGTGTAAACCATTCATTCCCAATATATACGGCCAAGCCAGTAACCATCGTAGATTCCCCCCCCCCCCCCCCCCCCAATTATTATTGATGCTTCTCTGCTGCACTCTATTGCGTACCACTTTGTTTGTTGTTAAAATTACTAAAATGTTAAAAATATATATTTTTATTTAACAGCAAAAGCCTGCAAGGTAAGATTTAAAAGCAGCTTAACATTTAATATTAGACAACTGTTTTGTGTCAGAAAATAATATACATTGATGCAAACTACTCAACTTTTTTTTGTCAATCTTAACCATTTATGTAATCATAATTGAGTATAATGTGACAAGAAACAATATCCGAGCCATTTTTGGCATATTAAGTATACGATTAAGAGCGAATTTGTGCATATTTTAAAATAAAAATATTATTTGCATATAGTTTTACTATTAGTTCTACTTTTACTGTTTTCTCTAGTTCTGTTCATTCCTTCAAATCCTCCAAATATTTAATTCGTTTCAACAAAAAGAACCATTACTACCCCCTTGGTCCCCCCCAATCATCGAGACATAGGTCATGGGCCCATGGCCTTGCATGCAGTAACTACGTGCGAATGGACAGATCATTAAAAAGTCAAACGTTTGCTTCCTGTTGTGTAGTCATACACTCTTTGGACTGCTGAGGAAAATGAATCATTACACCAGCTCTCACCTCCTTCCTGTTATTCCCACTACTGTTCTCCGTCAGCATGCTTTCAGCAGCAATGTGTTGATATTTGCTGGAGGGCGGGAGGGGGATGTCGGCCATGGCTGCCACCCCTGCCCTCATCTCCTGGGCAGAACCTGGAGTAGACAAGCTGCCTTCCGCATTCACCCTCACCTCCTCCAGCTGATCACTCAGAGAGGCCATAGCTGAAAGTGAAAGTAATCAAAGCTTAGCGTTTAAAACACACAGGGCCTGTATTACCTGAGATCATTATTTTTCATGCCAAAGCATTAGGAAACAAACTAATAACACGGTAGTTGGGTTTATAGTTAAAGTTTAGAGGCATTAGACAAGGTGGCTTACTGATTTATTATTTTTGAAGCATAAACAAAAGTCAACAAACACGTCTGTTGATTCACTTGTCAAACATAAGGAGTAATTACCTCGTTTATTTACAGTCATTGTTAATATTTTATAGATATACATGACTGTCACTTTCTTTAAATAACCTGTATGAATGTTTTAAAATAAATAAATGTTAGCTACTACGCTAGCTGCCTTGTGAATGGAAAGTGAAACCATAACAACTCACACGAAGCTAGTTAGCTACTTCTTTCTTCAAAATTGAATCTCAGTTTCCAGATATAAACTGATGCTTTACGGTCTTCGTTGTTACTTGTCTATCCTGTACACACAGACGTGTTTACATGCTCAAATAAAACCCCTAACGTTAGTTGGTTTAACTCGCTCGCTGCTATTGAATGCTAGCAGGCTAACGCTTAGAAATTATAGTCAAAACACTGGTCAGCGACATTACAGAGAAACGTCTAGATGTGTCTCTGTTAATACTTTTAGTCAAGTCAACTCTCTGAATTATTTTATGAGCTGTTGATAAATATTAACATACTCACCGCTTATAGACAGAGCAGCAGCGCTCTCATTCACTCATAACGTTACGTGAAACTGAAACATACATCTACCCGCACAGAGGCGCTGTGAGGAAACACAAACTGCATTCCATCAACAAAACAATTCTTCTAAATGAATAAATGGATGAGTAAAAGAGGAGTGAACGACTGCTGTAATTCTGTCAGGTTTCTTTACAGAAAAGACGGTGTTTGTGTTTAATACCAAATGACACTGTGTGGAATATGAACTAACACTGTAGCAATAATAATAATAATAATAATAATAATAATTATTATTATTATTATTATAAATGAGAAATGTAAGAGACACAACTTTAAACTTCTTAAGATAAAATCCGACGTCAGCGCTTCCTGAATATAGGACAAATTGGATTCACCTGCTGGCTGCCATTTGATTGCATTAATGTGGGGCTCTGGAAACAAGACTGAAACCTATAAATCCGAAGTGCAAAGCTTTAACTACAGAGTTAGTCGCTCTCGTTGTATGCACAAATTAAGTCCACTTTATCACTTTCACATCCAAGGTTAGTTATTTTTTTGTTGTCGCTACATTTGAACAGTATTAATAGCATGCTTGTCCATTTTTAAGTTTTCTTGCCCTTTACTGGTATTGTTTGTTTGGTCTAATCTATCATGCTTATAAATGTGGCACGTTTTTTTTTCTTCTTTCTTTTTACAGTATTACGGTGTTTTGTATCCTGTGCTGTCTTTCTTTGTCCCTTCACAAGAAATGGAAGGTATCTTCTCAACCCATGACCTTTCTAGCGCCTTGCTCGACTGTTTGGGCAAACAACTGGGCAAAAAAACAAACAAAAAAAAAAACAAAACTAATATAATATAATATAGGCTAATATAATCTTGTAAATGCTTCCTCCTTCCTCCCTCCCTTCCTTCCTTCCTTCAGGAATGAACACTTCACAATCAATGGGAGTTGGGCAACCTCACCATCCAGTAAACCACACTAGACCCTTTTTCTATGTTCAGCCACCATCTCAGCCTTATTTCATGTATCAATGGCCCATGAATCCATATGGCCACTATGGCTTTCCAGGGCCAGGTAAGTTCAGTCTTTGAGACATTGCTTATTGTAGACTTTCATTTGATTACTCGCAACCATCTTTTTCTTTGTTCCAGCTTTGCACTTCGGCCGTCCCTACATGGCCCCTTATCAGTTTATGCAGTATCCTGGGTACGTGGTCCCACATGCACCCATGCAGCCAATCGATTACCGAAGAATCAACCCCCACTTCCCCTCTGTTGCATCCTACGATTTGCGTGTCCGCCAGCACATTCAACACGCAGGGATGCATCGGGAGACTGCCTGTTCTGAGGTCCAAACAGATCCTAGTGATTCAGTCAACAAACTGATAGACAAAATTGAGAGTCTGAAGGCCTGTGAACAAGGTGGTGACAAGGGGCTTAACACTGTGGTCTCCTCTACTCCTGATGTAGTGCAGGGAGAGAAACTAACCGGTTTAAATGAAGACTCTAAGTTAGAGCTTGGCTCTCAGGAAGGTAAGGAAGAACAGGTTAATCCGGTCACAAGGCCCACGACCTACAGCGACTCTGCGTATGATGCTGAATCTAGCCAGGGTAGACTGGACGAATGTGTGTTATCAGATGTGCTACCCCTTGACAGTTCCTCTGTCCATGAGGAAGAGGATGCTAATGAGGACGATGAGCAACAGAGTGTTGCTGAAGAACTGTGTTGCCAAAATGGAAAGCCAACAACCAGTGCAACTGGCAATGTGTTCTGTAGTGTTATCAAAAGCACTGCTGATCCAACAGAGAACCTCGATTTGGGGAAACCAGGTGATGAGCAGGTACAGGATATTGCGTCGACTGATGCTGCTGCAGTTATGGAGCCTCTTATAAAGTTCTCTGAAGACTTTGACATGCAGTATCAAATCCTTCGCCTGCCCTGCAATAAGACAACCACTGGCCTCAGTCTTGAACGAGAGATTGACCCACTTGTTTACTTCGATTCTCCAACTACTTTGTTGCCTCCACAAAACTATTTGTCCTCAGTTGGCAGTGCATATTCTTACAGCTACTACCCTCAAGTGATCCAAGAGCGCCAGAGTGTCTTGAGTCCATCCATAGATGAGCTCTCTTCCAGAGATGAAATGTTTTCCACTGATGTGGAGGATCTGGATCTCGTTCCGGGGCATTTGTATGTTGGTGGTGGCAGACTGGCTGAAACCAGTGACGTGCCCGTTCGCTCAAGAAAAGAGCTCTTGAGCATGGAAAAAGCTCACCCTGTCTGCCAGAAAACATGCGTTTGCTGCGGCTCAAGCTTGCAGGATGAGGTAGGAATGTGCAAAATGGCCGAACGCAGCCATCCTGAGAGAGATGAGGTGTCTGATCAAGACTGCGAGTATGACCTCGACACAGAGGTGCGGAGTAACTGCGAGTCACCGAGAGTGTCCAAGAGGAAGTGTTGCAGTAGGCATGCGCTGCCCTCTTGTGGGTATCACTGTGCCAAACACCGGCACAGGAAGCTGTTGTGTGAAGGCCAAGAGAGCTGTGATCTACGCGAGCCGGCTCGTGTGCATCCCAAAGGAGAGTGCTGTGAGGAGTATGGCTCTCTGGCTAAAGCAGATAAGAGAATTCAAAAGGGTGCCTTGTGCAGGCCTTGTGTTGGTAAGGGTTTATTTTTTGAATTTGCATTTTAATGCTGTCACAAGGTGGTCTGCTCATGCAGAAATATTTTTAGAACGACAATGGAGAGAGGGTGTCGTCTCTGACCAAGAGAATTGGGCAAGCTGTGGTGCCAAACCAAGGGCTTGGAGGCAAGTTAGTGGACCTCAAGATCAAGGTAGGGCATTGATTTTTAAATGGTGGGGGGAGGGGTTTTTGCCTACTTGGATGTGTGAAATCTTTTGAAGTTGCTGAATGCAAGTTTCAAGTATGGTTTGTCTCTTAAATGGTGTTCTTTTTGATATGTAAAGGGAGAACTCCATTGAGAAGGCCGACTTGTAAGACAGTCCACCAGCAAAGGCCAAGGAGTGAATACGATGACTATGAGGAGACTGACTTTACCTACTGCCAGAGAGGCAGAGGTGAGTTTAGGGTTTTAAACAAGTTAATTACCACTTTTGATTCTCGTCTTTTATTTGTGCAACATCTTTGTCCAATCAGGTGCTATGAAGAAGAGGGGCACAAGATACTAAACCACGATGCACTGCTGTAATACTTAAATGTATTACCCGAAACTTGTGTAAAATGCACTTCACTATGAATGTACACATGGACACTGTTCTTGACTGTATGTAACTTTAAAAAAAAATATGGCAGTGATGTACACCTTTGCTGCATTTCCAGTGCTCAAGTTAACTTTTTCTATTTTGGGTGCAATGCATTCATCTTAATATTATGCTGAGACTGCTCTCACTGGACCAGGCCTTGACCTATGCCTAGAAAGCCTTTTTCTCATGTGGCTGGATCTGGGAGGTGTGGATCTTGTCCGGTGTGCAAGGGCTCAGAATCTTCGCATGGTCCAGGACTTGCCCACCGCGACCAGTTTCAAATGTTGGGCACTGGAAGTACAGCTGGTTTAAGGGTGATGCAGGGGGAAAAAAGGGAGGATGAGAAATAAAGTGGACAATTTGGCAGTTTGGCCACTCCTAGTCCAGATGTCTTTGTTTTTATTACTGTGCTATATTTTTTTTTTTTTTTTTTTAATACATCGGTGTAATGTTGACATGCAGAAAACCCCACCTAGCTGTACAGTGTTATTGTGTCATTAAAGCCTCAGCATTGCACTTGACTTGTGTCCAGGTCTTTCCCATATTATTTATTTTATTTTTCTCCCCGTCTACCCTCCCCTTTCTTTATAAAAAGTTAAAAATAAAAAAACTCCACTCACTAGGGTGCATTTGTTTGTTGCCATTGCCCATGTGTTTTTAATTTGCAAGGGCCAGGGTGGGCTTGTAATGACTCCAGCAGCTCAGTTGGTGGTGAACTTTAAAATAGAAACTCTAGCACTAGGTTTTTCACCACTGTCCGCCTTTGCCCAAATATACTAAAGAGTGGCCTTTTTCTTAATCTCTACTGTAAATTTATTTTATTTGTTTCTGTTTCTTGAAAAATTGTTTAAGTGACGGCTGCGTTCACATTGATTATTGCTATATCTGGGGTTAAAAAAAATATTAGCCCAAATGTCATAAGCTTCTCAGATTCTCCATCTGATTTTATATTTCAGCATTGCAATACGTTATGTCACTTTGAATGACAGCTTTGACATTTAAAAAGTCGGTTTGATGGCTTCCTCTAAATTTAATCTGATTTTGCCCAGAGGAATGGTATAGAAATGGATAAACAACTTGTCATGCAATACTGTTCAACAAAGCGCAAAATAGAAGTTTGCTTCTAACAGCACTGTGAGCATCTTCACTAGTTCAATGAATAGTTCATCCCTTACTTCAATGATATAAATCCTATTTTTAGCGCTCATAAAAATATGCTAAATATCAACGGAAAGTTTTTATATTTCTGCAGTGTTTCCTTAAATTGAGGATTATGTGATTAAGGAGATTGTTTGTTGTACTTATCGTGCAAGGCAAGTACATATTTGTTTTGTAACAAATATAATCCGCCTTCAAACGATTAAACGATCAGACCTGTTTAGACACGAATATCTCTGGTTAAGGGGGGCGTGGCAAAATGATTAGCGGGCTTCTCTATTGGCTGTTCTCTCCGCAGACGTCGCTCGCTATTGGCTGCGCTGAGGGAGTAGCAGAAAGCGTTTACAGTACAGCCTTTGAAGAAAGCAGAGTGAAGCATGACTGATGAAGCTGCTCCGCACGCGATGTTCATCGTTTGCATAGATGAAAACACCTCTCGATTTACAAGGTGAGTGTCCCCCCACTCTTTTCAAAGAAACAGGTGAAACTACTTGGCTTTCCTATTTGTGCATTCGCATCAAAGTTGTTCTGAGATTTTATATCTTGTAAAACTCTTAAACAGAGTTTACAGCAAACAAAACGTGTTTGGATCAGTTGTTCTATTGCATCGATGCATATTTGCTGCATTACGTTTCAACCGCGATTTTATAACCTGCGCTCAGCGTGTAACTTTATTGGAGCACATTCAGCCCTTGTACTAACCCATCAAGTTTCTGTATTGTGTTTTACTGTATTTTGTTATGTTATGCATCAGTGTAGTACGGAAGGAACCTGCTCTTTTACATTGCAGCATGGTTATTTTGGGCAGCTTTCTGTCTCTTTTCCGGTTTAAGTCTTGTTTTAATTGTTTAGAGACACGCAACAATGGCCGCGTGTCAAAATATAGTGAGCTGCCTAACTAGGCAGCATTTCTAGGTGACATATGCGTGCTGGATGCCCAGAAATGTAAGCAGCTTGCTAGGTTTTGAGACACAGCCAATGGCAACTAGTCTAAATATGCCTGTTTTTGAAAACAGACGTGCCCTGATAATACCTGAACATGTCACACAATCCAAAATATTTGGGTTATCTTTATACATCCCAAACCTTAGCTCACAAAGTCTGTTTGTGTGTCATTCAACCTCAACAGAAATGTTGATATCAGAGGTTGTTTGTCTTTACTGTGTCCTTGTGACTTAATTTAGTAAATTCCACAGATATTATCTTACATTATCTCATCTCAGTGCTTTGCTATCAGACAACTGCTTGATCCACTCAGCATTCGAGCCACCTTTAATCTATACATTTGGTTTTATTATTAACACGGGTTTGTTGATGATAGGCATGTGCTTTAATCACTGTAAGAGTTCTGTTAATTTGACACCCGTCCAGAGAGCATTTCAGTACAAAGTTAAAAGCTTATCTGCTTCTTGTCACAAACACACTCTGCTCAGCCGAAGTTCGGTGTGTTTCATTTAAAAAATAAACGCATATGAAGATCTGTGTGATTTTGCCACATAAATTATGTGTCGCCCTGGGATGTTTCACATTTCTGCATTGTTTATGCAGGTTAACGTTGGAGCTGGTGAGTTGTAACACCAACATCCCACAGGCGTCTTATGTTGCATAAAAAAAGGCATCAAAAAATAAAGGCCAAGGGCATGCATGAATAGCGCCCCTCCCCACCTGATCAAGTCAGCACATTGCCCTTGAGAAATGGCTCATGGCCTTAGTTTTTAAATGACGTTTTTTCTTTACCCCCTTTCTGACAAATCCCCTGATTCAGCTGCATCCATCAGGTTGATGCTCCGCTATAGCACACAGCTGACGGTTTGTTATCTGCTTGTTTCATTGTCTTAGTTTTCGAGACGTTGGACCGAAGATTGACCCTCAGTGAAGCTTCCACCATGGGATTCATGTTTCTTTAAAGATAAAATCGTAAAGGCATAGTTTCACATTTGATAATATCTTGTGAGGCGCATCTAGTGTACCAATCCATGCACTTGATCCTCAGTTGTTTTAAAGTAAAAGGAAAAAAAAAACAAAACACAAATTTCCAGTCCGGGTAGAAAATATAAGTGAAAGCCAGCTTGCTCAGCATTAAATGAAAGATTGATACCAGTACAAAAGTGAGAACTCAAAGGACATGTTCTCAAGGTTACACCTTCTCAAATATTTCATGTGATTTAGTAAATGTGCCCACAGGACGTTTAATAGATTGGCACGTTTTCTCCCCTGTGTGCCGTACCAGATTTGCTGAAGGAAATTATGCGATGTGAAATTGAGCTGGAATGGTTTTCACTGTAACTGAAATACAATGAGAAGCACACAAATTCTCCGTAACAGTGATTTGGATTCATAGCATCCACATTTGTTTTATTTTTGATGCACTTTTTACATTTGTAAAGACACCAGTTTGATCAGCATGAAGTAATCATGTCTTAAAACAATGAACTGGTCTCAGTTAGCAAAAAAAGTTAAGCCTCATAGATTTATTAATATATTAAAAGTATTCGTGTCTGTAAGTCTCTAAAGCTTTCTATGAGATTGCTGTAATGCGTTTTGATTGGAAGTCCCAAAGAGAAGGGAAATATTTCCGCTTCTCTATCACAAGATAATGTGCACCAAATAACAGATAAGCCCTCAGGGGCGTCCGTCCATTCATGCTACAATAGCAGGCTTAATTGCATTGTTAATTATTTTTCTCCTCAAGGGATGGAGTGGAATTATACGTATATGAGTAATTACTTACATGGTATAAACCTTTAAACTTGACAGAGAAGAGCGCAATACGATAATTGTTTTGTTTTGCATGTCACGGTCACACGAGCAAATTATTATGTTATGGCTGTAAGTGTAACAACAGGAAGTCTGGAGTGAGGCTTATGCTGAAAATGTGGCCACAAGTCATTTAACTTTAACTTAGTCACTTGATAAGTATTCATTCTTTTCTTAGGTGATTGGCATGTGTAGTACCGGCACACTTCATTTCGCCTTGAGTATTTCTCCCTTAGTGACAAGCATTGAGCCAAGCAATTAAAATGCATATTAGCTGTACAGTACCTGAAGGAAACAAATGCCCTCGAATAAATTTTAGATGAGGTTAGGAAATATTTTTAAGCTCAGAATTGGTTAAGGTCAGAAGGAAGCTTGAGTGCTGGAGGGGTTTTGAACTCTCATTCATTGGTCAGCTTCATGCATGCTAATAGTCATGTGTCATGCAGGTTTCAGAAATTGTGCCTATGGGCTCAACTAAACTAGGTCACATTTTGCTGTTGCTTGTAAGGGGAAGTTTTTCATCCAGTGAAAACTTGTACTCTCATTGTGTGGCCATATAAACACTCTTAAGTGGATTACACTGCCCACTGAGTAAACCCCCGATTACAAGGTTATATTGTTACCGGAAAACAGTAATAATGTATTTTATTATAAATATTAAAGCGTATATTTGAAGACAAAACATATTTGAAGACAAAACAAACATAAATAGAAGAGGGATATAAAGCAGAGGAAAAAAAGCAGAACAAAAGAGCACAAAGGACACAGATCAGCAGTCAGGAGAGGAGGAGTACTAGATGTGTCATTGGCAAGGTATGTCACCTCCTTATCATGATCATGTGTTTAGGAATAATTGTCTTACTCCGACTGAGATACACAAAGTGATAAGCATTTCTCAGGAAAAACTTTTTTTTTCTATTTCTACATGTTGCATCAACATGTATGTATCAAACAGCAAAAATGTATCCATTCTGCAAAAAAAAAAAAATTGTGTATATATATATATATATATATATGTATGTTTCTGGCTAAAATATTTCAAATCTATGCTAAATGTATGTTGTTAAGTGCAAATTTTTTAAACTTTCAAATGCCAAAATATATTACAAAATGTAGCTACTTCAAGTGGCAGAAAGTACATTTACAGTCTTTAAATACATTTTGAGCAGATGCAAAATGTGTTTTTAAAATACAGTTTGTGAATTATAAATGTATTTAGACAAAGTTATGGAAAAATAATTAATAGGAAATATAAGTAACTAAAACTACATGTATGTAAATCTTTTTTATCATTTACAGTATAGCAATATTTTGGGACGTTTTTGTATATTTTGAAATATTTGAAGTGAAAAGTTGCTGTACAGTATGGGTATAAAGATTGTACATGTTGGTGAATTGCCAATCTATAAAATAAATTAATTATGAAATTATAAAATTGCAGCTGTGGTGGAAAGTGTGTCAGATGCAGTTGGGTAAGCTATGAGAATGTGTATTATTAGAAAATGGTAAAAATAGTTTCACCATTTTCAGACATTCTGTTTTATTGATTGGTTTATGAAATGTGAATAATGCACAGCAAAATTACTCTATTGGTTTTTGACACTTGTTCATATTTTCTTTTTCACAAAATGTTGCATTTTCCCCAATGATTCCTAAACTTACCTCATGATATGATACACTTTACCAATAACATGGGGAAAATTTGTTTATTAATTGGTGAAGACACATTCTGTGGCTATACATTATAGATGCATTCTTCTATTTTAAAATCTAAAATGTAAAATATGAAATATTAGAAGTTTTAGTTCACCTTTAATTTCTTCTCGTTTAGGGCACAACTTGAAAAATGGTACATTTAACCTCATCCTCCCTACTTTAAGAATGGATGAATTTTAAGTCTGTTAAATAACTATTTCTTTATTACCATGTATTTTCCCTTATTTACAGAGTTATTTCATCATTAGATGAGGAAGGATATTGCTGTGGACTGCTTTTATTTCCAGCTGTGTTCATTGAATGATTTGAAACCCTGCTCGGATCTATACTAAACCCATGGGAAGAATCACTCAGTGAAGCTATCAAGTCATTTCACATAATCATAGAATTAATCACAGATAATTAACCAATTAAGCTGTTTTGTTTTCAGCTCACATACACGATTTAGCCTCCGCATTCTTCACCATCGTTGCTGGCTTAATGTGACTGTGTCAGTCCTAATCCCTGCTGATTTGTTTACTTATCCAGGACGTCTACATCTAAGTCAACCCTGACAAGAATTTAGATCCAGCTCACAGCTAGTGCATAATAAATTAACCCCTGCTTGTGCCAAAACCTATCCCCTGTATTAAATTCTTGACAGTCTGTTTTGATGCAGCATATTTGTCTCTCTTCCACAGGCAGAGCCAGATGTGGATTAAAGCACTGACGGCCCCATCAACACCGAGTGGTTGACGAAGAAGTGCATTGGTGATCCAAATCAGCAAGAATACCATCATTAAAGCAACCAAAGAGCCACGTTTTAAGGACGATGGACACCTTGTCCCAGAACTCCAGGCTTGAGTGCCAAATCTGTTTCAACTACTTCAGCCAACGGCGCCGTCCCAAACTCCTGCACTGCCAGCATACCTGCTGCTCCGTGTGTCTGAGCCAGATGCGGCTCAGCCAGAGAGAGCTCTGCTGTCCTTGGTGTCGTTGTGTGACGCAGATCCCCGGCGGATTTTCGGTCTCCCATCTTCCAGACGACCCGGAAGTACTTTCCATTATCAGTCTGTCTCACTCCTCCGAACATACTCCCATCTTTATACACTTACCCAACAGTGGCTGCTATCTTCTGCCCGTCCCTCTGGACACAGATGAGGCGTTGCTTCCCGGACAACCAGCGTGTCGATTTGGCCCAAAAAACGTTGGGGTGTTAAACGTCTCTGATGGTGGGAGCCTAGTGCTGGGGGACGACACGGGTGAGGAGGGGATGGAGGAGGAGGCGGTGGTTAAGACCACGGCTTGGACAGGGATTTGCACTGTGCTACTGGTGGCATTCATTTTGATTTTTCTGCTGGGGATCGTGTTGCATAACATGTCCTGTGTGTCCAAACGCTTCACTATTATTTCCTGTGGATGAGACGGATTCATCAAATTCACTTGTAAAGGACCAACCATTATGGTTTGGAATCTCTTATGTGATTTCGGATGTGATTGTGATTATGTACATCACATATCTATGGTGACTAGTATATACGGTAGATGAGCAGAAGGGCATGAAAGAAGTCAAGGGCACAATCTATGCAATTTGTGGTATTTCAAAAGTCTGGGAAAGCCCTGATTCGTTCATTCTTAGGGAATTTGTTCTATTAATGTGCAGAAATGTCATTAAAGTATCTAGCAGTATTGACTCCATGTATTTGCATGTCTTGTATGTACCTGAGGGAAATTAACTTGGTCTTTAATACTACAGTAGAGTTGTGCATTATTGACAGTCTGTAGGAGTTGTGCAGTTTGTGACTGAACACTAAAATATAGAAATGAAATTACATATTGCTAAGTAGCTGCACTGCCTTTAAATAATGTTTTTCCTTTGCTGTATTTGATTGCTTTGTTTTAAGGTGTTTCAACTAAGCAGTTTCTTTAAAATGCCACAAATCAAATGGTTTTTATTGGTAAACTGTTACTTTTATTTTTGTATTTTTTTTTTTTTACTAATGGGTTTTGACTTTGCCTATGATTAAATGTGTGAAAACAGCAGTCTCAGATTGATTTGATTAATTTATTCTTCATTCAAAACAAATTGATATTAATATAAGAACATTTTGACTCTACTACATGCTGCTACTGTTCATGTGGGGCCAGTAAGATTTAAGAAATTAATAATTTTATTCAGCAAAGATGCATTAAATTGATCAAAATTGACAGTGAAGACTATTACATTGATGGAAAAAAAAATCGAATAAATTGTTCTTTTAAACTCTATTTATCAAATAGTCCTTCCTGAAAAAAAAAACAACATAGTTTCCACAAAAATATAGTTTTCAACATTGATAATAAATGTTTCATGAGCACCAATTCAGCATATTAGAATGATTTCTGAAGGATCATGTGACACTGAAGACTGGAGTAATGACTGCTGAAAATTTAGCTTTGCCATCACAGGAATAATAGATTAAGATAGAAAACAGTTATTTTAAGTTGTAATAATATTTCATAATAATCCTGTTTTTATTGTATTTTGATCAAATAAATGCAGCGTAAATGAGCATACTGTAAGTGACTTCTTCCAGAAACTTAAAAAAAAAATCTTACTGACCCCAAATTTGTTAATGGTAGTGTTTGTTACAGATGCATGTTCCCCACATGTTATGTTATCAGCAACTTGTTGGACATTAAATTAAAGGGATAGTTCACCCCAAAATGAAAGTTCAGTTTCGGAACACAAATTAAGATATTTTTGATGAAATCCAAGCGCTTTCTCACCCTCCATAGACAGCAACGCAACTGAAATGTTCCCAGACCTAGAAATGTTGCAAGGACATATTCTGCCTACGCCGTTATGCAGAGTATCACAGGAAAGCAGAGGAAAGAGGAAAGCACACACATGCGTTTTACTGATGTCCTTGCAATGTTTATGGGTCTGGGAACATTTCATTTGCATTGCTATCTATGCAAGGTCAGAAAGCTCTTGGATTTCATCAAAAATATCGTAATTTCGTTCCCGAAAAATGAATGAAGGTCTTACGGGTTTGGAACGACATGAGGGTGAGTAATTAATGACAGAATTTTAATTTTTGGGTGAACTATCCCTTTAAAGGGTTACTCCACCCCAAAATGAAAAATTTGTCATAATCACTTACCCCCATGTCGTTCCAAACCCGTAAGAGCTTCGTTTGTCTTCAGAACACAATTTAAGATATTTTGGATGAAAACCGGGAGGCTTGTGACTGTCCCATTGACTGCCAAAGAATTAACACTGTCAAGGCCCAGGAAAGTATGAAAGACATCGTCAAAATAGTCCATCTGCCATCATTGGTTCAACCGTAATTTTACGAAGCAATGAAAATACTTTTTGTACGCAAAGAAAACAAAAATAATGACTTTATTCAACAATTCGTCTCCTCCGGTTTTCATCTAAAATATCTTAAATTGTGTTCCGAAGACGAACAAAGCTTTTACGGGTTTGGAATGACATGAGGGTAAGTGATTAATGACAAAATTTTCATTTTGGGGTGGAGTAACCCTTTAAGTTAAATTTCTCTCATTATTAATAGTTTGTTACTGTTATAATCCTAAATCAATCAATGGTGTTAATTCAATATGTGTAATACATGTATTACTTAAAACTAAATTAAAACCAAATAATTTTCTTACACAATTTCTGAATATCACATTTGTACATTGATATCCAATGTGAGATGAGCTCTGGCCCAGTGCAGCTCACCCGTCTGCATCAAAAGCTGTCAACACCACCCATCACACTTGATCGATGACAGTATTTTTGCTTTTTTTTTCACCTGTTGTTCTTGGAATGCTATAAAAATAGCATGAATCTCTGTTGTATGCATTTTATCATTTCATATTGTGATGTGGATCGATGCTTTTAGATATTTTGGGACAAATCACAGCTGCATAAAGCATACAGTCATGCTGTATCCTTGCCCAAACATTCACAGTTGAACACGCTGTACCTTTTCTCTTCCAGAGTGATTGTGATGATGCCATTCCACAACAATTAAATAATTCTAGCAAAGTAATTTTATTTAGCTATTATTTTTCTTTTAATGTACATTTTAATACTATACTTTCTGTAGAATTAAATTGCAAAAAATAGTTGCTCCAGTCGCAATGGGGTTTCTAATGCAGCTGAAGGAGTTACTTTTTGACATCTTTCTCTCTCTGGACTTGACTTTTGACTTTTCAAGTCACGAAAATGCGATAGTGGATTTTCCTTGTTCGCTGTTGGAGAAAATGAAACATAAAAATCATATTTGCTATGATCTATGAAAGCCCATTAATATAGAAGCTTATTTCTGCTACATAAGCAAAAAAAAAAAAAAAAAAAAAATCATGCTTTGGTAAATCATAATTATGTAATAATTGACAAGTCAAAATTATGACTATTCTTAGTCAAAATTATGAGATAAAAAGTCATACATTTGTGTTGTATAATTATAACGTAAATTGAAATAAACATATATAGTCAAAATTATGCCATAATTATGTCAAAATATAATAGTTGAAGATATGATGGGTAAAATTATAAACGATCATGATCAAAGTCATAATTATGACAAAAGTTGAAGTTGAGATAAATATATCATGTAAAATGTCAGTTATATATATTACAAATGCACACACACACACATATATACCTATATATATATATATATATATATATATATATATATATATATATATATATATATATATACACATACATACACACACATCACAGTTGTGACACACACACATACACGCACACACACACACGTGTGTGTGTGTGTGTGTGTGTGTGTGTTATCATAATTGTGACTTCATTTGACATGACTGTATCTCATTTAGCAATTTCGGTTTTATGTAATTATTATGATTTACCAAATCGTGGTTTTTGTGCAAATGGACTTATTTATGCCTCCACACTGCAACGATTCACTTCTACATTTCAAACCCAGAAATGTAAAAAGGCTAATGTACTGGTAATTTTCTGCCAGGACATTATTGATTAATTTTACGAACATTTGCAAATGCAGAGCAAAATTCAAAATACAGGTAAAACACCTGTAAAAAAATCAACATGGAAAATTCCATTGTATTATTACAGTACATTATGCCCTATTTTTACAGATATTTTTTAGTGTATTTTAAAGATTGTACATATAGTGGAAGGGCATTGTTTTGGATTAAAACATCTAAATAAACAAATGTATGTAGAAATGTATGTGTCAGCTGATACAGCAGCAAAAGGAGGAAGAATTTATTAATCCCATTTCTTAGAAATTAAATGTTTCATAAGAAAACATGGGTGTGGTGCTCCAGCAGCCTCCGCATTTTTTTGGCATGTTATTGTGTCAGTATATGCATATTTAGAGCTCTGCCTAACAATGTCAAAAGAGCACACCTCATTTAACATGCAACAGAACTGCATGCATTTGCTGAAATGATGCAAAGTGCCAGGCAGCACTGTACAAGATTGATGGCGTTGTCCACATGTCGGTTTCTCCTCTAACTTTAGTAAATCACCTATCCAAAGGGGCCTTTAACAGGCCATTAAGACACAACACTGACACAATCCATCTTCACAGTCACGCGCTCACAAATCCGCTTATGTGCTGCACAAGGATGTTGTCATCTGCTTTTGAAATATATATTTGGGAATATATGGATAAAAAAATATTGTCAGAACAAAGATCTTGGGATAAAAAGTGTAAAAAAAATCATCCGTTCTGACCGATTTTCAATCTTAACTGTCAGTTGTAGGCTTGAGGACAAATTAATCCCAGCTAACGGCTTGTGCTACAATAAAAAACCTAAATTCAGAGGGACCTGCATGCTTTATAATTTTATTACTAATGGAGCCAGAACAGCAGGTGGTATACAAATAAATAAATAAATATGTAAAATCACTTTTTCACGCGTACTTCTTTCATGTAGTGAAGCATGAAACCCAACAAATTCAGACATAGACCAAAAATGTGCTTGATTTGAGTATGTTAATTGAAATATGCTATTTAAATGAATGTTATCATGAATATTTTACTCTTGTACAGTTTTCAGTATCTCACAATATATATTGGGAGTATTTATTTAGTAGCCCCAGCCATTATTAGATCCTACCAGCAGGAGGCACTAGTAGACTGCAAAACAGTTGAACAGAAACCTGAGTAATTCCACTTTCCCTTCCAAATTTACACACAAACACACACACACACACAAATCATTTGTACATCTTGATTAAGAGCAGGTGCAGTTTAGTCATGGTATATAAGGAATGACTCATCTTACAGCAGCATGCTGGTTTCATGAAAATCAGCAAGTGATCATCTATTCCCTTTGGTCAATGTGGCTCCATTATTATATCTTTTAAATCTCATTTATAATTTAGTCCAGATGTTCATCAGTCAAAAGCTACAGGATTTGTAAAGGAGATCACGTATAGTACACTTCACCTAAATGAATAATAAATTATTAATAATTGCTAATATAAAAAATGTTCAAAGACAGATTAAAAATAAAAGCTGTAAATTCTTTCGCTCACAGTGCTGAATGTACTGATAACTGGAATCAGAGGTATAAAGAAAGAAGGCTATAAATAAATAAATATTTATCCTGTGTTTTTTTAAGAAAGACTCTAGAGTTCAGAGCCCAGACGAGCAATTTTGTCTATTAGAAAGTCCACATCCTTCCTCTGAGTGGCTGGGTTGGAAAAAACACAGCGGAAGAAATTCACTTTGTCTTCCAGAGGTTGATAGCCAATCATGGTGAATCCTTCCTCCATCATCTTTGTCTTGATTTTTGGAGCCACCTGTGGAAATTCATAATGTCAGCTTATAAACAGATAATGGGAACAGCTCTGTAAATAAGCAAACTTAGACTAATTTGTCTTCCTGCATTTACTGGTTAATTAAGAAATGAAAAGGCTTCATTTCTTGACTTACCATGTGAAGTTCTCTGTCTCGCTCTGGGCCTGGAGGAATGCTTTCCAGTCGTTTTGGGAGATACCAAAAGCAGACATTACTGTGTTCGGGCTGAAATGATACATAAAATATATGAAATCATAAAGCGATGAGCTCTAACAACTGTTAGAATCATTCAGCAATTTTCATCTTAAAATATGCTGAAAGTTTACAGAAACATGGCACTTATACCTTTCCTTTGAAGACAAGCTGAAAGTCTGTTCTTCTCTTCAGCTTGTAGTAAAGATACTCTGCATTTTCCAGGCAGTGGTTGATCTGTGCTTCAAAACCCTCAGAACCCTACAAAGAATGTATTTAATATTTGCTTTGTCTATAAGAAAAGAAAAAAAAAATGTATTTGGATGGTTGTGCTTCAAGGTTCAGTGCGGTTTCTGTCATTTGGCATATTTAAATCTTTGTAGCCCCTTTGGGTATTTTGTGAAGCACAATAGAGAAATAAACATTTTAAAAGTAGATGAAATTAAAGGCTCACTCACAGAAAAAAAAATAATAGAATATAGTTACATAAAATAATAAATAAATGTGTTTTTCTTAAATAATTGGTGTACAATTTATAATTCTCAATTCTGGATATTTCAAACAATCTTTCTTCTCTACTTCTTTCTTCCTTACTTCTCCACAAAAAGGCATTTTATTTTTTTTATATACGAGAGCTGTCATTTTCCAGCTCACATTTCTAATGGTGGTTGAAAACACATTTAGTTTGAACAAGGAGATTGTCTGTCATACCTTTGCTTTCCACATGAGCCAGAGTTTGAAGACGTCTACGTGCCGTCCACACTGAATGCTTTTGTCCCCAGTGTCGTAGGACACATCATAGTGCTTGTCAGGTTGGAAGAGATACTCGGCACACAGCTGATTGCATTCCTGCAGGAGGCCCTGAGAACAATACATGGCCCTTACATAGCCTTGGTTTTCAATACCTCCTCAAGCATCAATGACCCTTTGCAGCCTGTTGTGATGTGTATGACTTCCTGGTTTGTCCTGAGCAGTAAAGCTGCCCACTGTTCTTGACAAAGCCTTGAATCCTTTGACTGTCTTGCATGCTTTGCAGTCTGCAATCATTTGTGCTCAGATATTGATACTGAGATCCAACTGTGTCACTCAGGAAAATTGAGGGAAAAATACAACCATCACAAAAGGCTGACACTACTGACAAAGAGGCACAATGTTAACAATCAATGACATGCCCTTCTGAACAAAATCAATTTGTGTAAATTTACCTATAGATGTTTATATATATATATATATATATATATGGATTAGTTCACTTCCAGAATAAAAAATTCCTGATAATTTACTCACCTCCATGCAGGCCCGGAGTGGACATCGGGAGAACCGGGAGAACCGGGAGAATTCCCGGTGGGCCGCTCTGCCCGCTCATAAATTGGGCCGGCAGACTCGCCTGCTTTATTTTTTAATAATTTTTTATTTATTTTTTTACATACACAGAATAATGTATATGTGTTTAAGTTACTGTGTGACTGATAACTAAGCTAATAACACTAGATTTGAATTTAACATTAAAATGTGACGTTTTCTGTTGTCAGAGCGGGCGCGCGCGCGCTCTCTCTCTTCCTCTACTCAAGCGCGTGTCCCGGATCGTTGCCATGGAGACAAACCGAAACCATTAATGCTGTGGTGTGAGTTAGCGAGAGTGCGCTAATCGCGGGAAGAATAAAATGGATAGTAAAAAAAGACACTTGGAGGAGCTGAAAAAGCCAGGTTAAAAAAAAGAAAGGCACTGGAGGATGACGCGGCCAAATGTGCCAAAATGACAAATATTTTTCAAGAAGACAAACGAGCACACGTGAACTGGCGACTCAAGGTACAGTGACTAGCAACATTTACAGTTATGCATTTGGCAAACGCTTTTATCCAAAGTGACTTACATTGAAGGATTTAAAAAAAAAAAAAAAAAATTTTATTCAGTTTAGAAACCAGTGCACTGCTCAGGCGGTTGTTGATGCTGTAAGGCTTTGACATTTTCAGTTCTGAGTGTAAACCAAAACTTGTGAAGAATGGTAGAAGGCCTTTCTTTCTTTCTTTCTTTCTTTCGAGATGCTTACTGATTTTCCATTTAGTTATTGATGACTGCTTGGCAGCTTTCAATTTTGAATTGAACTTTTTTTATATATATAATGTTACAGTTGTATGTTTTGTAGCAGAAATGTTTCATATAATTTATTTCATTATTTTATTTATTACATTGACATTGATATAAAAAAGAATAGTGCAAAAAGTATATTTCTTACTGCACTACTTTATGAAAAAATGGTTTGCATTCAAACAAAAATAATGTAACAGTTGGACTCTTTGTTGCATAAAACTCAGTATGTGATTTGTTATTGATATTTATGGCCATATTTACATTATTCATATTTTTATTGAAACATGTCACAAATAAATATAACAGGATAGTAAGAACAGATCTGTCACTTCATTTATCCAGATTCCACCACGGTGGGAGGGGGTTGGATGGGGATAGGTGGTGGGCTGGTCTTGAGCATTACACTCCCGGGCTGAAAATGGATCCCACTCCGGCCCTGCCCCCATGTCAACCAAGATGTTCATGTCTTGCTTTCTTCAGTCGGAAAGAAATTAAGGTTTTTGAGGAAAACATTCCAGGATTTTTCTCCATATAATGGACTTCACTTGGGATCAACGGGGTTGAAGGTCCAAACTGCAGTTTCAGTGCAGCTTCAAAGGGCTCTACATGATCCCAGCCAATGAATAAGGGGTTTATCTAGCAAAACGATCAACCATTTTCTACAAAAAAAAAATACAGATTGATGTAATTTTAACCACAAACGCTCATGTTGCACTAGCTCTGTGATGTGCATGCTCGACTCTGGTTCAAAAGGTATGGTAGGGTGAAAAACTCTCTTTTTCTCTGTTTTACCTTTTTTTGTAAAGGGCATTTGACTTTCTTTGCACATTGGCTTTGTTAATACTGGGTCGGTACTTCTGCCTACGTCACGTGTGACATTTCCAACATGACTATGTAATGCATGAAGTTGAGCTAGTGCAAGACGAGCATTTGTTTTTTTTTTTTTTGTTTTTTTGGGAAAATGACCGATCGTTTTGCTAGATAAGACCCTTATTCCTCAGCTGGGATTGTGTAGAGCCCTTTGAAGCTGCATTGAAACTGCAATTTAGACCTTCAATCCGTTGATCCCCATTGAAGTCCACTCCATGGACAAAAATCCATCAAAAACCTTAATTTATTTTCGATTGAAGAAAAAAGACAACTCTTGGATGACATGGTAAATTATCAGTAAATTTTTTATTCTGGAAATGAACTAATCCTTTAAGTAAATTTATGTTATGCAGTTTCTTCAGAGCAGTAATAAACATATATATATATATATATATATATATATATATATATATATATATATATATAATTTATTTATTGTTAACATCATAGATTAAACTTTCCAGCTCAGCTCACCTTCCTCTTCACTAGAATGGTTGAACATTGCAGTGGGACACCCATCATCTTGTGCGGGTTCCAGGTCACAGAATGGGCTCTGGATGAAAGCATATGAATAGACTGATGATGTTAGATGTTGAAATAATTCCAGCAATTTAAAGTACACATTCAAAATATAAAATGATTTTTGAAATGGAGGTGAAAGTGGAGGTGGAATCCATTAGACAGAAACTTAGTATCAATTTGATGTATTCTAGGAGCAAGGCTGTAATTGCAGGTTCTGACCAACCATCAGTACAAAAGAAATTAAAGTAAGAAAGTAAGTTTTTAGGCTGACGGGGGTGAGTGGGTTATATGTCTTAACACAGTCTCACAGAGTAAATGTCAATGTGCTTTCACCACACTCCTTTTGGAGGTAAAATTGTACAGAAATTACGTAAATTTTCCTGCAGAACACCATTCGTAATGGCAATGAAGGCGGCACTTTGTGTTGATTAAAAGAAAATGAAACAGAGGGATGCTGAAGAAGCATCCAGAGAACTGACTGCTGACATTTAAGGTAGATGAAGCAGCCCACGCTTGCAAGATTTAAAAGCAACTAGATAGTCCAACTAGTTGAGAAACAGGTAGCATACGAACATAAACATACTAAAAAACGATGGTAACACTTTAGAATAGGGAACACTATTCGTAATTAACTAGTTGCTTATTAGCATGCATATTATATTGGCCATTTATTAGTATTTTTTAATTATTTTGTCATTTTACCAATAGACACAGTGGGATCAGAAAATGTTACAAGTTGTGCAAACAGTCACCCCATTATTGTTCTGTGGCACACAACAAATTTGTAAGTGCCAATCAATCTCAGATAGAGTTAAAATGAACTCTTTTTGGAGTAAACACCACTAAACAATGATATCTGATATTCTTTTAGTGGAAGCTTTTATCCAAAGCAATTTGCACTGCAGTCAAGGTGTAAATTTCCCTGAATCACTTCATGAATTCCCGGTGAATCAAACCCATTACCTTGGCGTTACTTACGCCACTGAGCAACAGGAACGCATTATACAATCAAAGTGACTGATTTAGGTTACCTTTCAATTCCTTGCAGTTTCACACGATGTTTGTTGGACAGAAGCAAGCCTCCACCCCAAGCAGCCTAAATGAAGTGAGAGCATTAAAGCACTGCATCATTTTGACAATATTTAATAAAATGTAACTAATAATAATCTTTATTTGACCCTCTAACTCTAGCATTCTCTTTTCTAATTTTATTTTATCTATCTCCCTTCTTTTTATTTAAAAAAAAAAAAAAACACACACACTTGACCCTCTATCAATTGCATATTTATTCTCTAACTGCTAGCTTTTCTTAAAAAACTAAAACACTAGCTTTCTTTTCTATATTCTATCTACTTGTTTAAAAAAAACAAAAAAACAAACCTCGCTACGTGTACAGCGTTAGGCTAACTGAGACTTGTCATAGCGCTTGCATGTTGTTGCTCTTTTGTTGGTTTTGATTGCTTCTGTTGTCCTCATTTTTAAGTCGCTTTGGATAAAAGCGTCTGCTAAATGACTAAATGTAAATGTAAATGTAATAAGATAAAACACATTACATCCACATGCATCCATAGGCCATGGTGTTCACAAATGTCTGCTATTTCATTCAGAGGGTCAAAGGATCCATAGACTGTGGTTCCTGCCGTTGCGTTGACATAGAATGGCACCAGACCCTATAGACAGCAAACAGGGATTTGCTAAATGTAGAAGACACAAGATATCACACACTGAAAAAAATTGGCATAGAAACAATTTTCACTTAGAAATTGCCAGTAAATTTAAGAAGTGCAAAGAAAAAGCAACACATTCAATTAAATATGACATTTTGAAGTAGAATGACTGAAATAGAAATTCTAGTTAAACATATACTCTAATCTTTTTAAAGTTTTAAAAGTTTTAAGGTTACCAGATTACAGTATGTAACTAATACATTCCAAGACCCCACAAACGCCAATTTAACATGTTCAGTCAACAAAAATAAGCACCGAACAATGCCATCAGATGCCTGAATCTAAAACCTGACAAACATATCTGTCGCTGTTTGTCTGCATCTATCGGAGCAGTGTGAATTGGCCTTTACAAGAAAATACTATTCCATTTTTTCTACTTCAAAATTTCATGTTTAATTCAGTGTTACTTACTGTCTCTTAGTAATTGTTTAAAAAATGTGTTATCAATTTCTGTATGAAAAATGTTTTTAAACTTTTTTTTTTCAGTGCATGAGCAAAATTATTGTTGACCTGAATATCAGGTGTGCAAGCTTGTGAGATATAAAGTAGACCTGAATATTTTTTCCATAATTTTTCAGTGTGTGCACTGCAGAAATTTACGTTTCAGTGGAAGTTAATTTAATATGCAATGGCTGCACCTAACCTGCAAGATAATTTTAGGGAAACAAACCAAAAGAAAAGCATAAAAATGTCCCATTCGTGATTTATTACATTGCAGGATATATTCATAATTTTTGGCTACAGCAGAACAGGTAACCCCTCACTTTGCATGTTAAAGCTTACATCTTAAAGTGGTAGAACTGGCATTTATTTGAACAGAATCGGTAGGTGACAACTCAGTAACTCTCAGTAACCTAGTTCCCACATTTTGTGAATACTGCTGTTGGCAATAATGAAAACATGGAGAGATAAAAGGGGAATAAAATCACAATTGTATCCAAGTTCTTACTGAAGGGATATTATGACACATTTCTACTGATTTGATGAGTTTGAATGAGAAGCAGGACTGAAATTATAATCAGCCACATTTTCTTTTTTCAGCTTAACATAACATTACATAATGTTTAGTTTTAAATTCCATATAATTTAACTTAATAACCACATCGCACATCTAAAAATGGACCATGTCACACCCCTGCTACAAGCTGATATTTAGTCCACTACTACAGCATGATTGCAAATGAAAATGGCTTTATACAAGCATGTATAACAGTCCTATGAATAAGACACTGATATTGAGTAACCAGGCATTTTAGACAAAATATGCCCGGTTCTACAGACTACAGTCAAATACAGATTAGCCGAGTGATAAAAAAGTGCTATAAAACTTAGTCAGGGTCATATCATATTTAATTTTTGACAGAAATGAAATCAAGGTTGTGAGGGATAGAAGTACAGTAAATTGTATTGTTGTATTGAATGTTTTGAATGTACTTTTATACATGCCTATACCTCAGCCTCGTTTTCATCCACAATAAATTCAATATGGCATCTAACCTTACTAAGGTCTGTCAAATGAAATATTGCATGTCATATAAAGGTGCATCTCAACAAATTAGAATGTCATGGAAAAGTTCATTTATTTCAGTAATTCAACTCAAATTGTGAAACTCGTGTATTAAACAAATTCAGTGCACACAGACTGAAGTAGTTTAAGTCTTTGGTTCTTTTAATTGTGATGATTTTGGCTCACATTTAACAAAAACCCACCAATTCAACTCAACAAATTAGAATACTTCATAAGACCAATGGAAAAAAAAAAACATTTTTAGTGAATTGTTGGCCTTCTGGAAAGTATGTTCATTTACTGGATATGTACTCAATACTTGGTAGGGACTCCTTTTGCTTTAATTACTGCCTCAATTCGGCGTGGCATGGAGGTGATCAGTTTGTGGCACTGCTGAGGTGGTATGGAAGCCCAGGTTTCTTTGACAGTGGCCTTCAGCTCATCTGCATTTTTTTGGTCTCTTATTTCTCATTTTCTTCTTCACAATACCCCATAGATTCTCTATGGGGTTCAGGTCTGGTGAGTTTGCTGGCCAGTCAAGCACACCAACACCATGGTCATTTAACCAACTTTTGGTGCTTTTGGCAGTGTGGGCAGGTGCCAAATCCTGCTGGAAAATGAAATCAGCATCTTTAAAAAGCTGGTCAGCAGAAGGAAGCATGAAGTGCTCCAAAATTTCTTGGTAACTGGGTGCAGTGACTTTGGTTTTCAAAAAAACACAATGGACCAAAACCAGCAGATGACATTGCACCCCAAATCATCACAGACTGTGGAAACTTAACACTGGACTTCAAGCAACTTGGGCTATGAGCTTCTCCACCCTTCCTCCAGACTCTAGGACCTTGGTTTCCAAATGAAATACAAAACTTGCTCTCATCTGAAAAAAGGACTTTGGACCACTGGGCAACAGTCCAGTTCTTCTTCTCCTTAGCCTAGGTAAGACGCCTCTGACGTTTTCTGTGGTTCAAGAGTGGCTTAACAAGAGGAATACGACAACTGTAGCCAAATTCCTTGACACGTCTGTGTGTGGTGGCTCTTGATGCCTTGACCCCAGCCTCAGTCCATTCCTTGTGAAGTTCACCCAAATTCTTGAATCGATTTTGCTTGACAGTCCTCATAAGGCTGCGGTTCTCTCGGTTGGTTGTGCATCTTTTTCTTCCACACTTTTTCCTTCCACTCAACTTTCTGTTAACATGCTTGGATACAGCACTCTGTGAACAGCCAGCTTCTTTGGCAATGAATGTTTGTGGCTTACCCTCCTTATGAAGGGTGTCAATGATTGTCTTCTGGACAACTGTCAGATCAGCAGTCTTCCCCATGATTGTGTAGCCTAGTGAACCAAACTGAGAGACCATTTTGAAGGCTCAGGAAACCTTTGCAGGTGTTTTGAGTTGATTAGCTGATTGGCATGTCACCATATTCTAATTTGTTGAGATAGTGAATTGGTGGGTTTTTGTTAAATGTGAGCCAAAATCATCACAATTAAAAGAACCAAAGACTTAAACTACTTCAGTCTGTGTGCATTGAATTTATTTAATACACGAGTTTCACAATTTGACTTGAATTACTGAAATAAATGAACTTTTCCACGACATTCTAATTTATTGAGATGCACCTGTAGAGGTGTTATCTATAAATGGTGGGAACCGCAAAACAAACGTGGTCACACTTTATTTAAAGGTCCAATTCTTGTTATTAAGAAATCATTAACTATGACTTTTGCCTAATAAAAACTACTAATTTTCTGGTTCTTAATAGTTAGTAAGGTAGTTGTTAAGTTTAGGCGTTGGATTATGGATGTAGAATATGGTCATGCACAATATGTGCCTTATTATAAGTACTAATCAACAGGCAATATGTTATTAATACTGTAGGCATGCAAATAAGCAACTAGTTAATAGTGAGAATTGGTCCCTATACTAAAGTGTTGCCACATACGTTTATAATATTAAATATTCAGCTCAAAGTCAGCTCATTTGACCAACCTTAGACTTTGCTACCTCAATGCTGGAGTTCAGTTCTGATGAGATCATCTTCCCCCTCACAGAGAGAAAACAAAACGTTTTATTAATCTTGGTAAATTGGACACATTCCAAATGATGGACTTATGATTCCATCCACCAATCTTACCTTTCGTCACATCTGACAACTATAACATTTTCAGAGCCGATGCCGAGAACCGCTGCAGACTTTTTGATTGAATAATGACTCTAATAAGGAAAGCATATGTTAAACATGCACAGGCAAACAGCTAACATGATCTGACCTGCTTTACCATAACAAGACATGAAATATGTGAATTAACGCCAGTTTATCAGCACTTTTAAAAAACATTGCTGTGACACGTAAAGTCTGACCTCCCAATCAGCAGGTCAGGAGGTAATAGCTGAAATGTGTTGTGCTATGTGTCTTATTGAGTAAGTGGAACTGTCACAGCACGCCCGCTGAGAGTGGAGGAAACAATAATGAGATCATGTACGTGTGCGGAGGTGAACAGTGCCAGGCGAGGTATCGCAGACATCCCGTGGGTCTTTACCGCCGGAAAGAGATGAAACCTAGCCAACAACACACTGTACAGATTGGACATGGTGCCTCCTGTGGAGAAAGCCATTAGCCGTTTAATGAAATACTAATGATGGAAAAGTTCCAATGTTCATTTTTCAAAACGCAAATATAAATGCTTCTTGTATTTTTGTGCTTTCAGCTTGTTACCAGGACAAAAGATGCCATCTCCGTCTTCCTCTGGCCATCCAATAATTGAATGCATTTTTCTCAGAACTACTTCCTCCATGAGTATAAAGACTGGGGATATTTCATAAGTGAACCTGTATACAGAGAAGAACATGCGTGCCTTGATGAAATGTAAAAGAAATAGGGCATAATGGGAACAAACTTTGCTTTAAAGACAGTTTGGAAATGGAAAATCTATTTTCTAACTGCATCTTAAGATTTTTTTTTCATAGCTTTTAATGAAAATTCTCCAATCATTTAGTCCACTTAAAGCAGGGGTGTCAAACTCCACAGGGCCACAGTCCTGCAGAGTTTAGTTCCAGCCCTGCTCCAACACACAAACCATGTAGTTTTTAAATAAGCCTGAAGGACTTGATTAGCTGGATCAGGTGCGTTTAATTAGGGTTGAATCTAAAATCTGCAGGGCTGTGGCCCTCCAGGAACAGAGTTTGACAAAGGAATAGTTCACCCAAAAATGATAAATTTGTCATCATTTACTCACTCTCATGTCGTTCCAAATCTCTATAGATTTCTTTGTTATGTTGAACACAAAAGAAAATATTTTGAAGAGCAGTTGTTGGTCGCCATTGACTTCCATAATAGGGAAAGGAATACTACGGAAGTCAATGGGGACCATCAACTGTTTGATTACCAGCATTCTTCAAAATATCTTCTATGTTCAACATTAGAAAGAAACTCATACAGGTTTAGAACGACATGAGGGTGAGTAAATAATGAAAAAAATATTTCATTTTTAGGTGAACTATCCCTTTAAACTCGCCCCTTTCTTACAGTATACTGCAAACTCACATTTATATCTGCCTCCATTCAATTAACATCTTTTTGTATAATATGTTTTTCCAGATGTACATCACAATATGAAAGAAATTATCTGTCGCTACTTCTTTTATATGGTGACTGTAACGTGTAACTCATTGTTTTTGTGCTGTTTATCTCAAGCCTGATAATATAAATATAAAGAATAATTTACCCATAACTAACAGCTAAAAAGTAATTTTGAAATCTACATCTTATACTGTTTAAAAGTTTGGCTTTGGTGAGAGTATTTTATATATATATATATATATATATATATATATTTTTTTTTTTTTTCTCAAGCAGTCTCTCATGCTCACCAAGGCTGCATGTGTTTTCATCAAAAATACAGTAAATCAGTGTTGAAAGAATTAGTTTCATCCCTATACCTAATTTTAAATCTGTTGCAATCATCCCTGGCCGCCCTTACGTATGAATATTGAAGAAATTAAACTCTTGACTTACATGTTTGTATTTGCTGTGGACGTCAACCATTCTCCTGCCAGACCAATGATGTCAAGTCCAGTTGACAGCTGGTTGAAAAATCTTGGATGACCTGGCAACATTAAGGGACAACATTAACAAAAGCTTCCACTAAACTCAACCTGTGTTATTTTGTTTGTTCTTACCGGTTTTAACTCCATATTTAAGTGTGTCTCTGCAGTCCACCAGCAGCTGCTCCAGGTTATCTGGCTGGTCAGGGAGCTCCAGGCTGAAGCCCTCCAGACCTTCCTTAAGCTGGTGAGGATAGTGGAAATCTAGAACTTTGGAGCTGCGTTTGAGGGATTTACTGATGTAAGCCAGCAAGATGTTTACCAACTCCTGGAGGAAGTGCTTGGTTTTTTCCTCTCCTTCCTCAGCAGGGAGCAGATCTAAACAAACACAAAATGCACATCATTCTCACAATTATTTGTGATTCAGGTCCAGTACCCTCATGAAAATTAACCATGGGTTTACTATATTAAAGATGTAGTAACCATTTTTTTGAGCAATTTTGCTTGGGCACTTTTCCATTGAGAATGTGTAACAAAATTCTATCGGGATACTTTAGATCAGCCTTGGGCCCTGTGTCACACATGGTTGCCCGTTGATGGCAACATTAACCAAAGATGCCCGTCAACATTGCTCAAAAAGTTGTCACGTGTATCATCAGCATAACAGGTTGGGCTGCCAATCAATGTCCGAAGGTTATAATTTACTGTCTACCAGCATGGCTTCATCACTTCTTTTTACAGCAGCTTGTTTCCAGAGCCGTTGCAACACAGTTCTGTGGTTTAATTTGCATTTTTCATTTGGAAACTGGAAAAACATTTGCATGTGCTGCTAATGAAAATAATTTGAATGCATGAAAATATTTACTTTGTGGAAGTAATTGTAGCTGAATTAAAAATAAATCTCTTAGTTTAATTTAATTGAAATCAATATTACATTCACGTTTGGAATGTAATAAATTTGGAATATGTGGAAAAGCTTTTATCCAAAAAGGCTTAGTGCAAGTTATACATTATATCAGTTCATTTCATTGATTCAATATTTGAGTAGATAATTGAATGTCAAACCACGCTATTTGCACTTGCTTTCTCTAAGTTCGAACATGTTTTAATCAAAACATTCATTACATTTGGTATTAAACTGAAAAGAGTGAATTATCCCACAATGCTGGGCTGTATTTCTTTTCAGAAACTGTTTCTAGTACCATTGTTGTACTGCAAGAGAGAAGCTCAGACATTTCACCACCCTTTCATCTGAGTATTTGCTGTACCTTTGCTGTGGATGCAGCTGAAGTCATGGGCTACACGCCCACTATCATATTTCAGGCTGTCATCAGTGTTTCCTAAAGAACCTGTGTCCTGTTTGCTCTTGTCTAAATGCTGCCTATCAGCTTGTGTTAACTCCATAATGTCTCCTGGTGACCTGCACACACATAAAAATACAAACTCAAACACACACAGATACCAGTTATTTTGCTATAAGTTATTTACTATTGTAATATTTATTTAAATTTGTAATATTTTTCATTTTTCTATTTTCAGTTTTCATTTTAAATTTAGTTTTTGTTCATTTTTAAAAACTTTCAACTTCTTTTACTAAAGAAAATTGCCAAGGCAACATTTCTAAATTCCTTTTAAGTTTGTTTACATTTCATCTACTATTTTGCTTTATTTATTTATGTTTTATTTCAAATAATGAAAACAACTTTTAGTTTTAGTAAGTACTAGTTAACAATAACAACACTGGCAGATAAACAAAACCACAACTTCAGAAATGACGTTTAACACTTCAATAAAAAAAATCCGAATCCATTTGAGATCAGCACAATGAAAAGCTTTTTGTTTGAACATGAGCACCAATTACTTAAGTTAACAAAAATAGTTAAAATTACTCGGAAATTGCACAGTATGGCAAAAATGAAAATTACTGAATGGCATTCTAACATGTTATAATAAGAACAACAACAATAGGTCAATGTAGTTTACCTTCTCATTGAGGCATCCACTCTTGCAGACTGTTAATATGAAGAGTCTGTGCCAAATGGCTTTGAGTTCTAAAAGTCCCAGCCTCTGCCCCAGGGTTAAAAATCAACCAACCTTCAAACTAGGTGTGGTCATAGTGCACAGCTTTCCATCCAAATAGAAGCAATGCTATTACATAAGGATGAAAACGCTCACGACCTCATCACCTTTTCAGACTCTCTATCTTCTTTTGTTAATTGATATGAATGTGTTCATGCTCTTCAGTGCCTCCACACTGACAGGTGCCTAGGCATGAAAAAAAAGCAGGTTTATGTGAAGTTGGCCAAATTTTGAGGCATTCAAGCAGCAAAAGCACTACATTTCAAGGCCAAATATTTCCCTTTTATAAATCCTGCTGGCTTGTTTTCGACGTGCTGTACATCAGGGGGAAAAAAAATTAAAAATTAAATTAAAAAATCAGAATCTTTGACCTATCAGATTTCAGGAACATTCTAAAAATAAAGGTGCTTCACGATACCATAGAAGAACTTTTTTGTCTAAATGGTTCCATAAAGAACCTTTAACTTCTGAAGAACGTTTCTGTTTTGCAAAAGGTTCTTTGTGGCGAAAGGTTCTTCATATTATAAAAAGGTAAGAAAGAGATGGTTCTTTAAAGAACCTTTGACTGAATGGTTCTTTGTGGAACCAAAAATGGTTCTTCTATGGCATCGCTGTGAAGAACCTTTTAAGCAGCCTTATTTTTAAAGAAGGCTTCTGTTTAAATCTAAAATCTTACTGACAAATAAGCAACAAAATCCACCCTGCATACTGTTATTGAGGAAACATTAAAACACATTTAGTATTGCATAAACAGATACAATGTAAAACCTCTTCATTTTTAATTTTTTGTCTTTGATGCATATCAGATTTCATTTTGTCCATATGTCTACATTTTGATATATAAAAGTCAGTGACTTAGCTTTTCAGCGAGGGCAAGCCAGCAGAGATCCTATTTAAGAGAAGCACAAAGGAGCTCAGTCTTTCAAATGGTGTGCAAATAGCTTGGGCAAAATGAATAGAGGGAACAGAGAGTGAGATATGAAGGCTTGTTTTTATTATTTATTTTCATGGTTTTTAATAAGGCTGACCATGCTGCTTCCATCAGTCTCATTGGTTAAATGATTTCTATGTTTAGTCCTTGAACATTACCTTGCCTGGCACAAGCGCAGCCATGGTAACTTCATTGAATGTAATAGTCCCTTTGTGCATTAATCTGTAAATGAAGATTCCACGTATTTGTAAAACACTGGCTAATAGAAGGCTGTTTGTGTTTAAGACATGAGAGAGAACACAGTATTTTTTTGTGTAATTGCTTCATTTTGATAATTTATTATACCCCAATACACTGTAAGATTATTGAAATGTTTGTTATGTTTTATGTTTGCTTCTAATCAAAATGAGAGAAGAAACAAGTAGAAATTGAAGGAAAAGCATGGCACATAAAGGCCTGTTCATGCAAAGAATGATAACTATAAAGATCCCTAGAATGATAGCTATATTAGCGTCCACACCAACAGATGGTAACATTCTGTTTATTATAAGCATGCACTGCTGCTTTAAATGCTTGACCTCTTTAAAGTCGGGTGCATTTTGATTGGCTATTAATGTTTTTAATGTTCATCGGCTGGGGAAAAATGCTTTAGCTAAATTGTTTCTCTGTGTCGTTATTGTTATAGCTATTGTGTGGACTTTGCTATTCTCATAAAATTAGAATGATTATTATAACCTCATAGTTATATGTATCATTATAGTTATTGACATTGGTGTACACAGTCCTTAAAGGGTTCCTATTATGCTCTTTTACAAAATCTTGATTTTGTTTTGTGGGTGTACTAGAACAGTGGTTCCCAACCACATTCCTGGAGGCCCCCCAACACTGCATGTTTTCCATGTCTCCCTAATCAAGCACACCTGATTCAGATCATCAGCTCATTATTAGAGACGCCAAGACCTGAAATGGGTGTGTCAGACAAAGGAGAGATGCAAAATGTGCAGTGTTGGGTGGCCTCCAGGAACGTGGTTGGGAACCACTGTACTAGAACATGCTCTCATGCTTGGTGGTTCGAATTATTTTTCACATAATTTACATTATTACAATACCTTCCTCCCCAGCCTGGCACAAACGGCTCGATTAGTTCTGGGTTTGATGAAGGCCCGCCTTCCGAAAAACGAAATGTGTTGTGATTGGTTAGCTGTCCCAGTGCGTTGTGATGGCGAACAGCGTAGATGGTATTTCAGTACTGCCCCACCCCTTGCCAAAGCAGCAAGTTTGTCAATATTGCCATATCAATTCAGACCCAGAGAATATTGAACAAGAGGATCGCGCAGAACCTGTGCACGCATGGATCTTGCAAGACATAATAAAGTGGTAAGGATATTGTTGTTGTTTTTTTTTTTTTTGGCTAAATCATGTTTTAGATAGGATGTCAACAACAGCTTAAAAATACCCAGCCAACATTTCCATGTGAGCCCCATGTGGGTTTTTGGTCGGCTGTCACTTGGGCCCTGCTTGGGCAACCCAAATGGGGCCCATAAAATTTTGTCCATCAGCTCCACTTGGGCCCAATGTTTGTTAACCCATAGGGGCCCAAGATGGGTACACAGTGGGCTCCAAGTGGGACCCATGTAGGTGTTCATTAGAGGGGCCCACATGGGTCCCAAATGGGTTCTAATAATTGGGTCCAAGGTGGGCCCCATTGGGGCCAAGGTGGGCCACATGTGGGTTTTTGGTGGGCTGTCACTTGGGGCCTGCATGGACAAGCCAAATGGAACCCATACAATTTTGTCCATCAGCTCCACTTGGGCTCCATGTGTGTTAGCCCATAGGGGCACATGATGGGTCCATAGTGAGCTCTAAGTGGGGCCCATATAGATTTGCATTATATGGGCCCACATGGGTCCCAAATGGGTTCTAATAATTGGAGCCAAACTGGGCCACTTGCAGAACCCTTATGGGGCCCAAATGGGTGACTATACTGAACCCACAAATGCCCCATATATGCGGTTTTTGTGGGACCACAGTAGGTCAGAACTGGGCCCCATTTATATTTCTTTATTAATTCCTCTGGATAAAGTTAATGTGCTAATATGCAATAAAACTTTAAATTACAATGTGTTTTGACCTAATATCAGTTGATTTTATGTGGTGCTCAATACATTTTAAATTGCATGTTAAAATATTTAAACTGTGAAGAAAATGACTTCAACTCAGAATCTCTAAATCACATTTTTTATTAGGTAAAACAAAATAAAACAAAACAGGATAAAAATACTTCAACAGAACATGATGAAATGGTATTATTCCTGGGCTTGTGCAGACTTCTCAGCTTCATACCTAAAAAAAAAAAAAAAACAGTAAAGGATGAAAAACAGAAAAGGCAATTATTTTAAAATACTACTAAAACATTCACAAAAGCATTAAAAGGCATGTGTGGTTATAATTAAGCCTTGCCAGTACTTCAGTACAAAACTGTCACTTAAAGGGATAGTTATACTACTAAAGGTAATATGAACAAGTTAAGTGACACTATTCAGTTTAGAAATGTAATTATGTGCTAGGAGCTATTTTTGTTGCGAGATAGCCTACACTACAATGCAACGCAGTTTGACTTCAAAAGAGTGTATAACCATAAAATGTTTATCGTCAAATTAACAGTAAACTTACTGGCAACAATTATCCAGTAGCTGCTGTATTTCATACCACAGTAAAATTACTGTGAAACTAAGTACAGTAGTTTCAAGTGTACTATTATTTTTTATTTGATTTTGTTATATATTCAACAACACAAATTATTGCTTCACACCAACAGCTTTATTCATGATTCATCTTTTATTTTTCACAGCTGAACTTCAATAACACAGAATTACCAGCATATTAACCATATTTCATCAATGAACATACATATAGCCAACAAGTAAAATCACAGATAACATATTGTGCCGGTGGAAAATAAATGGTGTAAATAATAAAAGTTTGAAGAGTTAATGTACTTAATTAGTAAGACTATACAACAATAATCAGAGAACACATATCATCTCAAAACATTTAAAATGCTCTTCTTCATGGCGACGACTCTTCCTGCCTGCCTCACGATAGTCCAGACTAGAGGGAAATGCTAGTTAGCATGGCTTAATTGATAAAACAAATGAGATGACTGCAAGTGTTTTAAAGTTCACCTGTACCTATTTAACGTACTCGTATGACTTTTCATCTTCACGAGTCTTTGGTCTGCTAGTGCCGCAAGTAAAATTACAATAATACGTAGATGATGATGAAGAAAACAGTATACATGTATTTTAACGTATACCTACCAATTTAACATACTCTTACGACTTCATGATGAGGCTCCCCCCTGGTCTGACAGCCATGCTGTGGGAGGAAAAGGCCAGTTAGCACAACTTGACTCAGAAACTGAGCGTTCGCTCACAATTTCTTATAAAAATTAATGTAGCTTTATATCTTGCAAACATCATCAGAATAAAATGTATAAAGAGATAAAAAAAAAAGAATGAAAATTGAAGTTAACTTACCAAACTCTTGTGGGCTTTCATCTTCACAATAAATCCATCATGGTGCCATGCCATCGCATAGGGAGATGTTGGGTAACACCTAAAACACCTAAAATGCAACTCATTACACTCTCTGTTTTGTCTGTTTTGGGGGGATGGACATTAATAAATCAGACATTATCTTTTATCACAATTTGTTGATACTTTACTACATGTTAGGTGTGGATAAATTTATTTATTATTCATGCGACAATGCTTATTATAATAGCTTTCATTAATAAGTATTGCTATATGTATGTTAAGAACTTTGTCTGTTGCTCTTATGAATGTTTTTAGCATGATTTTTGTAAAAGGTTAACTACCAAACTGAATGAAATAGCATATAATTCTTCATGACCAGTGTTTGCATATTTCATTCTGTAACCTATTAGTTTTATGCACCCCACAAAGACGCTTATAATAGCTGGATCTGGCAACACGGCGGAGGCTGTGCCCGCGCCCTCACTATCAACTCTCTGTCAAGCCCCGTTCAGTGACCAAAGCTGTCTGACTTATACATCCGACACGTTTGCCCACAAAGATAGCATTTTTAATCTACTATGAAGCAGACGTGCCTCTATGCGCTCACTTTAAAAGCTTCTTTTTTTTTTTTTTTTATTGAAGTGGAAACGTTATATGGGCGATTGTGTTACACGCAGACACATTCAAGAGCATTGAAACTTGTTTTCAGCTTGATTGTATAAATAAAACATCCTACTGAAAGTTTGCTGGTTAACTGCCAACATTTTCATTTTTTTATATAACTGTTTAGCTACGATAGTTCATTTGCGACTGGTTTTTGTTAAGTTTCACTAGTGCCATTACTGAATTTTCAAATATTTAAAAAAATATCCAATTATAAAAGCAGCAGTAATTTGGCTAATATAAAATGAAATGTAAATATCTTACCTTGATTGATTAGAGAGTTTATCCATTGACACGCAGGCCAGGTGCTCCGTGTTGAACTGGCGAGTAGCAACAAAGACTATAGAAATACAAAGACAGTTCACTCCTATACTTAGGAATGGGAGAAAGTGCAAAGCGCAATATGGCGGGATAGTCCCGCCTTCTAAATGAAAGAGCCAATCTTTGATTGGTAAAGTCACTGCGTCACTGCAGCGGCCGTTAGAAGCTCCGGTTCCCATAGAAACCTGGGGCTGGACCAGCAGCTGCGCATGCGCAGTCATAAGCACGTTGGAGCTACGCGTGCGCATTGGCTGGTCTAGCCTGAAAAATAAGCTTTTTAAACGCTATTTGAGCCTAAGAAACAACATTCATGGGGCCGTTTATTTCAAATTTTGTTGCTGATTTAAAATATGTAATTTACTCGCGAGTTCAGCGAGCCGTTTTTGAGATATCAGGATTCCCCCATTCATTTAGATAGGACTTGGTCTTGTTTGAGCTGCCCGGAGGCGTTGCAAATATGGCGGCCGAGTGAATGGACTTTCCTTAAAAGGGACTTCGGTAGCAAGGTTTTTTTTTTTGTTTTGTTTTTTTTTTCAAATGAGAAGGGGCAGGAAGACAACCACGCCAATCATCGCATGATGCAATGACTGCATAACATAATTGTTTTTTAAAAAAAATACCCTTGGCTTTGTGATACTTATAAATAAAATAAAATGAGATTATTCATCAAATAAATGGTCTTGGATTGTTATACTGTTATACACAGCACATTATGATATAATCGTTGATGATATAAAACATGGAATACATAAAATTAAATCAATTTATTTAATTGTTAGGGTTATGGATGCACAACTGCATAAAAATAAATCAACTGCAAAAAAAAAAAAAAAAAAAAAAAAACCTACATTTATGTAACTATAAATATAGCCCAATATAGCCCAAATGTGGCCCATATGGGACCCACAAATACACAATAATGGGCAACCTAACTGGGGCCCACAATTTTATCCAAGCTGGGGCCCACATTCAGCCCATCAAAGTGCCCACTCTGACACCCATACCCAGATAGCCCAGATAAAACCCATGTGGGGCCCACATGGACACTGATATAATCCTTTAAAAACACATGAAATCCGTAAAATTAAATCAATTTATTCAGTTGTTAGGGGTTATGTAGTTACCCATAACTGTATAAAAACAAATCAACTGCAAAAAAACTAAATTTATGTAACTATAAATATAGCCCAATATAGCCCAAATGTGGCCCATATGGGACCCACAAATACACAATAATGGGCAACCTAACTGGGGCCCACATTTTTATCCAAGCTGGGGCCCACATTCAGCCCATCAAAGTGCCCACTCTGAACCCATGCCCAGTTGATGCTGTAGGATATCAGAGAGTGAATCAGACAATTTAAGATTCGATCAGATTGGTGTTAGAACCACCAAAAGAGCCAAATTCCACAAAGAGGCCCAGGATCCCGAGACAACAGGATGTTCGTCATAAATCTGTCCACGGTACCCTGGCGCCTTGAGTCTGGAGCAAGCCTAACTAACAAGCCTCTTTCACAGAACAGCTTGCAACATTAAAACAAAAGGAACACTTATTGATAATTCCAATTCAGGAAGGAGACTGTCAAATTTGAGGCAAGTAATCAAGACTGATGGTCAGAGAGATGGCCGTCACATGTAAATCTGTGATAGAAATCACGAGCTACAGACTTTCTTGGGCTGAAATTCCTTCCAAACCCCTTTTGACCTCTTTGTTCTATGCAGAACTACACACAGAGACTTTCTTTTTCATATGCACCTAAAATCATCCTTAAAGGATAACCCCATATCATGTGTGTAACCCACACAATTAACTATCATGTTTTAATCACATATTGTGTGTCTTTTTAATAACTAGGGAATAGCTTAAGGGTTCATATCTTTGTTTGGTATGTTTGAGTTTAATAGTCTTGTTATAGAAATCATGTTCAAAATTATACTTTACAAGAGCGGGAAAATTCAGACCATGTGACTGATACAGGATTTATGATGGGGAAGAAACAGAGCAACACCCCTAGGCTAAGATCATTTCTAATTGGTCAAGACATCCAGATAGGATGGTCTGAAAGCCGAGTTTAAATACTGAGGACATGATCAAATTATGCTTTCTTCGCTCTTCTTCTAAGATCTCGTCTTCTCTTTTGCCACCGCGTTTTGACGCTGCTCTTTGAGCGTGCTCTGGCCTACGTGCCAGCTGCCAACATAATGAGAAGAAAAACCACCTAGTCTCGTTACATCCTTTTATTCTTTTACTTTAATTTCTTGTCTTTCCGTGAGAGTTTTGTTAAGTTGAGTTTGCCGCGAAGTCCAGCTCCGACTGTACCCGCCCAAACTTCAACCAGACCAACTCCACATCAAGAGCCAACGCCCAAGACTTCACTACGAAAGACCACTGAACTCAGCCAAATCAGCAACCTCGGGAAACCCCCTTTCTGCAAAGATGACAACGACACAAGGGAATCCCTTAAGGTAACGCAAGCAAGTAACCTCCAGACTTTTGCTGAGCTGGTGTATTTAATATAAATTTTAGCCTCATTGAGAAACTCAATGCGAGGGTTAAATAAGTGATTGATGGTTGTTCAGGTCTATGCAATTGCACATTGCTGTAAACTTGGGATTTCACATTTTCATTCTTTAAACTCATACTTTCCTCACTTTCTCTCTTTCTGCAACTTGTATGAATGTGTGAATGTGTGTGTTCATGTGTTAGAATAGTTTACGTCTTAGATTTATCAAATAAAGTCTTTATATTGAAAAGAGAAGTATCTTGTGTTTTGTGCTTACAAGTTAATGTCTTAAACTCCTGGTCTTGTTACTATGCTATTTGATAGTGTTTTCACTATATTTTGGATTGTAATATCCAGTGCAGAGCTGATTGTTGTACGGCTCATTCAGTCAATCACTGCCGCCTCAGTGATCAGCCTTAAAACAGTGAGTCTGTTCAAATTCCCTATAAAATCTTAAATGATTCCCTTTGAGCTAAATTGACTTTGTTTCCCTTATTTACCTATTACACTTTACATATTATTGGCGGAGAATGCGGGCAGATTAATCTAAATTGTGAGCATAAACCAAGTTATTTAATCTTTTCTATTGTTGCGGAAAGATGAGATGCTTCTGAGCCGAGACTAGTGTCTGTGTGCGCGCGCGTGTGACGTCAGCTGTGTGCCCCCTGCTTGAATGGATGAATGAACGCAGAGAAGGCTGTAACTGGAGCAAAGAGTTTCTCAAACTGCAGTAAGTGAACAAAGTTATCTGAGATTGTACAATAAGGTCGGAATTGAACGTTTTCCTCTTTTTCTGTAATGCCTGGTTTTATAGCTGAATTGATGTTCTGCGGGTTCCAGGTCAAACAATAGCTATACTGAAGAATCTGAGTCACTGTTAGCGGAACAGAGCTAAACTGCAGTGATTAAAAGGGAAATAAATCGGTGGATAAAGAATAGTTTTGAGCATGTTCCTCAATCTATTCAGCAAGGCCTAGTCTGATTGCCAGTGCGTGTTCCACTGCCAAATCAAATGCTATTCGACTCCCCTGGGTTAAACATTAGAGGATAATGCTTGCCTGTTTGTGTACACTGTTCACAAAGTGAATTAAATCTCCGAGAGTGATTTGAATGGGAGTTTTTAAAAGCTTGATCAAGTAAAGTTTAACTATGAACCAACAGTGAAGAAAACCTGTTGTATTTGTGTCCGGAGAAACTGGCACACTTTTATGATCTGATCACTGTTTTCCCCAACTGCAGCACGAAACTGCTATTTGAATAATGTTTAAGTTTAACTCTGAACGAACTGAGAGTTTAAGCGCCACATCGCAGAACCAACTAAAAGCGGTGTTGTGATTTGTACAGTGTTGAAATGCGCCGACATTTCATGTAACGTGCTTAACTGTACTTGCAATACAACAATTCATATGCTAGTCCACTAGTTTGTTTTGGTTGCCACAGTTACGATCGTGACACGGAAGTCTTAACCTACTTCTGGAGCAACTCTGAACTAAGCATGCGCAGCACATCGATGCTATTGTAAACAAACTCCATATTGTTGCTAAGCTAACGGAATGGTTGTGTTTACATTGAAGTCTATGCTAAAGCCATTAGCCGCAAAGGTTAGCAGGTAGCATTAACATCCAGTGGTGGATTGCAGTGTGTGTTTGGGCAATGCTAAAGTGATTTAACCCTTTAAACACATTAACTAACACACCTGTTGGTTTCTTTCTCTTTCTTATTTCTCTAATTTCTCATTTCTTGCCAATTATTTGCATTTTACTAGAAAGGGAAATACTAGTTCACAATTATTAATTGTGCCAAATTCAAAATTTAATTAAAACTGTAAGGTGTATGATGTCAATCTTGTCAGACTAATAAAAGAGATATCAGAATTATTATTATTATTCCTTTGTCTAAAACAGAGATTTAATAATATTGTTTGCCTCCTTGATAACAACATTTAATTGAGAGAGAAAAAAAACAATTTTCCTCATTTGAAAAAAAAAAAGGAATTGTTTGTTTTAATTGAATTTGTTTTTCACCTGTTTCTCTCTTTTCCCTCTTCCTCATTAGAGTGACGAAGTCTTCACATCTCTAGTCTACCTAGATACCCTGAGACCAACACAGTCATCACCACACTACACTAGTGGTTCAAAATCACTGACACAACACTTAGTTGTCGCACCACACATAGGCTTCTACTCCACACAGATCTGTGTCAGTCTCTCTTCTCCCCAGCGTGCCAACATGCCGCAGACTGCAGACCTCCAAGGGGAAGATGTGAACGCTTGGCTGAGAGGCACGACAGACAGCCTCACCCTCAAGACGTCGAACAAGCACGTCGCCCACCTTCAAGAGGAGCTGAAATTTGCTCAACGCCGCATAGACAAGCTGGAAGTGAAAGTTCAAGATCAACTCAAAGCACCCAACGAGAGGGAGCAGGAAACAACGGAACAAGTTAAGGAGCTCCAAACAGCCCTGACAGCAGCTCAGCTCGACCAACAACATGCAAAGGCTGCCCAGAAAGACCTGGTAAACAGACTCCAGTATGCCAAACAGCTACTAGAGGAAGCCAAGAATGACATCAGCAACAAGAATGCTGAAATCAGTGCCTTGAAAGACCATCTTGAAAGGTATGGAACTGAAATGGAAAATCTGACCCAACAACTAGACGACACGAACGATGAGCTCTATATGGTCAGAAAAGAACTCAAACATGCTTATGAGCAGAAACAAGAGCCAAGGCGAGAGAAACATCACTCAGCCTCACCAATGCTGAGCAGAGCAGAGTCCCATGTCCAAGCACTGGCATACAAAGAAAGAAGCGAAGAGCCACAACCCAAAACCTCACCTGCCTTCGCCACAGAACTCTTTCCTGTCAACAAAAGAAAACCTCCCATCCAAGCAGACCTTAGAGCTGCACATGGGATGACCATCAAAGACCTCGACAAGCTGTCTAAAAACATCAGCAAGTTCAACCCGAACTCCACAGAGGGCCACACCATCCAGGCCCATCTGCAAGATATCGACTTTTATCTAGAAATGAGACCTCATGTGACTGACAGAGACAGGTTATACCTCCTTAGAGCCACGTCCAGTTCCGAGGAATGAAACTTCCTAGATCGACAGCCCAGTCGAACGAAGTCAGACTGCCAGCTACTTCGTGAGATCTTGATTAAAGAATTTACCAACCCTGACTCTGAACATGGACTGTTAACTGCCTTAGACACCAAACAAGGTCGACAAGAGACTCCACAAACTTACTACAACCGACTCCGACAAGCCTACTTTGGTGCACACAATGAACCCGACCTTGAAGAGGATGTGAACTTCAAAAGCCTCTTCCTAAGAAATCTGCACCCTGGAGTCAGCCACCATCTAGGCGTCATGGCCTGTCCATGCTCCATGACCATCCAACAGTTGCGTGACCTAACACAGAAGGCCAAGCAGAAGCAGGCCAACAAGCAGAAGATGGCCTCAAAGAAAGGTAACAAACCCTCCACACTCATGAACTCTGTCACCAAAGACTCAAGCCTTGCACTGTACAACACCCAGTTGCATCACAACACCAGAGTCCTCCATCAAGAGCACAGAGAACGTGACCCCCATGTCCACGACAGCTATCAGCCCAACCGCTGGAAAAATCCATGGGACCAGCCACACTTCTCAAGAAACCTAGAAGATAAGAACAACTGGATACCTAACCAGACATCCAAAGGTAATCGCCTGACTCATCCAAGAACAATTCGTGTGGGTAAGCGACAACGAAACCCACCTCAGCACCACTCAGACATGCACAGGGCTGAGAATGCACAAGAACAATACAGCTTACCATCAGAAGACATGGAACAAGCCATGAGACAACTGAAAGAGTTCCTTCAAGATAAGCTGAACATAGATTTCTACGAAATTGAGTCATGCTCGCTGTGACCAGCGACAGAACGGAAGGCCGGTGATCACCTGGTACACCACCATATCAGAGATGACAAGCACCTGTTCAACAACCACCCAGAACGAGCAAGTCTCTCACGGCCAACCGTTGATGAAAACTCTGAGGTACCAGAGAACATCACTTCAGTCACCCATCACTCATTAACAAACTGCTAAATCAACTCCAACTCCAAGAACCACATTCCTGTCTGTGCAAAAGCAACCACCAAAGCACAGATGGTCAGAAAGTCTGCCACATACAGAAGGTAGCACAAGAGGAATGGAACACAGGAGACGAAGTTTGCAGCCCAGATTCACACAGCCATGCCAAACTACCTCCGACTGTCTGCTAAAGAACGTCCTGCCTTGCTGGACTGACCCCCATTAGATCATGGACACGCCCTCATCCAGACCAAGGATGCAGAGAGCCCGTCTTCACTGACATACCTGAAAAGGGGGTAGACAACACAGACTGAAACAGATCTGACCACACCTACACTACACCACTAACACACACAACATTATCTACACCCAGAGGTAACCACATCTACTGATAACACATTCAACAAACATATTCTTCCCACAAGTAGAATATCCAAATTTTAGCATAACAAAGTTACATACACCACCATGAAGAAACATGCAGCTATCCTCACAATAGTTAGAACACCTGACACTAAGTTAAGGTACCTGACACACTAGCTGCACATGATATCCTAGCTCAACAGTAGTTGAAAGCCATGCTAGGAAAACCCACAGCAGCTTTGTTTTGTTTTGTTCTTCTTTTACCTATCCTTTTCCTTTCCCTCTTTCTTTAGTAGGTGAAACACCTAGACACCCTGCAAGGGTCAAAGGTCTGATATTAGGATTGACTCACCACACCTAATATCCGCAAGCCACTCTAAACTGAATGGAAGTCAGTGAGCTCCACGCACGATAGGTCAATTCATTTTACCACAAATGGTGTCACCAGAAACTAAAGGTGAACATTCTTAAGTTAAGACAACTTAGAAGAAACAAATAAATTTAATCACACAATTTGATCGAAGCATCAATGTACTGAACCAAATCAGAACAACAATTTCAAAATTGAACTAAAACTATTCAGTTTACCAAACTAGATTGACTAATTGAATATAACCGCCTGTACCCGAATAACCTGATGCCCTGCACCAGTACAGTAAAGCCCGTGTTATACTTTCTGCGTGCGCAATCCGGACCCGGACAGCGCGGACGCGGACTACTTGTATTTATACTACCGAAATTGTCCGCTCAGCTGCCGTGTTCCACGCATGCGCAGTAGATCGGTTTGATCAGACAAACATGGCGACGTCTATGCAGGAGGAAGAGCTTCTTTGTCTGCTGTACTTGGCTAATTCTCTGAAAAAAAAGAAAAGACGTAGGCCAAGAAAGTGGTGTGTGCGGCAACTGAATGGGACCAGGACCAACGACAGGGAGTTTAGTATGTTGGTGCAGGATATGCGTGCAGTGGATGAGGAGAAGCACCATCAATACTTCCGAATGTCTGCCGCCAAATTTGATTTCCTGGCCCGCAGACTCGGTGAACGCATCCAGCACAAAAGAACACACAGTGCTCCAATCAGTGTGGCGGAAAGGTTAGCGGTGACTTTACGCTATCTAGCAACGGGATGTTCTCAGGTCGGTGTGGCTGCAAGTTACAGACTGGGCAGCTGCACTGTATCGAAGATTATTCCCGAGGTGTGCAAGGCCATTTGGGACACTCTGCAGCCGGAATTCATCCCCTTCCCATCCCAGACACAGTGGATGGACATAGCGCGTGATTTTTGGAGAGTCTGGAACTTCCCACTGTGTCTTGATGCCATCGACGGGAAGCATGTCACCATCAAAGCCCCCCGAAATGCCGGAAGTGACTATTTTAATTACAAGGGGAGACACTCTGTTGTTCTGATGGCTGCTTGTGATGCCCATTACTGGTTCACGATGGTGGACGTGGGGGCCTATGGACATGAAAGCGATGGAGGCGTTTTCAAAGAGAGCACATATGGGTCCAAGCTAATCAACGGGACTCTGGAGCTGCCACGACCAGCCACCCTGCCAGGCACCGATGTCACCAACCCGCATGCGTTTGTTGCAGATGCAGCTTTCCCACTGCTCCCAAATCTCATGCGCCCATTCCCAGGTAAAGTCTTTTGTTTATCAGAAAGAATTATAAAATGCTATTTTTGCAGTGATACTGTCACAACAGCATGACATGAACCACATTAGCAATTTGTTGCTGTAATGTTTTTTTTTTAAGTTAAGCATATGTATGTGTAAATAACTAACCTGAATGGATTTCAAGGACTCCGCGCAAAGATCAATGGCCTCCAACGTTGTACTAAACATGAGTGGAATTTGCACTGCAGCACCCCCACACCTTGATGCTCATGACAAGAATAGCATGTATACTTATCTTTATTGAAGCGAATTAGGTTTAAATCGCCGTCATGCATGAATGAATATTTTTGCAATTTTACACATGATGATCACATTAGACAAAACTGAAATTGCACGTCAAAATAACACATTGTCAATATTTTTTGAGACCCCCCAAAATTTCACAAATCACGTTTTCAGGGGAGCCCATGTCTTATTAAGGGGAGCCGAGCTCCCCCTAGCTCACCCTGCTTGTGTAGCATCAAAGACACCACCATGTGTGTTCACACTGTTTGTATGTCCCTCTCACTTTATCCCACAGGCTCCAAACTCACAACAGCACAGTAAGTATACAATTACCGACATTCTCGGGCCCGAAGGGTCATAGAAAACACCTTCGGCATCATGGCATCCCGGTGGAGGATTTTTGCCCGACCAATTGACTGCAGCCCAGACAATGTAGTCCACATCGTGAAAGCCTGTGTGGCTCTACACAACTACCTAATCCACACTGATGCATCTAATCCAGGGAACATGAGATATATACCACACACCTTGCCAGATAGCCCCAACGCAGATGGAGACATCCAGCCAGGGGAGTGGAGGCGGCATGTGGCAGGCGACACCAATCTTCTTGAGGCAAGGCAGCTGTCCGCTGGAAGAGCATCACGGGTTGCACTCAACACAAGGCACAACCTGATGACATTTTTCCAGACACCAGCAGGACACGTGCCGTGGCAAGACAACATAGTTAGGAGGGGTCTCCAGAACATTTAAAATAGTTTAAAAGGTTGTGTTTACACGGTTTGCATTTTGGTACTTGCAATTTAATAACTACATTGCTTGTGAAAGTTTTGTATTGACTTTGTAAATAAACAGCTGTTTGTGATTAGGTACTTCTAATTGTTGTTCTTTGAAAACCTCTGACAAAAGATATGGAACACAGTCAATCTTTAAAGATTTATTTGACAAAATATAATAATACCCAACAAAAGCAAGAACAATAGTATAAAGAACACACAACACCAACAAATGAAACAACTGTCTTTTATTATTGACTGGTGTCATTTTGAAATGCCTGCTTCTGTTTATGATAAAGAAGCTGGTGTATTTCAAATTTAAAAGCTGGTGTATTTCACATAATGTGGGATAGCAACAGAAATGTACATTTTTTAAATTATTATTCATGATATATAAACTCATATATAACATACTACTCTATTGTAACGTTAAATAATGAATTGCAATCATGTAGCAACTGAGCAAAAAATTAGTCAGGACATTTACTACAAAGATGAACTTACTGGGAGTTTACTGTTGTCCTTTTGCATTATTACACTATTTTTCCTATTTAATACTGTACTGCTTTGACAGAATCTGTATAGTTAAAAGTGCTATATAAATAAAAGTGACTTGACTACAACATTCGCAAAAACAAACAATACTACATTCATTTCACAAAGCTGCCAGAGAACCAAACAAACATAAAAGGAATAACTTTGATTCGCATTACCTCTACTGGGAAGTTTGAGTCTGTGTCCCGGTGTTTCATGAAGTCGGACAACCAGCTCAAGAGGTAAACGATGGAGGGAACAGAAACTCTGCCGACTGGTGCACCACTCCTTCCCTTCAACTTCTTTTTTGCCTTCACAAAACGGTCTCTCAAATATTTCCACTTGTGGCGACACACACTTTCTTCTTTGCCCAAACGCTGGCCAATTTCCCTCCAGGAGTTATTGCACATTTGGATGTCTTTATATTGTTTCAAAGAAGGATTGTACAGGTGCGGGTAGCGACGGACTTCTTCACACAGCCTCTCTTCAAATTCGGTCTCCATGTTGGTTTTTTCCAGCGCATGCGCAATTGGTGCTTTTGTAGCCAATTGACCGCGCGGACTTGGGAGCCTCCGCGCACAGCCTCCAATGACGATTTTTACGTCACGCGGACCCTAGCGGACCATAGCGGACTCGCGCACATGGAAAGTATAACAGAGGCTTAACTGTCATGGAGGTGTTGTCTTGTTGTTTGCTGTGTTTTTTGTCTGCTTTTTCTGCCTCTGTTTATCCAGTGCTTGCCGATGTCTCCAACTCGACACATCCCCAATCAAGGGGGGTATGTAGGATATCAGAGAGTGAATCAGACAATTTAAGATTCGATCAGATTGGTGTTAGAACCACCAAAAGAGCCAAATTCCACAAAGAGGCTCAGGATCCCGAGACAACAGGATGTTCGTCATAAATCTGTCCACGGTACCCTGGCGCCTTGAGTCTGGAGCAAGCCTAACTAACAAGCCTCTTTCACAGAACAGCTTGCAACATTAAAACAAAAGGAACATTTCCAATTCCAATTCAGGAAGGAGACGGTCAAATTTGCGGCAAGTAATCAAGACTGATCGTCAGAGAGATGGCCGTCACATGTAAATCTGTGATAGAAATCACGAGCTACAGACTTTCTTGGGCGGGTCTTCCCCATGCCCAAGACGAAGAACCAGACTGAAATTCCTTCCAAACCCCTTTTGACCTCTTTGTTCTATGCAGAACTACACACAAGAGACTTTCTTTTTCATATGCACCTAAAATCATCCTAAAAGGACATTTCTGTGCATAACCCCATATCATGTATGTAACCCACACAATTAACTATCATGTTTTAATAACATATTGTGTATGTCTTTTTAATAACTAGGGAATAGCTTAAGGGTTCATATTGTTTGGTATGTATGAGTTTGAAAAATCACGCTTTAAATGTTTCTTCCAATCAATTCTTTGTCAAATGTATCATAGTCTTGTTATAGAAATCATGTTCAAAATTATACTTTACAAGAGTGGGAAATTCAGACCGTGTGACTGATACAGGATTTATGATGGGGAAGAAACAGAGCAACACCCCTAGGCTAAAATCATTTCTAATTGGTCAAGACGTCCAGATAGAACGGTCTGAAAGCCGAGTTTAAATACTCAGGACACCATCAAATTATGCTTTCTTCGCTCTTCTTCTAAGATCTCTTCTTCTTCTCTTTTGCCACCGTGTTTTGACGCTGCTCTTTGAGCGTGCTCTGGCCTACGTGCCAGCTGCCAACACAATGAGAAGAAAAACCACCTAGTCTCGTTACATCCTTTTATTCTTTTACTTTAATTTCTTGTCTTTCCGTGAGTTTCGTTAAGTTTGCCACAAAGTCTAGCTCCGACTGCACCCGCCCAAACTTCAACCAGACCAACTCCGCATCAAGAGCCAACGCCCAAGACTTCACTACGAAAGACCATTGAACTCAGCCTAATCAGCAACCTCGGGAAAACCCCTTTCTGCAAAGAGACAACGACACAAGGGAATCCCTTAAGGCAAAACAGGGAGAAGCCGATTAGTCACCAGAAGAGACGGAAGGCAGCACGTAAGTGTTGTTGTAATACTTGTTGGTAGATCTGTTGTTTAAATTATTTACTTGCTGCTAGGAAGGAATACTTCGTTTCCTACCTATTTCTATTCTGCTTTTTCGTTGAGGTTGATATTTTTGATTGCACTTACTGGTAATTATAATAATTTGCACCTCGGCTAAGAAGGAGCCTGTGTCATTTGCATTTGCTCCTTGCGCTAAGTGTTAGTTTCGTCTTGAGCTATTAGCACTCCGTTGGGCTATTGGCTGGGCTAATCAGAAGCCGGCCACAGCGACTGTTAAAAGTATTTAAACTGCTTGGTCACTGTTAGAACTTGGGAGAAGCTGATTAGTCACCAGAAGAGACGGACGGCAGCGCGTAAGTGTTGTTGTAATACTTGTTGGTAGATCTGTTGTTTAAATTATTTACTTGCTGCTAGGAAGGAATACTTCGTTTCCTACCTATTTCTATTCTGCTTTTTCGTTGAGGTTGATATTTTTGATTGCACTTACTGGTAATTATAATAATTTGCGCCTCGGCTAAGAAGGAGCCTGTGTCATTTGCATTTGCTCCTTGCGCTAAGTGTTAGTTTCGTCTTGAGCTATTAGCACTCCGTTGGGCTATTGGCTGGGCTAATCAGAAGCCGGCCACAGCGACTGTTAAAAGTATTTAAACTGCTTGGTCGCTGTTAGAACTTGGGAGAAGCCGATTAGTCACCAGAAGAGACGGACGGCAGCGCGTAAGTGTTGTTGTAATACTTGTTGGTAGATCTGTTGTTTAAATTATTTACTTGCTGCTAGGAAGGAATACTTCGTTTCCTACCTATTTCTATTCTGCTTTTTCGTTGAGGTTGATATTTTTGATTGCACTTACTGGTAATTATAATAATTTGCGCCTCGGCTAAGAAGGAGCCTGTGTCATTTGCATTTGCTCCTTGCGCTAAGTGTTAGTTTCGTCTTGAGCTATTAGCACTCCGTTGGGCTATTGGCTGGGCTAATCAGAAGCCGGCCACAGCGACTGTTAAAAGTATTTAAACTGCTTGGTCGCTGTTAGAACTTGGGAGAAGCCGATTAGTCACCAGAAGAGACGGACGGCAGCGCGTAAGTGTTGTTGTAATACTTGTTGGTAGATCTGTTGTTTAAATTATTTACTTGCTGCTAGGAAGGAATACTTCGTTTCCTACCTATTTCTATTCTGCTTTTTCGTTGAGGTTGATATTTTTGATTGCACTTACTGGTAATTATAATAATTTGCGCCTCGGCTAAGAAGGAGCCTGTGTCATTTGCATTTGCTCCTTGCGCTAAGTGTTAGTTTCGTCTTGAGCTATTAGCACTCCGTTGGGCTATTGGCTGGGCTAATCAGAAGCCGGCCACAGCTGTTTTCACTCTAGTCTGTTAAACTGTGTATTTATTTGATGTCCGTGCGCTGACGCGGAAGCGTCTGCGGAAGCGTCGTGTTCAGCCTCCTGGTGTGAAGACCGACGAGTGTAAAGACGAACGACTTTTTCCTGCGCGACTTTAACCGAGCAACGAACTTAAGTATCATTTCTATCTTCCCTCACACACTCTCCTTTTCTGTCCTCTTTCTTTCCACCTCTACCATGTGTTTCCAAACCATTCCGGTTATCTCTCAACCACGCTCTAACATCACACGCTGACGGCAACGTAATCCTGCTAACCTGCGCCCTATCTCTACATCTTCTACCGCACCTCTTTCTTTCTCTGTGGGTCTCTGGAACTGTCAGTCAGCGGTCAACAAAGCTGACTTCATTTCTGCTTTTTCTTTACAATCCACGCTCAGCATCTTGGGCTTGACTGAGACCTGGATTCGTCCAGAAGACTCAGCAACCCCAGCTGCTCTCTCTAACAATTTCTCTTTCTCTCACACCCCACGTCAAGTTGGCCGGGGTGGGGGTACTGGGCTGCTCATTTCAAAGAATTGGACATACTCAACCCACTCTCCCCTATGCAATTACAACTCATTTGAATGTCATGCGATTACTGTAACAGCTCCTATAAAACTCCAGATTGTGGTAATTTACCGTCCCCCTGGCCAAATTCTAGCCACCTTCCTAGAGGAGCTGGACGGGCTGCTGTCCTCTTTCATGGAGGTTGGCACTCCACTCTTAGTCTTTGGCGATTTCAACATTCATTATGCTACAGACTTCCATTCACTCCTAGCTTCATTTGATCTCAAACGCCTCAAACGCCTTACCACTTCTAGCACGCACAAATCAGGCAACCAACTTGATTTAATTTACACACACAATTGCACTGCAGATAACATTCTGGTGCAACCACTACATATCTCTGACCATTTCTTCATTTCTTTTACATTACTTTTTGATACCCATGTGCCATCAACCCCCTTACCGGTTACTTTTAGACGAAACCTACGCTCCCTTTCTCCCTCACATCTGTCCTCTGTGGTATCCTCCTCTCTTCCCTCACCTACCCATTTCTCATCTCTGGATGTGAATGCAGCTACTGACACTCTATGCCAGACCTTAACCTCTTGTCTTGATGACATTTGTCCTCTCTCCTCCAGCCCAGCACGGGTTGCCCCTTCTAACCCCTGGTTATCCGAGGTTCTTCGTGAACATCGGACCAAACTCAGAGCGGCAGAGAGAAAATGGCGCAAATCAAACGATCCGTCGGACCTGAGTAGGTATCAGTCCTTGCTCTCATCTTTCTCTGCTGAAGTCCACAGTGCCAAATCCTCACATTTCCACGACAAGATCAACAGCGCTCCAGACATGCGTAATCTCTTCAGAACATTTAATTCTCTCCTCTGTCCCCCTCCACCACCTCCCACCACTTCTATAACAGCTGATGACTTTGCCACTTTTTTTACAGGCAAAACTAGAACAATCAGTAGTCAGTTCTCTCCTCCACACACACACGACCTCCAACCAACCACATCCACTGCTAAAACTCCCATCTTCTCCTTCTGTCCACTCACAGAGGCAGAGGTATCCAAACTTCTCCTCTCCAGCCATCCTACAACATGTCCTCTAGACCCAATCCCATCACACCTTCTCCAAGCAATCTCTCCCACACTCTTACCAGCACTCACACACATCATCAACACATCTCTCCTCACAGGCATTTTCCCCACTGCGTTCAAGCAGGCTCGGGTAACCCCACTGCTCAAGAAACCTACATTAAACACTTCTCTTACTGAAAACTACAGACCTGTCTCTCTCCTTCCATTCATAGCGAAAACACTCGAACGAGTTGTCTTCAACCAGGTCTCATTGTTTCTTTCACAGAACAACAAACTGGATGCTAAACAGTCAGGTTTCAGGAGTGGCCATTCAACTGAGACGGCGCTACTCTCAGTCACTGAAGCCCTGCGAATTGCAAAAGCAGACTCCAAATCATCAGTCCTCATTCTGCTGGATCTATCTGCTGCGTTTGACACTGTTAATCATCAGATCCTCCTGTCTACCCTCTCATCTCTGGGCATCACTGGGATTCCACTTCGCTGGTTTGAATCCTATCTCACTGGTAGGTCTTTCAGGGTGGCCTGGGGAGGTGAGGTATCCAAAGCACATCAACTGGTCACTGGGGTTCCTCAGGGATCGGTTCTTGGACCCCTCCTCTTCTCCACATACACGACATCACTGGGTCCCATCATACAGGCACATGGCTTCTCCTACCATTGCTACGCTGATGACACACAGCTCTATCTCTCTTTTCAACCAGATGATCCAACAGTAGCTGCACGGATCTCAGGCTGCCTGGCGGACATCTCGGCATGGATGAAAGAACATCACCTACAGCTCAACCTGGCAAAGACTGAGCTTCTTGTCTTCCCTGCTACTCCAACCCTACAGCATGACTTCACGATTCAGTTAGGTTCATCAACAATTGCCCCATCATCTTCGGTCAGAAATCTCGGTGTAATCTTTGATGACCAATTGACCTTCAAAGAGCACATTGCAAAGACTGCTCGATCTTGCAGGTTTGCACTACACAACATCAGAAAGATCAGGCCCTTTCTGACAGAGCATGGTGCACAACTTCTTGTCCAGGCCCTTGTCATTTCTAGGCTGGACTACTGCAATGCTCTTCTGGCTGGACTTCCATCAAACACAATCAAACCTCTACAAATGATTCAAAATGCAGCGGCACGTCTGGTCTTCAATGAGCCCAAAAGAGCCCATGTTACACCTCTCTTTATCTCCTTGCACTGGCTACCAGTTGCAGCTCGGATCAAGTTCAAGACACTGATGCTTGCATATAGAACAACCACAGGCTCAGCACCCGCCTACTTCCACTCACTATTACGAATCTACACCCCCTCCAGAAGTCTGAGATCTGCTAGTGAGCGACGCCTCGTGGTACCATCACAGAGAGGCTCAAAATCACTCTCCAGAACATTCTCATTCACCATTCCTGGCTGGTGGAATGATCTTCCCACCCCTATCCGGAATGCTGGATCCCTACCAATCTTTAAGCAACAACTGAAAACTCATCTCTTTCAGCACTTCTTGACTTCATCCTAAAAAAAAAAAAAAAAAAAAAAAATTCTTTCTCTTTATTTATTCCTTTCCTTTCTAGCTTGTACTTATTTGAACAATGCCTGAGACTTGTTGTTACGAGCACTTCCTCTGTCTGATTGCCTCTTCAAGACGAATCGCTTTATGTATTCCCCAATTGTAAGTCGCTTTGGATAAAAGCGTCTGCTAAATGACTAAATGTAAATGTAAATGTAAAACAAGCAAGTAACCTCAAGACTTTTGCTGAGCTGGTGTATTTAATATAAATTTTAGCCTCATTGAGAAACTCAATGCGAGGGTTAAATAAGTGATTGATGGTTGTTCAGGTCTATGCAATTGCACATTGCTGTAAACTTGGGATTTCACATTTTCATTCTTTAAACTCACACTTTCCTCACTTTCTCTCTTTCTGCAACTTGTATTCCCTATAAAATCATAAACAATTCCCTTTGAGCTAAATTGACTTTGTTTCCATTATTTACCTATTACCCTTTGCAATGCCCATATAGCCAAGATAAATCCCATGTGGGGCCCACATGGACATGTTGGCTGGGTTATTGCTTCACACCAACAGCTTTATTCATGATTCATCTTTTATTTTTCACAGCTGAACTTCAATAACACAGAATTACCAGCATATTAACCATATTTCATCAATGAACATACATATAGCCAACAAGTAAAATCACAGATAACACATTGTGCCAGTGGAAAATAAATGGTGTAAATAATAAAAGTTTGAAGAGTTAATGTACTTAATTAGTAAGACTATATAACAATAATCAGAGAACACATATCATCTCAAAACATTTAAAATGCTCTTCTTCATGGCGACGACTCTTCCCGCCTGCCTCACGATAGTCCAGACTAGAGGGAAATGCTAGTTAGCATGGCTTAATTGATAAAACAAATGAGATGACTGCAAGTGTTTTAAAGTTCACCTGTACCTATTTAACGTACTCGTATGACTTTTCATCTTCATGAGTCTTTGGTCTGCTAGTGCCTCTGTGGGAGGAAAATACTAGTTTACTGGGAAAGTGAGCAAGTAAAATTACAATAATACGTACATGATGATGAAGAAAACTGTATACATGTATTTTAACGTATACCGACCAATTTAACATACTCTTAGGACTTCATGATGAGTCTCCCCCCTGGTCTGACAGCCATGCTGTGGGAGGAAAAGGCCAGTTAGCACAACTTGACTCAGAAACTGAGCGTTCGCTCACATATTCTTATATAAATTAATGTAGCTTTATATCTTGCAAACATCATCAGAATAAAACGTATAAAGAGATAAAAAAAAAAAGTTGAAAATAAAAGTTAACTTACCACACTCTTGTGGGCTTTCATCTTCACAATAATCCGTCAAGGTGCCGTGCCATCTCATAGGGAGATGTTGGGTAACACCTAAAACCTAACAACACCTAAAATGCAACTCATTACACTCTCTGTTTTGTCTGTTTTGGGGGGATGGACATTAATAAATCAGACATTATCTTTTATCATAATTTGTTGATACTTTACTACATGTTAGGTGTGGATAAATTTATTTATTATTCATGCGACAATGCTTATTACTGTAATAGCTTTCATTAATAAGTATTGCTATATGGATGTTAAGAACTTTGTCTGTTGCTCTTATGAATGTTTTTAGCATGATTTTTGTAAAAGGTTAACTACCAAACTGAATGAAATAGCATATAATTCTTCATGACCAATGTTTGCATATTTCATTCTGTAACCTATTAGTTTTATGCACCCCACAAAGACGCTTATGCTGCCTTCACGTGCTATCGGAAATTTCCAATTTCCCACTTATGAAGTCGTGATTACGAGCTTGTCGTATTCATGTGCTTTAATGTCGGAAAGGATAAAATGTAGCATCCCATTGGTTGACAATCTTATAAACATTCACCGCGCTATACATGCAGTTCGCTGACAATTCTGGAATTTCGGTCAAATACATGCTTATTTCACTGCTTATAAAACACACAATATGCTTCGCATGATTGTTCATATCTAGCCTATAAATACACTACTTTAGCGACAGGACAAAGGGATGTAGTTGTTGTGAGAACAGCATTGACAGTAGCAATGGTTGTCACCTCCACCATGTTTAAAGTTTATGACCCTCCCAACTCGGAAACTCGGGTATCAAAATTATTTTCGAATTTCCCAGTAGTAAATACGACTTGAGAGGCCGTTCACGTCCAATTTCCTATTAGGAAACTCGTATTTACGATAATTCCAATAGCACGTGAAGGCAGCATTATAATAGCTGGATCTGGCAACACGGCGGAGGCTGTGCCCGCGGCCTCACTATCAACTCTCTCTCAGTGACCAAAGCTGTCTGACTTGCATACCCGACACGTTTGCCCACAAAGATAGCATTTTTAATCTATTATGAAGCAGACGTGCCTCTATGCGCTCACTTTAAAAGCTTCTTTTTTTTTTTTTTTTTTTTTTTTTATTGAAGTGGAAACGTTATATGGGCGATTGTGTTACACGCAGACACATTCAAGAGCATTGAAACTTGTTTTCAGCTTGATTGTATAAATAAAACATCCTACTGAAAGTTTGCTGGTTAACTGCCAACATTTTCATTTTTTATATAACTGTTTAGCTACGATAGTTCAATCGCGACTGGCTTCGTTAAGTTTCATTAGTGTCGACTCTGCCATTACTGAATTTTCAAATATTTAAAAAAATATCCAATTATATAAAAGCAGCAGTAATTCGGCTAATATAAAATGAAATATAAATATCTTACCTTGATAGATTAGATAGTTTATCCATTGACACGCGGGCCAATTGCTCCGTGTTGAACTGGCGAGTAGCAAGTTTCTTTTTTTTGTTTTTTTTTTCCAAATGAGAAGGGCCGGGAAGACAAGCACGCCAATCATCGCATGACGCAATGACTGCATAACATAAGTGTTTAAAAAAAATACCCTTGGCTTTGTGATACTAATAAATAAAATAAAATGAGATTATTCATCAAATAAATGGTGTTGGATTGTTATACTGTTATACACACTACATTATGATATAATCGTTTATGATATAAGACACGTGAAATACATTAAATTAAATCAATTTATTTAATTGTTAGGGTTATGGACGCACAATTGCATAAAAATAAATCAACTGCAAAAAAAAAAAAAAAAAAAAACTACATTTATGTAACTATAAATATAGCCCAAATGTGGCCCATTTGGGACCCACAAATACACAATAATGGACAACCTAACTGGGGCCCACAATTTTATCCAAGCTGGGGCCCACATTCAGCCCATCAAAGTGCCCACTCTGACACCCATGGCCAGATAGCCTAGATAAAACCCATGTGGGGCCCACATGGACACTGATATAATCCTTTAAAAACACATGAAATCCGTAAAATTAAATCAATTTATTCAGTTGTCAGGGGTTATGTAGTTACCCATAACTGTATAAAAACAAATCAACTGCAAAATAACTAAATTTATGTAACTATAAATATAGCCCAATATAGCCCAAATGTGGCCCATATGGGACCCATAAATAAACAATATTGGGCAACCTAACTGGGGCCCACAACTTTATCCAAGCTGGGGCCCACATTCAGCCCATCAAAGTGCCCACTCTGAACCCATGCCCAGTTGATGCCCATATAGCCCAGATAAATCCCAATGTGGGGCCCACATGGACATGTTGGCTGGGTAACTGCATTTGCTATGTACAGATAAGTGCAACGGTAATATGTATTATGTTTATTGTTCTTTAATTCTAACATTATAACATGAATTGCAGTGAAACTGTTATACAGTTGAATTTATTTATACCATAGTCCCACAGAGTTACACTATTTGTGGTGGCATATATATGCAAATTAATTCTCTGCCAGTGGGAGGCGCTGTTTTAGTGGGAGAGAGCGAGGTTTCCCCTGTAACGCTGTACACAAAGCAGAGCTCCTCTCACAAACACTGCTTTATCAGACATTACAGGCACGATGAAATGAAAATGACATCCGAAATTTTCTGAAGACAGTCGTTTTCCATCAGAAATACAGTAATATAAAAACACCCGCACCGGGTTTAGATTTTGAAACGTGCATTCAAATTTCCGGAGGCGGGATTTATTTTAATGATATTCTAATGGGACAATTTGTGATGTCACAAATACAGGAAAACAACTTTGTAGTCCAAACGAGCCGTTCGCTGCAGTTCTTGAAAAGGGATTTTTTAAATCTCCCTTTGGAGTGGACTTTGAGATTTGTAACTTTGTATATCTTTTTATGCCCAAACATACACACTACACACTGACTAAAATTCAAAAAGTGAAAAAGCATAATAGGACCCCTTTAAGAACAGTGTCACTAAAAAAAGTGCAAGTGTGGGCCCAGATTTCTAGCAGTGCCATTGTTAGGCTTTTCCTGTGTCTTGTGTTTCCCTACCTCTTGTATGCCCATATTTGGTCCTGTTCCTGTCCTTATTAGTTAATTCAGTTCCAGCTGTGTTTGTTTAATTATCTCGTTTACGTTTAGTATTTATAGTGTGTTCTGCCCTGTTTCTCCAATCCGGTATTGAAGGTCGATGTCGTGTTCCTGTGTGTCTCTGCCTGTCCAGTGTTCCCCATTGGATTTGGATTATTAAAAGACTGTTATTTTGAGTTTACCTCTTGTCTCCTCGTTCCTTGGATTGCCACAGAGCAGTACCGTGACAGAATACCGGACCAAAACCGAAAGTGAGCGGCGCCTTGTTTCCCCCATTTTGTTTCCATTTGTTTTTGAAAGTTCTTTTGTTTTCCCTCCGCGGCGATGGAAACCGCCGCGCGGTTCTTAGCCCTGGCCCGTAGAGATCTCCCCTTCTACGCGTACGCCGGGGAACTCTACGGGCTCGTGACGGCACTGGACGACACCGCACTCAACTATTTGTTCTGGCCTGGGCAGGGTTTCCGCGGGGTCTTAAAGTCTTAAATTTAGCTGTATCAAATTTAAGGCCTTAAAAAGTCTTAAATTGTACAAGAAAGTCTTAATTATGATTTCAAGAGGTCTTAAATTTGGAGACGGAAAGACAATTGCGATATGGCTGATTGTGACGATTAAACTTCAAAAGGCTATGATTTGATTAAATAAACATGAGCGCTGCAAGTTCAAAGTCCGGTGCCGCGCTGCTTTGTGTTCTGTCTTTACCGGGAAAACTCTTATATTTCAGCCAAACGCGACACCTGCTGACAGAGAATCAATCAGTTAACATAGCTTAAACTAGTGCGCCTACGAGTTTCACTGCACGATTCAGTCTATTAAAATACATTTAGAATGATCACATAATTTAAGATATGGGGACAGAAAATGTATAGCCTATATTTATATCATTTCATATAGTTAATATCACACGAAGATTGCCTTTTTTTTTCTCTCCAAAAAATCAGCATGATTACAAATGTGATATTGATTTTATGCAACAGTTCAATAAACAAGAAGTTAATTTTAAGAGACTTACGTTTTAGACACCATATTGGCTGTTTTTGCTCTATTTCTACAACAAAAATAATTCCAATCACAGCCACAGCACTGTTTTGCTTCTCTGGGCAACATAACAGGGTTTCGTTCCTGAATGAATCAACTGTTTAAATGATTCGGTTCAATCGCAATGACTCCCTTATTAACGCTGACTTACTGCCACCTATTGGCCATTTTAATTTCACATTTAAAGTATATTTATATTTTTAAAATAATTTCAAACGTCAGTTTTCAACGTTTTATGTTTCAAATATCAAAACATCATTTATGCATTTGTAACTGTGCAGGTTAGCATTCTATGTCCCTCTGAGCTGCATTAAAGAGCGTGTAAATGCATCTAAAAGCCACTTCAGATGCATTGCAAAGATAAATTTTGTTGATACTGATTTCATTTGCTTGGTAACAGCCCAAATGCAAGAATTTGACTTAAAAGATTATGCAAACTTTTAGAAAAAAATGGCTTAAAGGTAAAACTGCCCATAAAACTTGTTGGAAAAGACTCATTTCTATCACTGCTGTGAACTGACCACACAGAATATGAAGAATATCAAAAAAATTCTGGAGTCACCTGTCCATGGTAATCTTTAAGATACCAGCACAATAACGCACTCAGCAAAATATCGTCTAATTATCGATAAAATCCCAGAAAATATAGAGATATCATTTTTTGCCAATTTCGCTCACCCCTAATTCATGTTATTTAATTTATATAATAATTTATTGATAATAATTGTTGAAATCAATATTATTAATACTTTTGACTTATCCATTTTCTTAAAAATGGTGTAAAGGCTGAAATGTAAAGTTTATCATTTTACAAAACTTTTTGTTTTTGTGAAAACTTGTATCTGAATTGTAAATTATGCTTTTTACAGTCATTTTACAGTTTAATATGGTAATATAGACATTGCGCTACCCCGCTCATGTGGTATTAATTTTATTTGTGCAGGTCTTAAAAAAGGTCTTAAAAAGTCTTAAATTTGAGCTTAAAAATCCTGCAGAAACCCTGCTGGGGCCAACTACCATCGCCTCGTGGACCTCCCCGACACAACTGGACTAAGTTTGAGGGAAGGGGTCTTCCGGTGTCTGGGGAGTGTCCAGGCCCGAGCCAGAACCAGCCCGCCATCAGTCCCGCTGACAATTCGTCAGTCATGTCTGCTGGCTGTTCGTTAGTCAAGTCAGCCGGCCGCTATGAAGTCAAGCTGATCGCGGCTCACTCAAGCCTGCCGGCCGATCCGAAGTTAAGCTCGCGGGCTGCCGCTTACTCAAGCCCGCCGGCCTTTCGTCACTCAATCCTGTCAGCTGCGTGTCCCCCAAGCCAGGGAGGGCTGTGGGTCTCATGTCTGGCCCCGAGGAGGCCTCAGATTCTAAGCCTAGCCCACGGAGGGCTCCTGTTCCTGTGTTTAGCCCATGGAGGGCTCTTGTTCCTGAGTTTAGCCCACGGAGGGCTCCTGTTCCTGTGTTTAGCCCACGGAGGGATCCTGTTCCTGTGTTTAGCCCAAGGAGGGCTCCTGTTCCCGAGTTTAGCCCACGGAGGGCTCCTGTTCCTGATTTTAGCCCATGGAGGGATTCTGTTCCTAAGTTTAGCCCACGGAGGGCTCTTGTTCCTGAGTTTAGCCCACGGAGGGCTTCTGTTCCCGAGTTTAGCCCACGGAGGGCTCCTGTTCCCGAGTTTAGCCCACGGAGGGCTCCTGTTCCTGATTTTAGCCCACGGAGGGATTCTGTTCCTAAGTTTAGCCCACGGAGGGCTTCTGTTCCTAAGTTTAGCCCACGGAGGGATTCTGTTCCTAAGTTTAGCCCACGGAGGGCTTTTGTTCCTAAGTTTAGCCCTGAGAGGGCTCCAGTTCCCGAGTTTAGCCCACGGAGGGCTCCAGATTCCTCGTTTAGCCCAGGACGGGCTGCTGATTCCCAGTTAAGCCCAGGAAGGGCTCCTGATTCCTCGTTGAGCCCAGGACGGGCTCCTGATCCCCAGTTAAATTCAATTCATTTCAAGTTTATTTGTATAGCGCTTTTCACAATACAAATCGTTGCAAAGCAGCTTTACAGGAAATTAAGTTTCTGCAATATATTTATATATTGTAGAAACTTAATATATTTAACTTATGGTGAAATTTGGTAGTTCTGTATATTGTCTGAGGGTTGGCATCATCTGAGGTCTTCTGAGGGGATGGCATCATCTCTTCTCAGGTGTTTGGTCATCGCAGATCATTTAAGGGTTGGATCCAGACTGAAGCTTGTGTAATTCCTACACAATGTGTAATGTTAATCCCGTGGCAGAAACAGAGAAACAGATAGAGACATAATTAGCATAGCTGCTGTTCCATCTAAGCAAAAATGATTTGTTCAACCCAGGCTAAAGAACAATAATGTGCGCGTGATCGGATATAACTGCAGTACAAGATTATGAGATGCATTATGTGAATGCTTGGCTAAAGAGATGCGTCTTTAATCTAGTTTTAAACAGAGAGAATGTATCTGAACCCCGAACGTTATCAGGAAGGCTATTCCAGAGTTTGGGAGCCAAATGTGAAAAAGCTCTACCTCCTTTAGTTGAATTTGCTATCCTAGGTACTACCAAAAGTGCAGAGTTTTGCGACCTTAAGGAGCGTGATGGATTGTAGCGTGGTAGAAGACTAGTTAGATACACAGGAGCTAAACCATTAAGGGCCTTATAGGTAAGTAATAAAATTTTGTAACTGATACGGAACTTAATAGGTAGCCAGTGCAGAGACTGTAAAATTGGGGTAATATGATCATATTTTCTTGACCTGGTAAGGACTCTAGCCGCTGAGTTTTGGACTACCTGTAGTTTGTTTATTGAAGATGCAGGACAACCAGCTAGCAGTGCATTACAATAGTCCAGTCTAGAGATCATGAATGCATGAACTAGCTTTTCTGCATCAGAAACAGTTAACATGTTTTGTAGCTTGGCAATTCTAAGATGGAAGAATGCTGTTTTTGTCCAATTTTTTTTTTTTTAATGAGAGGCTTAATAACCGCCAGATTGAATTATTTTGGGACGTGACCTAAAGATATCGATGAGCTAATAATATTGATAAGCGGTTCTTCTGCTACAGGTAACAACTTTTTCAGTAATTTAGTGGGTACAGGATCTAATAGGCATGTTGTAAAGTTAAGCCCAGGGAGGGCTTCTGATCCTCCATTTAGCCCAGGGAGGGCTCCAGTCCCCGAGTTCAGCCCCGTAAGTTTCCCCAAGGATTTTTGGAGCCCACGGAGGACATCCAGCCATGGCCTCCTGAACTCCCTGCACTACCATGGGGCCCACAAACTGCCTGATCCGCCATGGGTTCCGCCCTGGAGGCCTCCCGTCCTGTAAGGCATCCTGTGTTTGTCCTGAGGGGCCTCCAGAGCGCCCAGGGGGGAGTAATGTTAGGCTTGTCCTGTGTCTTGTGTTTCCCTACCTCTTGTATGCCTATATTTGGTCCTGTTCCTGTCCTTATTAGTTAATTCAGTTCCAGCTGTGTTTGTTTAATTATCTCATTTACGTTTAGTATTTATAGTGTGTTCTGCCCTGTATTTCCGGTCCGGTATTGAAGGTCGATGTCGTGTTCCTGTGTTTCTCTGCCTGTCCAGTGTTCCCCATTGGATTTGGATTATTAAAAGACTGTCATTTTGCGTTTACCTCTTGTCTCCTCGTTCCTTGGTTTGCCACAGGGCCGTACCATGATAGCCATAGAATGGGCCCTAAACTGTAAGGGGCCCAGAAAACCAAGCACATAATTTTTAAGCAATTCTATCATGACAACCCTTGGAAGATTTTAGCATGGTAATGGATATGACAATGTTAATGTATTTGGTCTTTGGTACAGGAGCTTGCTACTGCCAATGCGTAGCAAATCTATACAGGTGGAGCTGGAGAAGGTGAAGGGTTTCAGAGGAACCAGCCATTTAAATGTAAAGCAGTAAAACAGTAAACTCATTGTCTGCGTATGCAACATGAACCAATCAGCTTGTGCCAAGTCGTTTAACACTGTGAATATCATCAGTTTATGTTAAGAACTCATCAGCCTGCGCCATCTAGAGTTTAATGACAGAACTGGGTATTATCATACAAACAAAATGCTACATACATACACACAGTCAGTGTCTGGGATTGATAACTGTATTTAATAACAAGTGTGATTCACAAACTTTCCTATTTACACAACAGCTTTCATATAGTATACAAGCTGTTAAGAATGAATAACTAATGTCAATGCCATTTTTTATTCGTACAATGGCTGTGAATAGCAGCTGCAACCATAGTGGCAGTGACTAAAGTAATTCAAGTGCAGTTGGAGATATACATAATGCAAGTGCATGAATGACCGAAGTTGTATTTATAAGATGAGAAACTCAAAATTTTATTTTAATATTGCAGAAAACTGATCTATAATATCATATATTTATTATATATATCGAGTGGAAAGCAAGTCTGTAATGAATTATAATGAACAGCTGATAGACAACGAGTGTAAAGTTAATCACTCAATGTTTATGGTTTGCTTAACAATCATTTTGTTTTAATATGGTGTATAAATATTTGGGTTTATTGTTCACAATATAATTACTTAGCCTACTCATTAAATATTTACAGTATAATTATTTATTTGCTATAGAGCACAGGAAAGCAGTATTAATATCAAAGATGGTGGCGGCCACATCACTACTTTTATTTTACTACATCACTACCTGAGTGTGTGCCGGAGACTGTCGGAGTTTCGTCCAGTTCACAAAACTGAAAAGAGCAGCTCGGAAGACAGTGACTGGATGTAAAACCTTTAGATGACACATCAGAGAAGAGAAGAAAACATCAAACGAAAAAACATCAAATGTGGAATGTAATGCAGGGAATTCTGTGAATGTCGATTTATGGTTATTCACTGTAAATTATACATTCTTTTTTCCACTTCCAAAAACTGTATACTACCGTAAAATTACATAATGTCCAATACAGTCTTTCACTGTATAGTATATAGTAGGGGAACTTACCATTGACCAATTAATAGGTTTTTACTTTAGCATTTTTACAGCCTTTTACCATTAAAATCACTTAGTCATTTTTACAGTGTGCTTCTACTGTGTGAACGTGTCTTATGTGCCGCTGGCGTTCGATTCAGGAACCCCGGATATATGCAAATGCAAGTGTAAATCGTAGCAGCTGGCCTGTGGTTTAGCCCGCTGTAATATTCCATGTAATGTGTCCGTAAATAAATATACCACACTTTCATTCCTTTTCCTAGGTCTAAAGGTTGCACTTCAGTGCAGGAGGCCTGTTCATTGAAAATCATCCCTCTGGTGCACAGTCAAGTTGAAGAGCAGTTTGTTTTCTCAAGCAGGCATCCAGTAATCACATCCCAGCAGGCCTTGCAGTCTGGTATGCTTGCCTGAGCACCTAGCTTTTTATATGCATAGTGAAAATTGTATATTCACAGCACACCTGTACAGTTTATAACTTACTTTTTAAAATTCAAGCTTGGGGATTAATTAACTACATAAGTCAGGATCTATTTACATGCTTGTTAATGTGTTTATGGCAGTTATGGATACCCAGATTCACAAATGAACTTTTCTGAACAGTCCAATGGGGCTTTACCATGTGACATGCATCATGGTCGTAAATACAAGTTTTAACAAAGTAAACGACAACAAGTCACTTAAGCAAATGTAGACATTTGGAAACAGTGTTTTGCAATTTAAAAGCTATTTACATGAATTTGCTTTGCTGGCTCATTCCATGTGAAATTACTCGAGGAAAGGAGTTTTTCAAACCACCCGTTACAGATCAGCACTCTTATATGCTGACGGTTTATGAATTCTTAATGTTTTATGTTTTATAACAAAACATGTTATAATGTCTTGATACATATGGACACTTTTGTTGATATGATAAAATAAAATGCTGATAAAAATCCGAATAAGAACCTGAGATCATTTTAATGTGTCTTTTAGGAGGGCATGCTGTTTCATACATGAGTGGCAATTAGAAAATTCTACTACAGACCTGATTCATCAAAGCATTAAAAAACATGTTTAATTATTTATGCATCACTAATTAACATTCATGAGCTAAGCCTTTGCCATTTCATGATGTCATAGCCAACCATCTGTGATCCAAACTGTCCCCAGCCTGATAAAAATCCTTTTGCACTTGATAACTGCAAGATGATTGTGTTTATATGTTGACTACAAACTTAATATTTTAGTTTATGAAATACAGTTTTCAGTTTTTGTGCTTGGTTTGGTAATAATTTAATAAATGCAGACAATTTTTAATAGGATATTAAAGGTTCTGTTGTTTTAAATGAGTAAACATCTACTGTGTGATATGTCAAGGATGTCCATTTTTGTTTTGTTTTGATTTCATCTGTTGCAAAACTCTTACTGATTCACATTATGACTGATCAAAATGTTGTAGGCAGAAAATACCGCATTATTTCTACAAGGCTGGACTAGTGTTAAAAAAAAAAATAAAAACCACTACCAACAACAAAAAACACCTCTATTTAGCAACAGATGACTTATTTCTGTAACTGTAAGAAAGCAAAATATGTTATTTTGGCTGCAAAGATTGGCTTATATTTGATAGCGTTATCCAAACGAACACAATCGCATGGCAATTTGTAATCATCTGCTGAATTGGTGGATAATTTGTGTGTTTTGTGTACAATCTGCTTTTATGCCCCAGTGATGGTTACATATAGGGGTGGACCTTCGTGCTGACATTTTTTTTTTCTTCTAAAAATCATACATTTTTGTACAATTCACATCATACAAATTCATACAATATTGCTACCTTGTAATTATTATTATTACTTTTTTTTTTTCTTTTTTTTTTTTTTTTTGGTGAGATTTGGTTATTCAAATCCAAAGGCCTTTCTCAGGCCTTTGTCAGTGATGTAAGAATTTAATTAATTCTTCCAAGATTTTATCTGGAAAAATAAGCCATTTCAACTCAAAAGGGAAATGGTTTAAAAGTGGTATAAAAATGTCGGACTTTTTATGTTACTGTAATAACACATTTGAATTTTTTGAACATTTGAAATTGTATAAGACAGTGTAAGAAAAAATAAAATTCTCGCATGACATTTTAGCCCACACTGGATCTCAAAAACCTTGAGTGTCTTTAAGTTATTTTGAGATGTAATTTTATTCCTAAAAATTACGAGTCAAATGACAGTGTTTCACCAACAAGCATTACAGTCATGGAAAATCTGTTTTTATCAGAAAAAAAAAAAAAACTGTCATATGACAAGGAATAAATCCTTGTTTCTGTGCAGCTGGTTTGCAACAGAGTTAAACTTATGTTATGTTATTTAGCAAAGATAAAAATATTCTTATGAAAAATACAGGAGTTATGGGCTCGTTGTGAACCAACTGCACACTCCACAGCTCAGATAGAATTATGGTAAATTGCTTTTTATGGTTTGTTATATCCAGTAAAAATACTGTATTTCATCTGTAGTATAAGACAATTATTTTGCAAAAATTATTTTGCAAAGTCTTGCAAAAACTGTCCCTATGAATTCAAAATAACATGTAGATTGATGTTTGTTGTTTAATTTTACAAATATAACTAACAGAAATGTTTTAATTGCCTAATTGTGGCTGGTTTTAAAGTTAGAAAGATACATATAATAGGAACACCGATTATGACAGCAGGGACAGAAGAGGAGAGGAGAGGAGAGAAGAGAAGAGAAGTCAGTGCATCATTATCCAAATCAATCATCACATCTGCCAGGATCTGAAGTGAAGGTGAAAGGATCTTCAAACCTTAGAACAGATTTTAGTCAGAAAGTAGTAGTGGATCTGCAATTGCTTATGTTCCCAGTATAGCAGCATTTTTAATTATGGACAGATGTACAGAACATTGACAGATGAAACAACAGCATAAGATCCTTGAAACAAAACAACAGTATTCAGTTTATTGGTGAGCAGGGTCTTTCATTTAGACACAGCACATGCAGACACTAAGAGTTATCAATAACGAACAATGAAAATCCATAATAATACAGACTTTTAAACATAATGTCCTCAGAAGTTACAAGAGTGCACAAATCAGGAATGACAGTTTTGTTGACTGTCAGCTGAATAGTTGATATGCCCATGAAGGAGCAAAACTGGTTTGATAACCTTTTTTTTTATCCGTCATCTTTATTTATTTTAAGTCATACTACGATGTTCCTAAAAACCAAATTAGTTTTTTGTATGTTCTGATGTCCTGTGAAATTTAAATAACATTTTCCTGATTTTGTTTAATTTGCTCGCTATTTCCATGGTAGTTCATCTGAGGAAAGAAGGTTTCAGCAAATCCCATTGAAATCCTTGAAGCTGATAGGATGCGGGGTTGGTGGGCTAATCCCCTGTATGATTCATTTGAAATGTAAGGATGTTGTTTCTTCTTCATGCACTTTTTTGTCACAGTTGTTGATTTTTATTAAAGAACTTTTTCATGTTTATACTTTATTTAATACTTAGTAGTTGTAAAATATTTATTCTGCTTGCTTACTTATTGTAATAATAAACTGACTTGTATTTATATAACACAAGTCTGCCTCCCCTGGCATTGATTTATAGCTAAGCCGGAACAGACCACGGAGTTCTGTTCATTTTTCATTTTAAAAAATGAATTTTTATGTTTAAAATCTTGCAAAATAACCAAACATAAATAATATAATATAATATAATATAATATAATATAATATAATATAATATAATATAATATAATATAATATAATATAATAGTTTCTTTCTGGTTATTTTGCAAGATTTTAAACATAAAAATTCAGATTTTTTAAAAGTGGATTTTCACAAAAACCCTGCATTAATAAAAATCAACAACTGTGACAAAAGTGCACGAAGAAGAAACATCCTTACATTTCAAATGAATCATATATAGGTATATATACATACATATATATACACATACATACATATACAGTTTTATGGTGCTAAATTTCCCACACCATCTACCTTATTTTATTTATTCTCAGGTTAGGTAAAGTAAGTCAAATCTGTCCTCTCTCATAAGCATTTAAGTTCATACTTACAAAACAGGTCACAGAAGACTTCTCCGTGTCTGTTCTGGCTTAGCTATAAATCAATGCCAGGGGAGGCAGACTTGTGTTATATAAATACAAGTCAGTTTATTATTACAATAAGTAAGCAGAATAAATATTTTACAACTACTAAGTATTAAATAAAGTATAAACATGAAAAAGTTCTTTGCTCAAGGCAATATCAGCAATGGTTCTGGTGCCGGAGAGGCTCTTCAGGTGGTCTCGAAGCAGCATCTGAGTTCATCATCACCCTTCAGTCCTTTATAGACAGCAGGTGGATGCCAATGTCTTGTGACATCATACTGGAAATCCCCTAAGAAGTTGTTTATTAAAGGCCTCACAATTTCTAATTTTTCTTCTTCAGGATTTCTCTGCTCTGCTGTCTTCTACGCTTCATCTGAAACACACCAGCTGAGGTAATGCCCAGCTTCTTTTTCTTTAAAGCTCATCTCTAACTATGATCTTGCTAATACATGTTATAAACATTTTCTCAATAAATGCTTAAAACAATAACGTGTGGTGTTTTACTTAATAAACCATATTCTCAATAAAACAAATACAATAACATGAAGCAGTTACATGACTGCCCATATGAGGCTATTCAGGAAATAAACAAAATAATACACTATTAGACATATTATATTAACTAAATACATAAAACAATCAGGCAGGGTAATTGTATTCTTATGCATATTACACAACATCCCCCTTATGCAATTAATCTGACTCACTGTAATTCTTGCTTTCAGTTTTTGACCATTTTTCACTTGATGCTTTTGTCTCTTAACTTGATTAATTCCTTTTTAAGTCAGAATCTCACTAGAGTCTTTGTTTTTGTACTCTGCTTTACTGCCATCACACATTTACCAAATTTGTACCTCATCAGTCTTCCTTAATAATTGAATGTTAATCATTTGCCTTTTTGGTATCTTCACATAGAAACACGGCCCCTTCCAATGACCAGACAATCTCTACAGATGTCAGTCAAAGAAATCATGGCTTAGTATAAATACTTTTCCATGGGCTGCTGGTTTCACTGTCAAGTTCAGGCAAAGAGGTTATTTTACTTCATCTAATCCATTAATGACTTGGTATTAAGATACCTTCATTACATTTAAAACCTCAGTAGTGTATTTGGTAATTAAAGCACATACAATTGACTCATTTTCTATTTGCCAAATTGCTACACAGTTCTCTGACCTCTGGGTGGAACTATCTCAAAATATACATTGTCACATACTTCATTATTATTACTAACTAAAACACATTTTACAGATAGTAAACATTTAATAATTATATTTACTAACATGCATTTCATCCAGGTCTCCACTGGTACCCGTTCTCTTTTTTTTTTTTTTTTAACTCATATTCTATGCTGCTTTTCAGTACTTAATCCTTTTCTGCTTGTCCATATCATTACATATATGCAGTCTCACAGGCCCTCACAAATGCTATTAAAGCTTGTATTGGTCTTATTTCTGTTAAAAACATTCATCTTTTCTAAATATACCACATTAGCATCCAATTAATAAAGCTACTCTTTTAAACTTTCTTTTAAAAGTTTACCATTTAAATTTCAAATAAAGACCATACTTTCCTCATTTTTTTTCCTTATTCTTTCAACCAGTCCACATGTATCTGTATTACATACATTATTAGTTACTTTATTGCAGTCTCAATAAAAATAAACAAAATGGAAATGTAAGCATATATATTCCTTCACCTTGTACATTACAATCCATTTATGCATCCACATATAGGCAACACATAACAACCTATAATGTATTAACTCCTTTCATTTATGTCACTTCTTTTAAAACTGTTGTCAATAAAAAGGTCTTCAATATTTTCATTGTCCAAACCCTTTTTTGGTTAAATCATAGCTCCTTATCTTTTAAATCTTTCCCCATATTCCATGTAATTTTCTATTGTTCTGTGTCTATATTATTAATGTTGCTTTATTGAGGTCTCATAACACCTACTCTCCTGGGTGAAGGATGAACCTAATATATGCTTTTATCAAAAAACAAACAAACAAACAAAAAATTCTCCCTTCCTTAACATTTCTGCTAATTTTCAGATTCCAGAAAAAACTCAGAAGCCTTTGAAGGCCATTCTTATTTTGGCAACTTTATCTTTATCACAATATTTAAGAACATCACCTAGACAATTTTTCTGTATCGTTTGTATATCTACTTGTAATCTAGTTGTATTGCCTGGTATTTTCTTAAGGCTTTTATAATTATATTAATTCTTTAGTTTCCATTAACTTCATTGTTAAATCATAGTCCTTTTCAAGGAATGTCTGCTCACCTAACGGCCATATTTCAATACCTCCAAGCAGTCATTTCAGGCATTTAAGACCAAGTTTTATCTTCTGAGGAATCCTGAAATCTCAAAAACTTACACAGTTACATTATTAACAACATTTTAAATCGACATATATTAAAAGCAACTAATTCTGACATAAACTGTCCCATTAATGTTGCTTCTTATCCTCACGTAGTGTTAAAAAACAGCTTATCTTTCAGGCTAGACCAGCCAATGCACATGTGCAGTCCTAAGCACAAGTTTTAGGTTTCTAAGCCGGAGCTTCTAATGGCATCTACAGTGATGTAATTCCTCTATCAATCAGCGACTGGCTCTTTACTGTCACAGATTGGCCAGGCTCGCTCACCACCCAATCACAGCGCACACCCTCACCTGAATAATGAGTGCACACACCTGCACATCATCTGCACCCTCATCAAGCTGGCTTCATAAGCACACACCTCACATCACTCCAGTGTCTGGTCTTGTTTATACGAAGTGGACTCTCTATGCTACTCCAAGCGATCATTGATACTCCTACTGCCTTTGTGTACTTACCTCCTGTGCCTTCTCCAGTGAATTTTCCAATGTCTGTCTTCTCCAGCGTCTCCAAGTGTTCATCTCCATTACCTGTTGTGGTGAGGTGTATGCTATCATCTGTCCTCCATCCGTTCCATCCACGAGTTCCTGTAAGATAAAGGATACCTCCTAACTGCCTCTTTGAAAGTTTTACTCACCTGCCATCTCTCCCATCGCCTCAGTTGCTTTAATAAACATTTACCTGTTCATTCTAATCCTCTGTGTGAGTCTCCTTCCGTAACCCTTTACTTAGAAGGAGGGATATAGTCCTCCCTGTTGTGTGTTGCAGTTTCTCCATTCAAGTAATAGGAGTGAACCCTTTTTTTTTTTTTTTTTTTTTTTTTTTTTTTTTTTTTTTTTTAAAAATCTATATTCTTTGTTTAAATGCAGTATTTCTTGTCAACCCGAGTAATTTAAATTATCACATTGTTTACTTACTGTATTTATTTTCTTTACTGACCTTTAAGTAACAGTTAACTCTTCATTTTTATCCTGAACCTAAGGCCATATTGGTTCTACTGTATTGCCCAGTGATTTATAACTTTTGTTTTTCCAAACAAATTCTTACTTTGCAACTATAGTTTTACATTTAAATATCCTTCAGATAAAACCAATCAAATAAATGTATGTGCAAATATGTTACTGATTTACTTACTAAGTTACTCTACATTGCTCTTTTCTGGGTCTTGGGCTGTTGGGCAACACTCAGGCCTTTCCTTGCAACTTATTTGATCCATATTATTTCATAGTTTTCTGAATTACTAGTTAACTGCTTATCAAAATGAAATAAAAGCCAAAATCCTGCTATAGTTATAATTGTTAGTATCACTAGAATTGATTTACATAGGCAGGATTTTCTTCATCTTTGCATTATTTCTGGCTCATTGACCATTCTCCTCCATCTTGTTTCTCTATTTCTCCTCCATTTTATGAAGATGCCAGCAGAAAGTTTGACCCTCCTGTGTTCTGTCATAAATCTCCCCTCTGCAGCTTCATCCACAAAGACTGGAATCTGTGTTTCAGCAATAGTCATTCACTCAACTGTTACTTTAATAAACCATATTCTCAATAAAACAAATTCAATAACATGAAGCAGTTACATAATTGCCCATATGAGGCTTTTCAGGAAATAAACAAAATAATACTTATTTTATAATACTTATGCATTTTACACAACAATACATGCATATATATATATATATATATATATATATATATATATATATATATATATATAGTGCATATTTTCCAGTCAAAGCAATTTTGTCATGATCAAATATATAATATAAAAAAATATTATTTATTGTTATTGTGTGCATTTAGGATAGATAAAAGCAAACTGAAAATAGAGCAAACGGATAAAATGTAATGGTGCTTGAGACAAAGTTAGGAATTTACAACTCCACAAAGGCTTCAGAGCCATTTCTCCCGTAAACATATGGTACAAGACAAGGGATTAATAAAAACACAAGTTCACAGTGCGATAGCACAAGTTTAAAAAGACATGATTTAAACCAACAGAGTTATAAAACAAGATGCTGCATGTACCGAAACCATAAATTCACATTTCATTTCATGAAAAGCAGGTCTCTGTACTAAAAAGAAATAGGCTTACATTAGGGAGAGCGGGTGAGTGCATTTATTGTGTGGTATTAGGCTATATGCGCTCTATGTACTGTACATATACAATCACTCATCTGTGCCTTTGATCCCTTAAAAGCAGTTCTACTTAGAGTGTGGTTTTGATATGAAATTTCTTATATATCTAACACTCTGTACCTCTTGAGATATTTCTGATGTCAAGAACATGGGTGTGTTTTATGTGTGAGTGGGTGGTCTGTAAATGAAAGAAATACTGAGGAGAACCTCTGTGTACTCATTATTGAAATCATTGTGTGGCAAGTAAGTGTTAGGCTAACAACAGGATATGGTTTTTGCAGAAAGGTACATACACAGGATATGTGGGATTGCTTGAATAATTGTGTCTATTATGATGTCTGCAAAACTTGAATAACATTATTAAAAAAGCTGCCTAGATGAATTTGTGCAAGGTCACGTTCTAATTTTGTAAAGTCGCAGCATGAGTGTGTAAGGTCAGATAAAGAAATGCAAATGATTGAATATAAATTTTCTGCATACTCGAAGTGTTTCAAAACAATCTCTTAGTCAGCAGCTCGACAATGGATTTATCTGTCATCAGGCGTTTGCAAACTTTTAGGACCCACCTAAACAAGTAGTTGATTTCAAGATTAACCAAAAATATGTGAAGTTTATTATTACAATAGATAGGCCTGCTTATCATTTTCACTGCATTAAGGCTAATGGTGAACTATTAAAATTAGGACAGCCATTAACAAAGCAAGTTAGAGCAGCCAAATAGCTATATTAATGATGCATTGAAATGAAATGGCGGTTAAGTGAGTCTTTGATGGATTCAGAGAAGTTTAGAGAAGGATTTGTCAGAAGAATTCGGAAACTCTTGAGTTTGAGAGTCTTTGTACCATTTCTAAATGAATTGACTCATAAAAGACCTTTGTTTTTGAATTGGATTACACAAGTCACAATGCAAATAGCTGTTCTGAAGGATTTGGCAAGTTCTTTCAGTGAAAGATTTGTCAGAATGATTCAAACCAGTAACCGTCAGTCTTTTGAGTTGATCATTAAAAGAAGCAACTTATGTGAGTCATTTTAAATTGAACTGCACAGTTTGTGCTGTATTTTTTTGCGTGTAGCCCCTGAGGAGAAAACACTGATGTGACCTGCAATAGATACATTTGTGTGCAGGTCAAAAATCTGAAAAGTAAGAGTTAAATTGTAATTTTTAAAGGCACACACACACACCAAAAAAAAAAAAAAAAAAAAAAAAAAAAAAAATGTGTCTAATAAACATTTAACATATGTGGAAAACTAATTAAAATTCTGTGTGTACTTATCCCATAGCTTTGAATAGTTTGTAAATATTATTTCCATGTGTACTCTTTTATATAAAACAGAACAAATTCTTTATGTCAGTGAATGTTCATGATGTTAGGGTCATCACAGAATGTCATCTAATTCAGTCTCTCTTTTCTGACATTCTTACAGTATTAGACTTATTTCTCATTTGAAAAGCGGTGTTGACTCATCTGAGTAGCTTATTGTGTGTCTGCTTTTGTGTTGCTTTCAAACAGGAAATAATTTCAGTTTCTTCAACATGCTGCTGTACATGAGCTCTAATGTACAGCCTATTGTAGATCTGGACCGCTGTTAATAATCAGTTATAATAATATTAAAAAAAAATTCAAGTTCTATTCAATTCCACTAGCACCACCAAAAGAGGTAACACTTTGCTATTCTGTCAATGGTCAGCAAACAGATGTCCCCGTCCCCAAACTCAAACCTTTCCTTGAACATCGTGTCAGACTGGTTTTGATTCCCAAACAAATGAAGCTACATTTCCCCAAAGTGTTGTAAGCCTGATGATGCTAATGTTTTGTACAATCTACTTAACAGGCACCAGTGCCGATCCTAGACTTCTGGGTTTGGCTGATTTTTATGTAGAGAGCCTGACAGCACACCGCATTAAAAGAAATGATTATTCATGTTTTCATAACCGCTGACCAAATTCAAAAACGAAACTAAAATTAAAACATCTTTGAGAGGAAGGGGGCCCCCTGGTGTTTCGGGTGCCCTACGCAGCTTGCGTATTCTGCGTATAGGGAGGATCGGCTCTGACAGGCACACAATGTTTTGGGGAAATTCAGCCCACAGCATTTTTGATGGCTCTACAGAGCCACCATATTTACACTTCTAATAGACATAATGGGCTTTTACCCTTTTATTATGAGCTTTTATTCAGCCTTATTATTAAGAAAATGTGCTCATGTGTAATTTGTTTACCAAGGTAGAGCTATTGAAGAACCATTAGAGGTCTAGTATAATATGGATGCCTGGATACAAGGGGTCATGACCTGCTTTTGTTTTTTATTTTGTATTTTCTCGGAGGTTCACTTATAATGTTATCAAGATTTTTACATTAAAAAACATCACAATTTAGAAGTAATTAGCTATTTTTTTTGTCCTGTTTTAAGCCCCCTTCATCAGAAATGCCCACTTCTTTGATTGGCTAATAGTTGTGTATGTTTGACAGCCTACATCCTTCATAGATGGACGCTGCCGTGATTTAGGTCAAAAACGCATAAATAACTCAATATATATCACACGATCTGTAAGAAGAGACAAAGCAATAGTGACCACATAATAAAAATAATTACTCACACTTGTATTGCGATGTCGGATAAAATACAGTCGGCATTGTCTTTTAGTTTCAATCTTTTAGAAAATCCTGCATCGAACTGTGCGTTATTGATAAACATTTCCGCGGTAAAATGAAAACCAAGTTCTTACTGTTGCGGTCTGGAACTTCATTAAAAATAAAGCTCATTCACTCTTTCCTAATGTTGGGATCAGAAGGAAGGCAATGCAAATTTGTTTTCCCACAACTTGGCACTGCACAGCATCTTACTGTCTTCAGGAGCCATCTTTATCGTTTGGTTTCTGCGTAGACCTGCACGTTCGCCTCTCTCGTAAACACTACATGTGTGAATTGGTGGGCGGGGCTAAACAGGCAGTGATGTAGAAGCGGGTGTTGATTTTCTTCTATGGAGGCAGTGCTTATCAACACTGTTACATCATAGAGTATAACATTCCAAAACCTGTTGTTTTGGCAGATTGGCTTCAATATAAGCTGTTTTTAGACTAATGCTAAAGTTTTGAGTTCTGAAGCTTACAGAATGTTTTTTATAGTACAATGACCTCTTATATGTCAAAATATGACCCCTTTAATTTAACTTAAGGTGAGTTCTGTGGCACTGAGCTTCTTGGAGTTCACACTGACTTCTTTTTTGTGTTGAAGGTTAGGTTATTCTCACTACACCACTGCAGGATGTTCTGGACAATTTTCCTTTGTGCTGACCCTGTATACTAGATAATGGAGCTGGGGGAAGGTATGTAGTCAAGATTGAATTGACATTGTACAGGTGCTCTGTGTGAACCCTTAGTTAGAACGGAGGAGCTCTGGTTGCCTAATCTAACAACCTGAGGTGTGAGATTTTGAAAGTAGTGTTGAGTAGAGTTGTGATGTGTCTGGCTCTGTTCTAGGTGGCTGTGTAGAGCTGTGGCGTCATCTGTTGATCTATTTACATGGTATGCAGAGCTGTAGCTTGGGATTCTCAGCCTGTATATTGCTTTATGATACACAACAGCAAAATAATGATGTACCCTGATGGAGAATGCATGTTGTGAATCCCAACAAATGTTATAAAAAATATGTCTTGGTGTTTGTCGCATCAAAGCTTTCTTATTTCTTTTCCTTGATGTCTGGAATTCAACAGAGACAAAGAACTGTATGTGGTTTTCAGTCAGTCACACTTATTATTGGCTGCTCAGATGGTTGGAACAACTTTTATGGAATAAAAATTAAGCATTGTTTATTATAAGGATGTCATATCCTGACAAAGGGGACCATAGCTAGAAGTATTGAAACTACTTGCATCACGTACTCTTTGTGGATTAATTATTTGAGTTTTATTTATTGTACCGTTTTGTTCATATTGTGCATTAGCTACAGTAGTTCAACGAGAAAAAAACATTATCAGATATTTTAAGAACAAGGTAAGAAGCACTTTCATCTACATTTTATGTTCAAAGATTTTGGTCAGTGGACCATCACATTTTGAGAAATGGTATTTTTTCCACTCATAATAACATTTGCTTTTTCCACTGTACCAAAGCTGTACTGACTTGACTGCAAAGAAAATCTCTCTATCATGTCAGAATGTTTCTCAGTGCTATTTCATTAGTTTGTTAATCCCTTAGCTGTCAAAGATCGGCGATGGCCTCAGATTATTGATGTTTCACTTCAACAGCACGTTTAAACATCACACTCTTACTTGGTCTGGACAAACTGTGCATCAGTAGAAAGATTAAAGACTCTAGCTTTGAAATTTGACCACTGTTTTTATAAAACATTGTTGCAGTGACAGTAATTTGTCAGGAGTGCAAAATAATAAATCCATGTGTGTCTTATTTGGAATAAGAATTCACCACGCATTCATATTCAGTATGTCTGCAGCGGTTTATTTGTGTTCACACAAATTCACTGAACAGCATCAATAAGGGCTTATAGTCCAAAGATGCATATACATGGAGATATATAGATATATTTACTCATATTTCTTCAGACAGAATCACAATTTCTATTCATTTTTCACTGATTTAGGCGATTTCATTAGCATTAGCACTTCCCAGCGCTGTATCTGTGTGTTATATTCTTCCGTGGTCGTAGTATATCAGAAGAAAGCCGATTTGTTGATGAAACCCGTCATCCCGTGATGCATTTCCTGTGCTCTTCCTCATACAGATCTGCACTGTTAGACATTTCTGTAATTTCTACAGTTATTTACTGTATATCACCCAGTATAATACTGCAAATTCCCTTTACAGTAAATAACTGTCATATCCTTTGCATCATGGGAATTTTCTGTGACGTCAAACCCCACATACAGAGACTTACTGTATATTTTAAAATTGCTGTATACTACTGTATTTGCCGTAACGGCCTCTTTGGCGCCATTCTAATGAGGTTGTTTTATTTTCCTCATTTCTTACATTTGGATTGACACGATTTGCCCTGCACCGTGTCTACAACAGCTTGGGACTGACTACACTGGATGCGTTACATCGCTTGTAATGATTGGAAAATCCGTTTGTCCTTCAGTCAGAAACAGCGCGAGCACTTGGAGTACATCTGTACATCAGAAATATACCGGGGCATCACTTTACTGTCCACATCCACTGTAAACAGTATAATAGGTTCTATATTTTCTTTTCGAGTTGCGCTGCGCCACTCGCCTCCGAGGAAGACAAGGAAACACCGGGGCAGCACCGCAGGTTTTGCCCGGGGATGAACCTGTGAGAGTGGAAGAGCTCCGGAGAACATCTGTGCTGTGTGTCGATGCTTCTTACGAGAGAATAAGACCAGCAAGCAAGGTAAAAATATATGTACGTTTGTCTGTGTGTTTGTGTCATATTTTTGCACACCAATTTAACCTAGTAACATTTACCCGTCAACAAACTTTACTATGGTAAATTGCGCTGTCGTTGCAAACAACTTTTGTCAGTTTATTGAATTAAGTTACCGAATTAAAATTATTTTTAACGAGCAACGCTTAGCTTATATTAACATTAAATTAACTGATGTGAAATTTTGTTCAGGTGTTAGTAGTTAATGTTGGCCAGCAGCCTGTTGACAAAATAAAATTGTATGTTAGCTAGGTTAAACAAGTTTTATGGCTAGCTGCCTTTCTAGTTTTAGAATTAGTTTGTTATAGTTTAATAGAATTTAAGATTTACTGCATTTTTTTGTATGTGTTTTAAAGGCAACTGCAATGAAGCATCTAGAAAGACATGAGCATGCCAGCCACCCTGAGACTGATAACTCATGGTAAGAGAACAACTATGGTTTTGAGAGGTTTGTGTGTTTTATATGGGGTTTGCCTTTTAAAAGTGTGTCATTTCTACTTCTACTGTCTCAGAGAAGACATTTCTGTCACTAACAAAGTAGATGGTGAGCAAAGGCGGTGGCCACGTTTTGGAGCAGCGCCTGGGTTTTGCAGATGGCTATGTAATTTTTGTGAGGATAATCCAGAGGATACAACATAATGCACTGCAAAACGTCCTAAGACAGGAGAAATGGTGAAGATGCACTGTTCCAGCATTGGTATACTGTATTTTTTAGTGTTATACACACAATGTTTTAAATAAAGAATTTGATATTTTGTAATTGTGTCTGTTTTAATTGAATGCCCGTAGTACCTATGTAGAGTAAAAATAAAATGAATTCTATATAAAAATTATAAAATCTAATGAAATCTATATTAAAATGAATGAATTACAGTAGTATACTGATGAATTGAATTATTTATACAGTAATGTACTGTAAAACAGTACAGTTTGTAACTGTAAATCAAATACAGTTTGCTACTGTAAATCTTAATTACAGTAACTTACTGTAAAAACCCTTTGAAATGTCTAACAGTGTGACCATAATAAACGTAGATAAACACTTTTACACACAAAGAACAAAGATAATAAACAATTACGATAGGATATGGTTTGTATGTGATTTTCTTGAGATTTGGGGTATTTTCATAATAAAGAATGTGTACATCTGAAATGCTAATTTGTGCAGTGATATAAAAGGCTATAAATAGCATATTTTAACAACAGTAAACGACCAAATTCAACGTGATCGCAAAAGGAAGTTATTACAAACACTCAATGTTGGTTTAAAGTAAGTTTTGATTAAAAGTGTACTAATAATCTCATAAATTGTCTTATGTAGCTTGATTCTAATGTTAGCTCTAATGCAGCTGCAGAACAGGTGCAGTTCTTCATAATGCATTTTGTCAATATAATTCACGTAAGGTCGTAAGAAAATGTTGTGTTATATTTTTTTAGAAATACTTTTGATAATTGGGTAAATGTATACTGGGATTGAAGCGATGTGGCTTGGTAAACCTTGAAATGCCAGAATAAAAGGCTACTAATGGCTAAATAAAAGCAAAAGAATAATGATAAAGGAATAATGAGGATTGTGTGTCATACCTGGTGGAAGTGTAAAAGGTTTGTCGTGTGAGAACAATAGAATCATGAATAGGGCAGTTTGCCGAGCCAGACATGAGGCCACAGTTTACAGGAGAGCTTACAGGGGCCATAAATCAATTTTATTAGCCTTTTATTAGCCTTCTCTAAAAACACACATAACATGGTCTTAGAAAATGTTTCATAAAATTCAGTTTTAGAGATTATGTCCTGAAATTTCAAATGAAGCATTAGTACAGTGGTTCCAAACCTCATTCCTGGAGGCCCCCCAACACTGCACATTTTGCATCTCACCTTTGTCTGACACACCCAATTCAGGTCTTGGAGTATCTAATAATGAGCTGATTATCTGAATCAGGTGTTTGATTAAGGTGACATGGAAAACATGCAGTGTTGGGGGGCACCAGGAACGTGGTTGGGAACCACTGCATTAGTAGACTTGTGGCTTTAGCTTCATTGTGTTTCTAAAATCATACACCACAGCAACATACATTTTTATACATTTAAAAAAAATATATGTTTTTAAATTTTTTTTGGGGCCAAGCACCGAAGGTACGTAGGCACCTATTGTATCCATTGGAGTTATTCTTCTTCCGTTTCTTCCGCTCTTGAATCTATGGCAGCCCATAGAACCGCTTGCGGGAAAGTTGTGAAATTTGGCACACTGATAGAGGACAGTCTCAACATTAACCATACCAAGTTTGGAGTCTCTAACGCAAACTCTCTAGCGCCACCACTTGTCCAAAATTTCACTCATGTTTATACTAATAACTTTCGAACCGTAAGGCACAGAAGGAAAATAGATTTTTTCCTCTGATTCCTTGGCTCATGTTGAGTCGAATGGACACCAAAATTCAAAAATCGCAAGGTTTAATTTTTTTCCCTATTTTTAATTGTTTCGTAAAACCTACTTTTTTGAACTTGTCCTAGACGGTTTGTCTGATTTTCACCAAAATTGGCTCAGATCATCTTCAGACCATGCTGGCAAAAAGTTATGGAATTCAAGTTGATTAGTCAAACCGTTCTCGAATAACGCACGAAAGAATTCAACAAAGCACGCAAAAATGGATCTGAGGCTGTATCTCCGCAACGGTTTGGCGTATTGAGACCAAACTTGGTGTGTGTTATAACAAGCATGACCTGAGACTACCTGCAGTGTTTCGGCACTGTGCCACCTAGCGGTCAGGAGATATGAAAAATGCATATTTTTGCTTATAACTTCTGAATGGTTTGGCCAAAAATCACAAAACTGCCGAGTCGAATGATACCCAATTTTCTCATGTCAGCCATTTTGGGCATCGGCCATTTTGAATTTTGTATTAAAACGCTATATTTTATGAACGCATTGACGTATCGTTACAAAACTTTGTATGGGTCATCAGCACGATGCCCTGAAGGAGCTTGAAAAGTTTCGAGCCAGCGCCATCCAGTGGTAAAATCAAATATTCCCATGCTTATAACTTTGGGTGTGGTCGACTTATTTTCGCGGGAGTCACTTTTTTAGACTCCTGAATCCTTGCTGAGTCCAGTGATACCAAACCGGCCAGGTTTTGCCTTATGGTTTGTGCAACGTTGCATTTTAAACGCTTAAAAAACGCTTGCCAGTGTCTTAGAAACCATTACTTCGATTGACATGAAACCACTGTAGGAAATTTGTAAACGTAGCGTGCCGGCTATATGCTAATACTCAATTGCCAAAATTTTGAAAGTGGCAAAAAAAAAAAAAAAAAGAAACGCAAAGTTGGCCATCAGTCATTTTTTCTCTTCTCATATATTAAAATGTCTGTAACTCCAAAACAAAATGAAATATTTTCACCAAATTTGACACACATGTATGGGCACACTCTAAGGAGACACAAAAATTTGGTGGGATTGTGCCTTTTGGTGGCGCTATAATTGAACAAAATATGAAATTTCCATTGAGTACAATAGAGTATTATGATGTAAAATGCAATATTTCATGAATACATTGGTGTACCATTATGAAACTTTGTACCATCGAGACCATGACCAGAATATACTCAAAGTTTTCAGACAGTGCCACCTTGTAGTCAAAAGTTATAATGAAATTTCAAATAAATGCTAATAGCTTTCTGTAAATTTTGCCTATTGTAATGAGACTGGTATTAATAGATCTTGGGTCATGCTGAGAACAGTGATACTAATGTTGCCATAGACAAACTTCCTGTCCGCCATTTTGATTCTTTAAAAACCTACTTTTTCGAACTCCTCCTAGACCGTTGGTCCGATTTTCTTCAGACCATGATCACAAAAAGTTATGGATTTTGTGTTGATAGACCAAACCATTTTCGCATACCACAGCAACGAATTTGAGGCATGATTCCAAAATGACACTTGAAGCTATATCTCTGCAATGCTTTGGCATATTGACACCAAACTTTGTGTGTGCCATTGTCAACTCACACAGAACACACCACATCGATTTGATAACAGCACCACCTATTGGTCAAACGTGATAAGCCAATAAATCATATTACTAGAGGTTTATTTATGATTTTTCAGCTGTTTTGTCTAAAATCATCCTAAAATGGCTTCAGTTACTCATTTCTGCAGTTGGTCTGATGCTTGCTTCTGTAGTGCTTGGCCCGGTAATTGCTGCTTGCAGCTGTATTTATTTTTGTTTTCATGTTTGAGCTTATATACAGGCATGTGATCAGCTAGAGACAAAAAAGGAGGAAAATCTGACCACGTCCCAAGCCACGCCCACAAACCATGCCCCCAGAAGAATACATACAATAATACATACTATTGTCCTGTAAAAATAAAGGATTTAATAATCACAATAAAAATGTAATATATTATAATAAAGTACTATAATATATTATAGTAAAATACATAGTTTTTATTGTTAAAGTACCTGCCAAAAGTTTGGAAACATTACAATTAATGATTCTGAAATAAATATATTCTGCTCATCAAGGCTGAATTTATTTGATTAAATAATAATAAAAAAAAAAGTAGTATTGTGAAATAAATTACAAATTTAAAAAAAAGTTTTCAATTTTAATATATTATAAAATGTAATGTTATTCCTGTGATGCAAAGCAGAATTTTCTTCATCATTACTCCAGTTTTCAGTGTCGCATGATCTTTTAGAAGTCATTACAATTTATTTGACTCAAGAAACATTTCTGATCATCAATGTTGAAAATTTTGCTGCTTTATATTTTGTGTGGAAATGCTTTATTTTTCAGGATTTTTTGATGAACAGTTTAATGAACAGCATTTATTTGCATTTATCAAATATATTAATTAAATTTAATGCATTTATTAAATAGAAATCATTTTAAATGTCTTCACTCACTTTTTTTTTTTAATCAATTTCATGCATGAATAAAATGATTAACGTCCCTCTCTTTTTTAAATCGTATACAAATGTTTGAGTGGTATTGTTTCCACAAAAATATTAAGCAGCAAAACTGTTTTTAACACTGATAATGAGAAATGTTTCTTGAGCAGCAAATTAGAATGATTTCTGAAGGATTATGTGACACTGAAACTTCTCTTTGTAAACAACAACAGATTTATAAACGTTTCTAATTACGAATGTTGCGTTCCTAAATGCAAATTAAAGCGGCTCAAACCAATCGCAGCTTGCACTAACAGTGAAGAGAAACTAAAAACAGTCCTGTAACAGCAGACATGAAGCGGGTCAGACTACAGCCTGTTATAGAATTACATCACAACCATTGGGAGTTTTATGACAGCACTAGCAATCTCGAATTCTCACCGCCAAAGTCACCGGGTCGAGTAACACGTTTCAGCGCTGATTCTACTCGCATCTGGCACTTTGAATCATTTTATACGGAAAAATCACATCCCTGTATGTATGTCTTTATTATCATAACATTCTGAGTAATTCTGTTTCTTGAACAGTAAACTCTGAAGTATCAGCTTTGTGAACATATGTTGATTATGTATCTAGTCAGAAAGACTCATGAGCAGCAACCTTTTTATTTTGGGTATGTCATTTGTGTCCCCATGCTTAAAATGGGGGGTGACAGCAAAGGGGTTAACTATGTGTGCTTTGATTATTTTTAACACTTAGGCTATACACAAGCAAACAACAGCACACATTATAAATCATATGCAAAAATGTCAAATCTATAATTTTAATACATCATTAAATTGCCGTAATAATTGTAATAACACCCAATATGGTTAAAATGAAGGTCTGTGTCAATTGCTTTTCTTTTACCACAACCATTATTCATCCACTGGTAATGTTGCCACATTTCAGTTATAAGTGCTAATTAAAATCTTTATTAAAAAAAAAAAAAAAACAACAAAAAAAATTGAGGTCCTACTGTCACATTTCCAGGAAGCACGGAGACGAGGAATTCACAAAACGAGAGTCTTTAATATCCAACAGGGTAACATAGAGCACAGGCAGGGAAGACATTCAAGAACTGACAAACACTAACTGAAAGGACTGGGGCTTTTAAAGACAGGATAACGAGGGAGGAAAGGAGACACACCTGGAATCAAATCAACAATCAACGTGAGGGAGAAACTGGGTCACAGGGAGCAAAACACAACACAGACAGGTCCATAACTCTGACACCTACACTTAAGTAATATGATTTTTTTTAAAAGAATATACTGTATATAGCCAATATTCAATGGTCAATGAACCAATATTTATTGTGGCAATCTTTTTTTAAATAAAGTTTTAATTTCTTTCTTTCTTTCTTTCTTTCTTTCTTTCTTTCTTTCTTTCTTTCTTTCTTTCTTTCTTTCTCCTGTTCTCTCCTTCTTAATCTCTCATTATTTTTCTCAGTGTTTTGTCATACTGCATATCCAATGCTATCTCACCTCACTCGTACGATTTTGTACGTTTTCTGTGAGGGGTAGGATTAGGGGTGATCATTCGTAAAAATTTCTATGAATTTGACACCTTGAAAAATATGTAAGATTTTTTACAAATATGTACGAATTGTTGTGAGATCGGGCTGGCATCTATACACAGTGAAAAGCAGTTCTACTTTGTCACAGATCAGAACATGACATATTAAATAGTTGAATACTGATAGCTGAATTGAATTTTCAGGCCAATATAAGTTTTAGTAAACAGTAAATGGCAAACCAATCAAGTGCTGAATATTCAGCTAAATCTGAACATTCCCTTTATACATACAGATTAAACCAAGGTTTCATCAAGGTGTTGTGGTCTGTTGTCACCAATCATAAATAGTTAGGGTTCACTGGAGTTTGGAATGAGCTTGGACAATTTCCCCAGCAATCATACACAAACTTGCCTCACTCAGTGAAGTCAGAGCTTGCATACAATAAATTAATAGTTATTTTTAGTCAATAGTCGTTGTTTCTGATTCTCAACCAATGTGTGAATGTCCATAAATAATAAACCTTAAAAACACTGGATACCTGTGAAGAAGTAATGTGTTTGTAGTGTCTAAACGTATCTGAGGAAGTAAATTAACTTATTATGAAGTATCTCATTTAAGAGAATACTCCAATTAATTCAATTGCTTTCAATAATGTGACAAATGTCTATTTGGTATGGAACAAAACATTGCTGTTTATTGTTCAGACACAAATTAATTTACATCTCCATCAGTGGGAAGTCAAGTGGATGACTAAATTATCTAGGCCATTGTAGCCCAGCACAGCACATTTATCACTTATCAACTCATTAGTAAAGACACCAAGATCTGAACTTCGGTGGATTTCTCTAATGTTTACTTTATATTTGGCAGATCACCCTGTCAGAGTTTAATTTGCAGTAATGCCTGACATTATCTCTTACATACTTATACCTTTATGTTGGCTATATTTATTAATTTGTTAAGCTTATTAGGTTCTTATTAAGTTCTATTGTCAGTATCATCTAGTGTCTCTAGTGTTTTATATTAGTGATGGGAAGATTGGAACCATTTACAGACTCTCTTGCTCAACCTCATCCAGTAAAATGAACTAATCTTTATTAAAGTTATTTTGTTTATTTGAATGTTAAAACTTTATTCCCTGTACACATTCACATACACAGCTTTTGATCATCAGGAAATCATTACTCTGCAGCCAAAGATAATTTATGAGAAACACAAATAATTAGTTCCTGATTCTTTCGTTCATTTTTCATGTGACAAACGTAAAGAACAAATCTTTATATCCCTTAATAACATAACATAACTTAACCTAACCTAATCTAACATACAGTATAACATAACAAACATAACATATTTTAAAATTAATCACTGATAGGTAATTCATTATTCCATCTTACCAGTTATTTTATAGAAGCCCTGTTTTATGGCCAGTGATTGAATGACCAAGGACACAATGAAAGTATCTCAATTACTCGTAGATTAACAGTGGGGGGAAAAGCAGTGCCTAACTCTGATTTGCCGATTTTGTGAGCCAGGGTAATCGAATCTTTCAGTATCACTGAACAGGAACCCATTTTGTTGTTGAAGGGAGAGCAAAAGCAAAAATCATCCTCGCAATATTGGTGCTGAAGTTAGGAAGCGGTTAGGTTATGTTGTGTTAGGTTAGGTTGGGAGTCATTTGTAATAGTTTGCATGAAGATTGCAGAGAATATGAGTCTGTGAATGTTAACATAAAATCAACTTATAGCCACAGTTAGATCTTTTTAATAACAGCTTATTTGTCTTTGTCTTTGAATCTGACATCCTGACATTTTAATTTTATTTCAAATAGACACTGAGCAGCATGTTATCTGCAGATGACTCATAACCGTCAAAATGTGGTCACAAGTTTGGATGACAGATTGAAATGACCTTTGCAATTAAAGTGGCATATTTTCATGACATAAAAACATAGTGGCTGTTGAAATGTGGAATTTGTTTGCCCTCTGCAAATGAGCTACTAAGCGAGTGGCACCGAAACATCAACATCCCCCCATGAGGTTTATCCCATTATCCTGTACCACCCAACGGGCAGAGCTGACAGAGAGTATTTTACTTGAAGTTCAATAAAAGTACATTAGTCAACCAAATAGTCTTTATTTCATGTCACATTGGTAGAAAGAAAGAACATTTCAAAATAGGACTATATATTCCAATATTTCATTTTCATGTTTCTTCTTTTACCTGACAATCAGCTTCAGAGTCCTCTTTTTTGTAAAACAAAAGCTATTTTGTCTTGAAGAAAATACTGGTTAAATTTGTAATTTCTATTACAATTATTATTTAAATAAAAATCAAAAACCTTTTTTTTAATTTTATTTATTTATTTATTTATTTATTTATTTTTGTAGGAGTGTCATTGCTGCCAGAAAAATCCATTTGTGCTGACATGCTTTTATATGTTGAATTACGCCCTTTTATTGCTGATTTTATAAGAGATTGTGAAATATTTCTTACATAATCAATTACTTTAGAACATTCTTCTACTGCAGCTCTTTCTGCACACTTTTTTTAACATTTTTTTTTAATTAAAACATTCTATGTGGCATTTAGTTCAAGGACTGGGCATGCTGGATACCATACATAAAGCTGTGGGAGAATGAGAGATTGTTAAAAATCTCAAGGCTTGCTGATCTACATTTGAAAACATGTTTTATTAACAAAATTCGGGAGGAGCACGTTCAGATAATTAACCCGACCAATTCATCATCAGCAATCACAACGTCTATCCTATCAGCTCGAGAGAGAACCTCTATAAATTACCAAGCCATCTTACCTCCATTCTCTCTACAATCTTTCAGCATTCAGTTCGCTCCTTTTGCCATTATATCACAGAACCAATTTTTCCCATCCAAATAACGAGACCTATACTCAGGATTTTCGGATCCTCCGCAGCAATCCGCCGGCTCCAGGATCATTCCTTGTCCGCCAGACACAGCCGCCGAGCCCCAGGCTCCACCGCGGCCGGCACTGGGCTCGACCAGCCACACGATTTCCCCGACGCTGAGGCTTAACCTCACCTCCACCGCCAAACTTCCAACTTCCTCGGCATCCTTGTATCATTCGGCCGCGCCAACAATTTCTCCAATCAGAAAGTGGACAGTATTTAAGCCTGAGGCAAACGCTCATTGATTCCGATGCACCGTTCTCGCGGAGAGTAAACAAGCGGATCGGTACGATCTATTCGTCACCCTGCAAATCAGCCAACCTCACTCCTAAATCCACTCCAGCCGCCAAGGTGGCCTATACATCGAGCAAGGCTCGAGCTCGCCTCGCTTGACACCGCCATCGTCCCACACAAGACCCGGCTCTCCGCAAGCGTCGGGTCACAGCAGCAGGCCTTCAACGAGCCTGGGCTGCGTCCCAGTTCTCACCGCAGCCAAGCTTCACTCGCTTCCCGCTTCGGCTCAGCCTTCCACCGCGACTCTTCCGGCTGCATGCAGCCGGGCCTCCAGCTCTCGTAGCAGACGCTAGCGCGATGCTGCCTCCGCTAACTGCATATTAATTCATTTTTAGGTGAAGTCGCAAAAAACAGGTTTCGTGGCTGAAAGTTTGTTAAACTACGTCATGACATAAACGGATGTTGGTGCCATTTGTAACCATGATGCAAACCAGGCATTTTTCCAAAGTTTATCATCCACACTGAAACGTCTGAAAGTGTTACATTCGCCTTACTGTGCATGTATAAAACCTCACTGAGATGATACAGACGGATTAGACATAAGTTTCACGCAATTCTTCCGGCAGGATCCATTTATTTACGGAAATACCTCATCATTCATTGAAGCGCCTATGGCGCGCTCATTCAGAATGAATCTAAAACGCAACTGCCCTCGTGTTTTGCCACAGGACAGTAATCGTGAGTAAATTTTCTGTCGTCTTTTTAGGACTGTAATATGAATAGTGTGCAAAGTAAATGGCAGATAACTGCACTATTAATGTTACCGGTATAAACATGTCTATTGGTACAATATGCTGCCTCCACTAGCGGCCCAGGCTACACAGGCTCTTCAGAATGTCACAAACCCCACTCACTTCCCGTGGCCTACAGCAGCCGAAGCAAGCGTGAGGTTGCCTCCGCCTGCAACACAGGCCCACACATCTCAGTCTTTTCCTCCAGTTACTAATACCCCTTTTTCTTTTCATTGTCCTCCAGCTCCCATAGCAGACCAAAAATTTTCGACATGTTATCAGAGGCTATCTGCTGAATTCTCTCCAATCATTACGCAATCCCTTACCTCATCCACCTTTTAGACGATTTTTGATCATTTCACCTCCCGGCTTTATCCCAGCCGCGTATCTAGAGTTATATCGAGTTATATTCTCTAGTCGCCGCAGCGACCCTGTGGGGGAAAGAACGGTCCACCACCAGCATTGTAGTGCATCGTGATAACGATACGGCCGTGCATTGCATCAATAAAGTCTCATTCCGCTGCATTAATGCCTTTTCCTTCATTAATGCCTTTTCAAAAATCAAATAGCCTGCACTCTCTCCCGTTCTGCTTTCCAGGAATTCAGGCTGCTGGTGCCAGATGAGGACCCACTACCAAAGCCAGTACCTCCATATTCAGAGCCACCTGCAAAAAACCCTTCTAGATGCCTCCCTCAGTTCTATTCTTCAGGCCATCTCCCCCAGGACTCTCCAATCCTACTTAATCGCGTGGAAGGGTTTCAAAACTTTTCACCATGCATACAACCTGATTCTCTTTTCAGATGCCGCAGCAGTGCCCGCTCCCGCAGGAGCCACATTCTCTTTTCAGATGCCGCAGCAGTGCCTGCTTCCACAGGAGCCACATTCTCTTTTCAGATGCCGCAGCAGTGCCTGCTTCCGCAGGAGCCACATTCTCTTTTCAGATGCCGCAGCAGTGCCTGCTTCCACAGGAGCCACATTCTCTTTTCAGATGCCGCAGCAGTGCCTGCTTCCGCAGGAGCCACATTCTCTTTTCAGATGCCGCAGCAGTGCCTGCTTCCGCAGAAACCACATTCTCTTTTCAGATGCTGCAGCAGTGCCTGCTTCCGCAGAAGCCACATCCTTTTTCCAGATACCACCCCAATGATTCTACTCCAAGCGACATCCAGCACCCCACCAACCTTAAGCTCTGCAAGTTTTGGGAGGTTATCAATGCCCCACTCTGGCTGCTGTCCCACGCTAATTGCATTAGGGGGGGGGGGGGGAGCGTTCTGGGTCCGGGCTAAAGGCCAAGCTCGGACCCCTCTCCCCGGACAGGGGGAGTACCCTAGGTTCAAGAGTAATTACTGAGCTCGGAGCCCTCTCCCCGGACAGCACGCCAAATATGCATAACCTTTACTCAGTTTATTATATGTAAATGTGAACTCATGAAATGGTCATTTTATGTAACAAGATGAGACGAGAGATTATATAGGAAGATATAAGCCTATAGAAACACTTTGCATAGTATAATATAATATTTTTTTTTTCACATTTTTAAGCATTTCTTAGGTATTACACTGGTGGTCAGTGAGCAAGTTACAGTGCTGGTGTGAGATGAACATTCTAAAGTTTCAACCTTCTAGTTTACAACGTGGTAGTTTTTGAATTAAGTGACATGTACCTGTGGGAATACCTCTAAATTATGAATCTATAAAGAGTGTAAGAGGGCTGCTCTAAAAAGAACATATCCAACATTCAGCCTTCTAGCCTGCTTAAGGGTTTCACAAGAAACTTAATGTGTGTGGGCTTGTATAGGCTATTATATAACAGTTGTGATAGTTCTTTCTTGAAAACCCATTATTGCAATTTTAATAAATTTTGTTTTTTAATATTGGTGTTTTTAACCATTTCTTTTCTTTTCCTTTTTTGCATTAACAATTTATTTGAAAGTGAAATGAATATGGTATTATGTGTAGATTTTGCTTGGAGGCTACTTCTCCCTGTGTGATAGATGAGACACTCTTAAACAAGAGAAAAGAGGCAGATTCAGAATAATTTTACACTTTTTAACCAGAGAAAAGTTTGCAAGTAAAAATGTAAATGGATCATGTGCCATTATCATTTAACTACTGTTTTGATAGAAATTAAAATTTCAAGTATGCTCAGTTTCAGGGAATTGAAAGTGTGGATATATTATACACTTTAGGATCATTATTTAACATTATTCAGATTATTTTATGTTGGTTATCTTACTGTAATGTCTTAATCAGTTCTCCCAGAAAAATAGCTTTGCTTACATATCAGCACTACAAATTTCATTCAATTTTTTTATTTTTATTTATTTATTAATTTTTTTTTTTTTTTTTGGCTCAACAAAAACCTGTCTCACCTCTTCACTAAACTGGATTAGCTGTTGTTTGTGCAGTATTCATAGTGTCTATTCCCATGTGGTGATCACAGAAGGGGTCAGTCCCTTTCTTCAGGCTCTTATGACTGTAATTGATTTTCTACATTTGGATATAAAACTATATAATCAATAGGCTAAAGAGAGAGGAGTTAGCTCTGATTCATGAGCCTCATTAAACATTCGTAAAATGCGAATGAGGTGATTTGTTAGATGCCAATCTAAACCTGTAAATAAAACAAGCAATAATTTATATTATAGGCTATACAACAATTAGTTCTGGTCCTCAAATTTGATTGGCTGAGTAGCATAAATACAGTCCAACAGCACTGCGACCTTTCACTATTTGTATCACTCTGCTTGTCTGTATTTGTTTGTTCCACACATGTTTGTATAGCACATGTCCATCTGTGCATTGTGCGCCATTCACTCAGTCCATTTGCTATTTGTTTAAAAACACTGTCTTCAAAACTAATTCATTCACAATCGAAACAAGTAACCATTAGTAATCATTAAATCATTCATATAACCAAATCATTCAAAATAGATTATTTTAGAAATGAAAAAATTTACCATCTTTATGAGTGAATTACTGAATCATTTATTTAACAGATTTATTCAGTGTATTGAATATCTTTAGATTTATTCACAAACTAAAGTGACTCTCTTTGCATGAATCGTTGGATTATTAATATAGCCAATTCATTCAAAACATTGACTCATTCAGAAATTAAACAAGTGATTGTCGCAGTGAATCACTGAATCATTTATATATTTAAATATACTTTGAATTACTTGATTTTATAAACATACCATCAAAATGCTTTAAGAAATCATGCACTTCCTATAAAGGATTTTATCTATTTGTTGAAAACAGAGGCAACCCCATTCATACACTGACCTCCTTCTGATATTTGCTTACATTCACCCATCAGAACTGCCTCTGATTGGTGGAGAAAGCTGGGGGAGGAGCCTGGGCTCAGTGTGCCAGACAGTGGCTGTGGAGGCAAGAGTATCTCACTCGCCTGCCTGCCAAGTGCTGGAAGCTCTGGAGACTGCCTCGCTCTGAACACTGTTTGCACTTCAACAGTGTTGAAACAGAGTCAGCGTTTTCAGATTCGGTCAACTGACGCTGTCTCCTATCCTCTGATTCTCTGTCTGCATGTTTCTGTCTCTATTTTTTTTACATTTTATTTATTTTTGTTTTGTGTAGGAGGCTCTTGCAGACCACTGGCGGACGTTTTTGCTGATTTGGAGGAAGAGTTATCACAGAGGTGAGGTGACGGATGCTCACACAGCACCTGCTTTGTTTGATCTACATGACGGATGATGTTCAATTTGAATTCACCTGACTGAAGTAGACACAGATCAAAACACTGACTACAGATATTAAGGGAAATGAACACCTCACATCATCATGGACTGCATCATTCATACCGGAATCACAGCCAGGGAGCTTTACCGGTGGGAAAGCCTGCTCAGGGCGAGAGAAGATCAACCTCTGGATGCTATGAGCAGCTGCTCATCTCCACAGAGGTCTTCCTCACACTCGGGCTCGTCAGTCTCCTGGAGAACATTCTGGTGATTGCGGCTATTGTCAAGAACAAGAACCTTCATTCTCCCATGTACTTCTTTATCTGCAGTTTAGCCGTAGCAGACTTGTTGGTCAGTGTCTCCAATGCCTCAGAAACAGTAGTGATGGCGCTCATCACGGGTGGCAACCTGACCAATCGCGAGAGCATCATCAAGAACATGGACAACATTTTTGACTCGATGATCTGCAGCTCGCTGTTGGCCTCCATTTGGAGTTTGTTGGCCATTGCGGTGGACCGCTACATCACAATCTTCTACGCTTTGCGCTACCACAACATCATGACCCAACGGCGGGCGGGCACCATCATCACCTGCATTTGGACCTTCTGCACGGTCTCTGGTGTGCTCTTTATCGTGTACTCGGAGAGCACCACCGTTCTCATCTGCCTTATCAGCATGTTCTTCACCATGCTGGCGCTTATGGCCTCGCTCTATGTCCACATGTTTCTTCTAGCCCGACTGCACATGAAGCGCATTGCCGCCCTCCCTGGCAACGGCCCTATCTGGCAGGCGGCAAATATGAAAGGGGCCATCACCATCACTATCCTGCTGGGTGTATTCGTGGTGTGCTGGGCTCCCTTTTTCTTGCACCTCATCCTCATGATCTCCTGCCCTCGGAACCCTTATTGCATCTGTTTCATGTCCCACTTCAACATGTATCTGATCCTCATTATGTGCAACTCGGTCATAGACCCTCTCATCTATGCCTTCAGGAGCCAAGAGATGAGGAAGACCTTCAAGGAGATCTGCTGCTGCTGCTGTGGATTGACCTCTCTGTGTGTATAGCCTTTTTACTGTTTCACGTCAAGGTACTGATTGTGAGATGTTGGCTTGCAAGACAACACTAAGCAACTGTCACTGGATGATGCTGAAAATGTAGAAGATCTAATTACACTCCATAGCTTGTGTGATTATTCTGCGCACACATTTATTTGATACCCAGAGAAATATGATACTATGGCTGTGCTGACCATGAAAAAAATGCTAATGTTAATGACTCAAGGATTTATTGACATGCTGTTTTGGTGTTTATTTATATTTACAAGTCTCATTCATTTTACCTGCTGAATAAGACATCAAAAAGTCAAAGTGCCAATATTTAAAAGCATTAAATGACAGAAAATTCATGGCACTGTGTGTGTTGTGATTCAGTGACTCAAGCACATGCACAATATTTGGCAACTGTGAATATGTTCTCTTAGCAGGTTGGTACTTCAGTTATTCAGCTTGAGAACCATTGCTGCTTGATAAATGTTTCAGACTTATGAATTTATTTTTGTATTTTGTAAGTTATCATTTTATTTATTTATTTGTAATGCCATTTCATTGTGCAAATAAAACAACATCAAAACCAGTAATTATGCCTCATATTTTCTTGTGGAATTGCTAAAACAATAGTAGATTTGATGGTCTGGTAGGGATTTTGCTTTTGCGTCTTAGATTTTATTCCATTTTCCTTCCTTTCCATCTTCAGAGTCGTGGAACTCAAAAAGTAAATGTCTATATCATCTACTAAAAGACTGCCTACAAGCTCTTAGAAGCTATTTATTTAATCAGTCTGTTTTGAAGGTTACCACATTGCACTGGATAGACTCTCATCTAGTATGACTACAAAAGGAAGGATTTCTGTCGGTTTGCACAACCACTAAGCTCTCATTTATATCCATGATTTTCTTCTCTGCAGTAAAATTACTTGACCTTAAATCAAGGCCAATGCAACTAAATGCACTAAAGAAAATATTAGGTTCTCTCAAAATATTGGATTGAGGTATGTAAGCTATCAGTTGGCATTCCTGTTAGCAATGACAATGGCTCAGCTGGTGTCTGACCCTCTGGAAGTACACAATTTTGATCCAGCTTTGATCATGGACACCCTTTCCTAATTATAGGTGGTTTGAGCCAATCACCTGAGCTGTATGTGACAAATCTCTCTAGAGCAACAGAAAAAATTACATCAGGACCACCGATTAGATGGTGACAACACAAGAACACTTGAGTCTCAAACCCTTCACTAGTAATTATCCCAATCTGTGACATGAAATTCAAGTCTTTAAATACAAATGATATGTACGGCACTTTTAGTACATACTATTAATATAATTTAATATACATTTACATTTACATTACAATTAAATTAGTTGATGTAAATTAAATGTACAATTAAATGTAAATGAAATCACACATAAAAATCACTAAAATAGAGCAGAGGCAGAGTTAAGACGGCTAGATGAATTGTGTTTGCACACTTCTCTAGTAAGGTACATATTGAATCAGGCCCTCTTCTCCTTTAATACATGAATTACCCTTCTGCCCTTTTTACATGCTTGGACAGCTGCCTAATTAAGAGCCATTTCCCATATGTACACCCCGAGGGATCCTACTGGTTCAGCGATCTTTTTCAGCTCAAAGAATTGGAAAAATCTATGAAACAGCCTGTTAGTCTGATGGAAACAAATTACAATCACAATTTACCAAATTATTCAAAAACAAATTCAACGAGACATTACAATCTCCAAGATCTCTCTCTCTCTTTGTTACACACTTCATAAAAGTTATTTAGAGACTGAGCCCTTTCTAAGTATAGCCTAGTTGTTCCATTCCATTTGGTTGCAGAAAAGCATTCATCATCAGAACAACAAAGGTCACCTCTGAGTAATCTATTAATCAATATAAGTGTGACATGAAGCCCTTCTTTGGGCTTTCTTCCCTATTTATAAGGCCTGCTGATAGTGAGCCATTATGTTTAATTTGACATCACAATCCATTCACATGTAAAAGTCCTGTAGAGATCAGTATAAATTTCAAGAACAGGAGTGTCTCAGATTGCAGCTTCTTAAGAGGCTTAACAATCATCTCTTTGGTCCCAGGTCACAGCCTATCTCATTGCTGAATAAAAAACACCTTTTCTCTGAACACGTGACATGGTAAGTGCATCTTCCACGTGCATGGTAGATTTTCACAGCTTCAAATCCTTTCTAGTTATGCATGAAAAGATATCTTTGAAAGGGAAATGCAAATGTGTGAAATGGAGGCAATTTCATCTTGTACAGGCAAGCAGATGAGTAAGGGGTTTCTCTGTAATTCTCCTGTTTGGTCACTCAGATTGATTGGCTCTAATTGAGCATGGGCATTGACATATTAGCTCTATACCCCATGGCTGTGTCTCGGCAAGCTTCCTCATAAAAGCATGAAATTATTTGTGAAAGGCTCCTTTTCTTAGCTATTTGAGCTTATCTAAGGTTGGATAAGATCTAATTTGAGTAATTTATTTGGTAAAGAAAGAAGGGAAAAATACAGCAATGAGCCTAAGAGCATCATGATTGGTCTTAACAATAAAGCCTGCAATGGATGGATGGATGGATAAATAAATAAACGTGGCCCTTAATTTTGACTTATTTAACCCTTATTTGATTAATAATGATGCTTTTCATTTTGCTAAATAGCAGTAAGATGTTTTAATATACTGTTTATTCTTTGTGTTTTCAACAAACCTATGCCAGTTAATTAAAAGTGATTATAAACACTCAACTGTTTCAGGTCAGCGAAGTCTTGTCAGTGAATCTGTAAGTTGTTTGTGGGGGAGTGTCTATAGACTTATTCATCCAAATATTTAATTAGTAGGTGTGGCAGATAATGGGGGCTTATTATTGTAAACAGTTGTTGTTGGTAATTAAAGGGATGTTTGCTGTTTTGTTTAGTGTGTTTTCATTTGTTTCAGACTCACACAGAGTCATCAGTATGGTGATTACTGTTCCCTTTAAAGTGCCCCTATTATGGATTTTTGAAAATTACCTTTCATGCAGTGTGTAACAGCTCTAAGTGAATGAAAACATCCTGCAAAGTTTTAAATCTAAAAGTGCACTGTGTATAAAGTTATTGTCTTTCAAAAGAAAGAGTCGACTCTGAGTCATGAAAACGAGTCGTTTTTAAAACGAATCTTTAGCTGTTTCAAGGTGATGTCAACATGAAACATTAGCATATTTATGTCCACCCACTTATTGCGTGCGCAGACCCGGGAAAATTTGAACCTCCCCTCCCTCAAACACCGTAGCGGATTCCTGTGGAGAAGAAGCTGTGCTCTACACTGTGAGGGTAAATCAGTTAGGGTATGTCAAAAAACTCCCAACTAATTTTCTCCTCCAACTTCAAATTCATCCTACATCGCTGCAGAAGCACCGACCCAGTGTTTACAAAACGTGCAAGGAGGGCCAAACATCCTTTACAAAAAAAAATAAATAAATAAATAAAATAAAAAATAAATAAATAAATAAATAAAGGTAAAACAACATGTAGTACGATTTTGTACAGATTTTGTTGGAGGAGAAAAGTGTTGGGAGTTTTTAGACATACCCTGTCTTGAACTGTTGTACACAGACAAAAAAAAAGGCCTTAATCCTCAAGGTGCATTCACACCAGACGCGAATGAAGCGTTAAGCATGAGTGATTTACATGTTAAGTCAATGCAAAGACGCGAATAGACATCCTGCAGCACAATTCGCGCGAATGAGGCAGCGCGAATTGAGCATTTTGGGCGTTTGACGCGCGTAACGCGTGATTCGCATGAGTTGAAAAATCTGAACTTTGGCGAAAATTCGCGCCGCACCAATCAGGAGCTTGCTCTAGTAGTGACGTAATTACGACGTGTAAGCGGAGGCAGAAATCCGAAACAACAATGGAGGACAAAATCATCGTCGCTGTATGTGGATACCCGGAGCTGTACGATACATCTTTGTACTTTTATAGAAACAGGAATAAAAAGGATCTTGCTTTGGAAGAAAGTGAGTGAGGAGGTTGGACAATCGTTGTAAAAACGCTCTTCACTCAATTTGAGCTATATAAGCCCCTCCCATGACGCGAATTCGCGTCTGTTGTGAATTTCACGCATGAATGAAGCAAATTTCATGTGCGAATGAAACGAGTAAACTCAAAATGTTCAAGCGTCCAACTACACGCGAATAGCACGATTTATTCGCGCAAGTCGCGTCTGGTGTGAACGCACTGTAAGGCTTCCTGTTTGTTACTGCTGCGTGTTTTGAGTTTGAGCTCCGTCAAGTTAATTCTTTATCATCTATTTTCTAATCCTGAAATCTATTTTACACACCATCATTTTCGTTTCTATAATGTTTGAATATATCCCCTATCGTATTCTACAACAAAAACAAAGCGCCTTGTTTTCACTAGTTTTATTTTGATTTCCAGAGTCCGCTATTAGCTTATAGCCCGTTAGCATCGCCAGTGTGGTTGCATTAGCGGCAACCAAGGAAGGTTTGTGCACCCTGTGCACCCAGGACGCGATCTTCCCAGATGTCCTTCACTCCGGCGCCGGGACACCATGGACCCTGGGTGCAGCAGCAGCGGAAGACGCGAGCCAGGCCCCGCGCGAGGACCTCTCCCCCTCCACCGTCTCCGGTCTTCGAGATCTCCACCCGGAACCGCTTCGCTCCCCTCTGCGAGACGGAACGCGGCGCTGTGATCGTCGGAGACTCCATCGTCCGGCACGTCCGTGCTACGTTAACTGAAGGTAAAGCACACACTCACTGTTTCCCTGGCGCTCGTGTTCTCTATGTTTCTGCGCAGATACCTGCGATCCTGAAGGATGACGAGAGCATCGGCGCGATCGTACTGCACGCGGGGGTGAACGACACCAGGGTGCGGCAGACGGAGACACTGAAGAGGGACTTCAGGAGCCTGATCGAGATGGTGCGCAGCGCATCACCCGCGGTGACGATCATTGTGTCTGGACCGTTTCCCACGTATCGACGAGGACACGAAAGTTTCAGTAGACTTTTTGCTTTAAACGAATGGTTATTGTCATAGTGTAAAGAACAGAAACTGCTCTTTGTTAATAACTGGAATCTTTTCTGGGAGCGTCCTAGGCTTTTCCGCGCTGATGGCCTGCACCCCAGCAGAGTCTGGGGTGCAGACTATCTTATCAGTGAAGAAATTCATAAAGTCCCAGCAGACTTTATGAATTTCTTCACAGATAAGATAGATAACATCAGAAATACAATAACAAATGTAGATTCTGCAGCGTCTAGTACTTCAGCTCCATTCATCTTACCCAAAGAAAAACTGCAGTGCTTTACAACTATAGGACAGGAAGAGCTAAATAAACTTATCACTGCATCTAAACCAACAACATGCCTATTAGATCCTGTACCCACTAAATTACTGAAAGAGTTGTTACCTGTAGCAGAAGAACCGCTTCTCAATATTATTAACTCATCGATATCTTTAGGTCACATCCCAAAATCATTCAAGCTGGCAGTTATTAAGCCTCTTATTAAAAAACTACATCTAGATCCTAATGAACTAGCAAATTACAGACCCATTTCTAATCTTACGTTTATGTCTAAAATTTTAGAAAAAGTTGTGTCTGCTCAGTTGTGCTCCTTTTTGCAAAAAAATTATCTCTATGAAGAATTTCAGTCAGGTTTCAGGCCCCACCATAGCACAGAAACTGCACTTGTTAAAATTACAAATGACTTGCTTCTTGCGTCAGACCAAGGCTGCATCTCATTGCTAGTTTTACTTGATCTTAGTGCTGCGTTCGACACTATAGATCATGACATACTCATAGATCGATTACAAAACTATACGGGTAATCAAGGGCAGGCTTTAAGATGGTTTAGATCCTACCTGTCTGATCGCTACCACTTTGTTTATTTAAACAGGGAGTCATCTCACTTATCACCAGTAAAGTATGGAGTACCACAAGGATCTGTCCTAGGTCCTCTGCTATTTTCAATATACATGTTGCCCCTTGGTAATATTATTAGAAAATATGGGATTAGTTTCCATTGTTATGCTGATGATACTCAACTATATATCTCAACAAGACCAGATGAAACTTCTAAATTATCTAAGCTAACAGAGTGTGTTAAAAATGTAAAAGATTGGATGACCAATAATTTTCTCCTATTAAATTCAGATAAGACAGAGATATTACTTATTGGACCAAAAAAGAGTACACAGAATCTCTTGAATTATAATTTGCAACTAGACGGATGTACTGTTACTTCCTCTACAGTGAAAAATCTGGGTGTTATATTAGACAACAACTTGTCTTTTGAAAATCATATTTCCCATGTTACAAAAACAGCATTCTTCCATCTTAGAAACATTGCCAAGCTACGAAACTTGTTACCTGTTTCTGAAGCAGAAAAGCTAGTTCATGCATTCATGACCTCTAGACTGGACTATTGTAATGCACATCTAGCTGGTTGTCCTGCATCTTCAATAAACAAGCTACAGGTAGTCCAAAATGCAGCGGCTAGAGTCCTTACCAGGTCAAGAAAATATGATCATATTACCCCAATTTTACAGTCTCTGCACTGGCTACCTATTAAGTTCCGCATCAGTTACAAAATATTATTACTTACCTATAAGGCCCTTAATGGTTTAGCTCCTGCGTACCTAACTAGTCTTCTACCACGCTACAATCCATCACGCTCCCTAAGGTCACAAAACTCTGGACTTTTGGTAGTACCTAGGATAACAAAGTCAACTAAAGGAGGTAGAGCCTTTTCACATTTGGCTCCCAAACTCTGGAATAGCCTTCCTGATAACGTTCGGGGTTCAGACACACTCTCTCTGTTTAAATCTAGATTAAAGACACATTTCTTTAGCCAAGCATTCACATAATGCATCTCATAATCTTGTACTTCAGTTATATCTGATCAAACACACATAATTGTTCTTTAGCTTGGATTGAACAAATCATTTTTGCTTGGTTGGAACAGCAGCTACGCTAATTATGTCTCTATTTGTTTTTCTGTTTCAACCACGGGATTAACATGCTGTTGTAACTAGGATTTACATAAGCTTCAGTCTGGATCCAGAACACCTGAGAAGAGATGATGCCAACCCTTCAGAGGACCTCAGATGATGCCTACCCTCAGACAACATACAGAACTACCAAATTTCGCCATAAGTTAAATATATTAAGTTTCTACAATATAAATATATTGTAGAAATATATTGTAGAAACTTAATTTCCTGTAAAGCTGCTTTGTATTGTGAAAAGCGCTATACAAATAAACTTGAATTGAATTGAACAGACAAAGTACGCATGCGCCTCGCAGAGCATTTGTGGTTAAAAAGTGTATAAACTTTTAATTTTTTTTAAGAAAATTACCGATGGTTTCACTAGATAACTTGTGACTGATAAATTCTTTGCGACTGAAGAAAGGGCATCTTGGATGACATGGGGGTGAGTAAATTATCAGGAAATTTTTATTCTGAAAGTGAAGTAATTCTTTAAAAACTGTTGCTGTCATGTACTCTGTACTGTAGCATGCAAGATACGTATTTAGTTGTGTGTGTTGTGTTCCCTCCGCGCAGCTTGTAGGTCTCCGTCTAACAGCAATATCTGTTAGCTTGCAATTGTCTAGAAATGTGTCGATGAATAGTGATAGTTTGTCATTATTACTTGGGAGTTCTGATAAAGAATAGAGCAATACGTTGGTGTACAAACTGCAGTGCTTTATCAATACGTTTCTGCATTGGGCTAACGCATATATACCAAGGTTGCTTGGGTGTTTACCACAGAGCTGTGGGCTAAGTGGTGATGGGCGTTCCGTTATTGACATGCACTACACGCAGAAGACCAATCACAACAGACTGGGTCATCGGACCAATCACTGCAGATTAGCGTCACGCAAAGGAGGGGTTTGGAAAAATGAATCGTTGAGCGAACCGTTTGGGAGTCGTGAGCAAAAAAGGAAAAAATAAATGCATATTTTAAGCATTGCATGCATGTCAACCTGTTGTTGGGGACTCCCAAAACCAAAATATGAACCTTTCATAACCCATAATAGGGGCACTTTAAGTAAGCTGGACCTGGTTCAAATGCATATTATTTATTGTCAATATACCAGGAAAAGAAAGCTCCAGTCTAAAGTAAATATAGTTGCCTTGTCACATGATTTCTATTGAGAAGTTAAAATACATATGAAAACAAGTGCAATTAGAATTTATTTCTGTGTTTTAAAAGAGATTAAAAATGCTATGTTGTAGGCATTAAATTAAAATAATCAGAAAGAAATGGATTAAATTTGCTCAGTTAAGCTAGTATAATAATGAATTTATCTGAGATGTAGAATTGTAAACAAACAAACAAACAAACAAATACCTCTTACGTGATTTGTTCTATTTCTGAATTAAAAGCCTGAGGCTTGAATTCTTGATAAAAAATAAATGTTGGCTAAAAGTAGTTTGGTATTATCTTTTAAATATTGTTGCAGCAATTTAGTTTTAAAATATTATAATTATTTGAAAACTGTTTGACCTCCAAAGTCAATCAATATGCTGGAAACCATTTAGTCATTATCTTGAAAACCAGGAAACCAGAGAGGTCTCATAAGTTAAGGTCAGTTTTTTTAATAGCCTGTTTAAAAATAATGATTGAGTTGTGTGGTGCAAGGATTTGGAAGGATGCTTTTCTTAATGGTTACATCGCTCGACATTTTTAGAGCCATTAATTGATTGATTGATTGATTAATTTATAATGAAAATGGTATAACGATTTTTCAAATATGTATGAAACCACCATGAATACATAAAGTTTCACAAATTTGGCACTTGGAACTAGATTTTTGAGGGATTTCTCCTTTTTGTAATCACTGACATTTTTATTTGTTACTACTGTATTTATAGAAAAAGGCAGACTTTATTTATTCACTTTTTGTTTATTCACTTGAGATGCATTTTTGACAGAAAGACGGAAATATGATTACAAAAAAATAAATAAATAACAAAAATCCATTTTCAGAGCCAGATACAGACACTTGTGTATTAAATAAACCTACAGAATAAAGGATATTAGATTTTCTATCACAGAACTGAATTTGGAAAATTCTGGCTCAGTTTGTGATTTTTAGAGCTTTTTAGGAAATTACATTTTAAAGTAAATGGTACTGGAAAAAGCAAAAATAAATGCATCTACTTTTATGCTCAAAGAACCAAACCAGCTCAACAAATGGAGTCACTAAGAGCTATCTGAATATCTTACAAGAGACTCCATTAAATTCTGCTGGGCAGAGAGCATACATATCCTTAATTGATTGATTGTACATACATTTGATGAATGATCTTGATATAGAATAATATACTGGACCTGTGGGATAGCAAAATCATCCATCTGGGCTCAGTCAGGCTGTTCAGCATGGTGACATGCATCCACCGAGCCAACTGGCACCATCACTCGATCTGCTGCTGACTGCGCTGTGACAGAATAACCAATGCTGTGAAAAGCAGATGTGCATCAGTTCATTGTGTTTCATTTAGTTCAATCTGTCACTGAAAAGAAGAAACATTAAAAAAAAAAAAAAGACGGAACTATAATAATGTTTACCTGTTTTCCTTTCTGAGTCTTAAAGCAGTGAGTTTGCAGTGCATTTTGCAGTAAATTTTATAAGCCAAAGTAATGCAAAACATTCATTACTCTTAATAACATTAGCCTAAAATAGAATATTATAATATTAGCTATGGATAGAAACTCCATTTTAATTTAAAATTATGAAATAACATTCAGAAGAAAAGAAAGAAAAACAGCAGAAATTAATTTAATATTTTTTAAAACCAAATGAACCATGAAAATGAGAACCAGTTTGAATTACACCTGCGAGATAACAAGGCTAATGGCGTAAGATGATATTCACAATCACGGTGAGCTGCTGAGGCAAGTCTATTTTTGCCTTACATGATTACTTTGTAGGAAAATAGGGAATGAGATGTGAATAAAATGTATCCATTAGGGAGTCTAAACGCTGTGGGAATGGTGTGTTCTGTGTGTCGTGAGCTGCCTGTCTGCATCTCATCGCAGTGATATTTAGTGCAGATGAGAACACTCACAACCTGGCACAAAGCCCTCTTAGACATGATGCCAAAAACGGTCTGACACACCTCAAAGATGCCGCTTTCACTCTGTGAAATTACAAATGACAATTAGCCTTATGCAAATGCCAGTGCTTCACATTGCACATTTTAAAGACGTCGCCATGATATTGGATTGTGATTGACAATCATGACATTTACAACATCAGGATGAAGGTTGTGCCAAGAAATACATATATTTATAAAATGCTATGTTGAAAGTTGCTATGGCTAAAAGTGCTTGCCAAATGAATACATATAAATTAATTAATTCACTGTATTGATTCGAATACAGTGGTGGTCTGTGAGGGAATTTTCCAGGCAGGCTGAAGTGTAAATTAATATTGATCAAACCTGCTTTCCTTACATTGTTGAAATAAAACGATAGTATATTTTCCATCATATCCCTTAGCTGATAATTATGAATCCATACATGGATGATCTCTCTGAAGGCTTTAAATAGCCTTGATTATTTATGACACGTAATAATCTTTCTGATTACCAACCCAACACTACTAAACTTAGGAAATGAATAGAACAAATCATGCAGGGCCATTTATCACAGGTCAGGGCCGTCGTTGTGAATGAGATTTTTCCCGGGGACTGGATGGGAGGAGGGGCCACTAAGGGCCAATGACTTGAATACCTCTTCTACAACAAACTTATTTTCAGTTTCTGAATTAAAAGTCTTATCAAAGATTTTTTATTCATTTATTTTTTTACCTTATGTGATATTATTTTAAAACTCAACGACATTGATTTATTAGTGCATTCTGCTTAATGGTTTTCCACTGATATAAAAAAAAGGCAGCGGCTATTTGCACCCCGTAGACGCTCCGTAAAAGGCATGGCTTGCATCTTGGTTATGCCACACTGAGCTTGTCTTGGGGGGTTTAACGGTTTTCAAATATTTCTAAAATTTTAAAACAAAATTGCTGCTAATATCACTGCTATTTTATATAATAATATAATATTAGAAAGCACTGAAGCAATTTGATTTTAAAATTTTAGAAATATTGGAAAACCAAGGTTATTGAGTTTTAAAATAATCTCTCATATATAATATTTCTTTCCATAAAAAAAAAAAAACATTTTATCCAGATTAAATAAAGTAAACACAAGAAAATGTCTTAATATTTATGATAATTGTAAAAAAAAAAAAAACACCTTAAAGTGTTCAAAAACCATGCATTTAACAAATAGTTTAAGTAATCTTTTTATACAAGCTACATGATGCTTTTACTTGATCTCTCAACATTTTTAGAGCCATTGATTTTATTTTATTTTATTGATTGATTTATTGCTTGATTGTAAAAAATATATATATATATATATATTTTTTTTTTTCTTTTCATCGTGTTAGACATCCTTATGTGTACCTCAGCCATTTACAGTAGGAGGCAGATTTTTTAAATGATCTTTCTCTCTCTCTCTCTTTTTTTTTTTTTTTTTTTGCTTTCTCAGATGCATTTTTGACAGACAGATTTTGCATCATTTGCATATACATTCTTGTTGGTCAGTTTTTGCATTGGGGGAGTCTGTTAGCCTCCATTGTCATTAGTAAGATAAAATATTTATATACACATTATCATTATATACACATTACAGAGTTTGGAAACCATTTAATTGTTTTGCAGTAGGTGTTATTTAAAATATATTTTGGAGATGGAAATTCATCATGCCGTGACAAACCACCACTGCTCTTTCCTGTAGGGTACATGAGTCAGAAAAAAGGGGAAAAAAAAAAACTTGTTAGTGCTGGGTTGAGTTCAGGGTCAAAACAGTTTAGACTGTGCTCTGTGTGTTATTTTGTGCAAACCATGTACTCAGAAAAATATTAGAGGACTCAATTCAGTCTACGATTACTGTTAATGGAACATATTTAGTTGCGGAAAGAAAGCCAGCATGCGTCACAGTTGCTCTTATGAGAGCATCTAAAATGGCAGGTCATATTAGTTCATCATGGAAACTAGTATTCATCTGAAGTAAATTGAATAAATCAATTTTATTGCAATTGTATTTCCCTAAGTTCAAAAGTTGTACATGTAATGGCACGGAACATTAGTAATTGCTGTTTTCTGCAAGTTTCTGCTATTGACCTACTAATTGATGTCATGTGTTGCATCGTTTAGGATTTATTACAAGCATAAATGCTTATCAGACTCTGAAAAGTTCACACAGAGACATCTTGATGATCTTTGCAGGTATGTATTAAAAACTATTTATTATGAACACATTATACACAAATCTAACTGAGTCCATGCATGCTAAAGATTTCACTGAATAAATTTCAGCCTTGAAAAACGACGAGTGTGTTGAGAATAGGCTATATTTTAATTGACAAACATGTCATGCAGGGTGGTTTGAAGGATAGATTGTAACACTGTATGGTAGCGCAAGTCTCTTTTTCACAGGATTCAGACCAATTACTGCTGGAGAGCCACTGTCACAAACGATTAGCCGAGCAACCGATCAGCCGGGGCTTTTTAAGTGACTGGTAGTAGTAATTGAGACGATTGTCTCTTCTCATGCCCTCTGTGGAACCCTGGACTGAGCTTATATGTAACACTACAATTTCAAACTCCTATATTCTACACTTCTTACTGTCGATAAAAGTAAATGTATTAGAGTGATTAATCACCATAGTATAAAATGCCTGCTAACAGCTGGACAGATAGTCCAGCCAAAAATGAAATTTGTCATCCTTTATTCTTCTGTCTGACTGTCTTTAAGAAAGAAACAATCGACGACGACGAGTCCACTTTGCGTCGTGGTGGCATCACACCTCGGGTGTTCATAATTTTCCAGTGATTCAATGGACCGTAGTCAATTATTCTGCTTATACTACAGTTACCACACATCAAGACATTTATCAGGTTTTTGTCCATAAAATGCTCTTGTGTGTAGGATTAATTTCTGACGCATCTATCCCACGCCTCTGTTGCTAATTTAAAAATGTCATTTTAAACTAGTATCGGAGGCTGGAGGATTTGATAGCAGACTAATGCAGTTACTAAGTTATTAGAGAGAAACAGGCAGAGAGAGAGAGAGAGAGAGAGAGAGAGAGGTAAATTACCTGAGTCTGTATCTCTCAACAATGTTTGGCAGCAGCGTTTCTACTAATAGCAAAACTGTAAGTTTACTTTTCTCAAGAACAGTGCTGTTGTTACCTCGCTTATGAAAAATGTCATGTAGCTTTAAAGTTGCTAAACCATTTTACTGATAAAATCGTCAAAGCACTGCTGACATGTTTCCGTGTGAGTGTGTGTCCGTACTGCATGTGTTTGTAAGGGAGAGAGAGCAGGAGAAATAAAACATAATTTTGTTGCAAAAAGATGGAAAAATGTGTCGTTTTTATCATTTTTTTTTTTTTTACTCTATTTATTTGCTTCGTCAGTGTCATTGGTGTTTTTTTTTTTTGTTTTTTTTTTGCTGTAGGCTGTAAGGAACTTTGAAATAACTGAAATCATTTGGCGAAGTGATATGGACATGTAATACGGTCAAGAGCTGCCTGGAACTACTTTAGCCGTGCGTTTCCTTGAAAATAATTGCACACCTTATAACATTCGTCAGCAAATCAAATTCAAGCATTCAACAACCCTGTAGTATAAACTATCATGAGATATTTTGAAGAATATTTCAATTGTGATTGTCCTTATAATGAAAGCCAGTGAACTAATTTTGTGATCTATCCTTTTACTAGCTCATAGTTGTTTTGTCATGCAGTGAAATTTAAAGTCAGGTCAGGCATATTAAGGGCAGTCTTGAAGTCTGCGGGTGTAGAGCAATAAAGGAGGGTGCCACGTACCAAGCTCAGATGAATTGGTAACCGCCTCAGGCTTCAGAAAAAGACAACCGAGGCACAAGGGGCCACACAGGAAGAGGGGAAATGTGCTGTCCTGTATCAAAGTATCTGCTATTCCCAGAATGAAGTATGCATACACGAGGGATGAATGACTGCAGCACAGAATTCATATGAAAGTCTCAGGGTTTTTACTTTACTGTTCTAATAAACCATCATTTTGGTGACAATACTGAAAAAATATTACCCAGTATTTCAGCATCTCTTATGTTGAATACATGCACTTCAAAAATGCATAGAAGAAAACCTCTTAAACTGAAAACTCATTTCCCTTTCTGTTCGCATCTCAACCTCATTGTTAAATTTGCACTCAATGCAGGCAATAACAGAGCACACGGCAAATCACAGCATGGTTTTAAAAGCTTTGCTACATCCACCCTCTGAAAGCAGCCATTGGAAAAGAACATGCCGCAGCTGCTGTTGAATTTAACCTCCCTCCTCATGGGGTCTGTGATGTGCTCTGTGATGGTATTGATTCATACTCTCTGTGAACATCTAAGCAGCCAAAGAGGGACTTTAGAATGTTCAGCACACTGTTCTGGATGGAATCCACTTGCTTCGCTGGGCAATACTCATCCAAACTGGATCTGACAAGGATAAATAGAAATTTAAGAAACGTTTAAATCTTATATCTTGTATTATCTTAATATTATTTAAATCTTAAACATACATTTATAACATATGTTCAATGAAATATACACACACTACAGCTCAAAAGTTTGAGGTCAGTACTTAAAAAAAAAACACAATTAATACTTTTATTCATCAAGTACATATTAAATGAATTAAAAGTGACATCAAAAACATTCATAACACAAACGATTTCTATTTCAAACAAATCTTGTTCTTTTGAACTTTCTATTCATCAAAGAATCCCAAATTTAAAAAAAAAAAACAAAACAAACAAAAAAAAAACCTATCAATGTTTCCACACAATTTAAATTAACAATTTATGTCAAAAACTGTCCAAAAACTAAACTGTTTAAATCTAGCAACTCTATTGCCATTTGGGAAATAACAAACTGAAACAACTAAATAGTCTTTATTCACACATAACCAAAAAATAATATATTTTATTTTTATTTTGTATGGCCTCCTTTGGCCTTGATAACAGCTTGCATTCTTGCTGGCATTGTTTTTATATACTTTTCCACATACTCGTAATTGACTCCCAAATAGTTTCTTCTTGTTCCCAAACACTTGTTTTTGATGACACTTTTGTGCGATCTATCTTTGATCTTTCTCCATTAAATCCCAACAATAATTATATTTTAGCATTAGAAACACTACTGTGACTAAAGAGCTTCCACATACTGGTGTGGATTAACTATAAGAAAATGAAAAAATGATTTTGGTAATCACCAATGCTTTTAGTTTAGGGCAGCTGCAGCACAAACCTTACATTGGGTAGTGGTCTAATACATTGTTAAGCACTGTATATACATACACACACAATTAAGTGCAGCCTCTGTCAGCTTAAGAGACTTTTTTACTGACCCCAACCTTTTGAAGTAAATATATGCCCCTGGCGATGTTAATAAATGCATATTAATAAAACAAAAAAAACAAACACATTTTAAGTATTTTTAATGTCATGTCAGCCATGGTGATGCACCATCAGTCAGAGAACTTGGTATTAAAAGACTAGATAATGAAAAATCTTCCCATGGACCATGAAGGGTTGAGCTCCCCCTGACTCATAGAGATAAGAGAGTGACTGATGAGTGTGATGTTGAGTCTATGCTCATTAAAAAGCATGCTAACAGATCACTGAGACACAAGTCTCACATAACACCATCTGTCTCAACGGCACAGATTCAAGTATCTGCTTTTGGGGCAACAGCCAGCCTACAAACAATCATTATGTCATAAATTACAATGCTAATTAATGCAGACCAAAAAGAAAGCAAGAAATAGGATGCTTCTCAGTGGGAAAAAAAACACCAAATGCTTTTAACCTTAGAGAATGCAACAAATCGTAAGTGAAAGATTAAAGGACCTAATGTACTTTTCAAAAGGAGACACAGAACAGACGTCCATATGCTCTAATGACTGATGTACCTGGATATAGTGACTATGGTGGGTTTGGGCATCGCTTCCAGGAAGAGCTGCACGGCCGTGATCATTTGCTGGATCTCCTCCTCACTGCTGATGTGGTGAGGGAGCTCGGAGTAATCACAGGTCAAGCCTGCTTGATACACCTAGACTCAACATCACAGACACAAATATATCAGTCTGTGGAGCGGACAGACGTGCCTCAGCACTACAAGCCAAGGAAGGAAAATTTGTTATCCTTCATGTTCTGCTTGGAGGCTCTCAATAGCTCGAAAAATATACTTGACATTAAGTAACAGGTTGATACTTCATTTTTTTTCCTCATCACTGCAAAACATTTGATTAGTACCGGTATTGTGTCTTGTTTTCCAGAAAAACAATATCTAAACATCTTTGAAACAAGATTTACTTTAAGATGCATGACTTGTTTTTAGAGATTACATCTTGAATTACATTCATAAATTACATTGGCATGTTATCGGCATGTTTTTACTTAATTCACGCACACGCACACACACACACACGTACATATATTTAATTTTGATTATCATTTGAAGTGACAAGGATGTTTAGGGGCTTCAAACCTGACATACTTCAGGCATCTTCCATAAAAATATTGCTAATGTTTGGGGCCTGAGATGACTCAGAGATATTAAACATGAATAAAGAGATTCGCTAACAAGAATCCACATTGCAGCAATACAGTCCTGACAGACACTTATTTTATTTATTTATTTTTCAATATTGTTCAATTTTAAACAGACCCCAAGCAGAAACAACTTGACTAGAATGGATATGAGCCACATTTCTGTGTACTCTACAGTAAAATAGAGGATTAAAGTTTCAATAATAATAACATCATCTGCCAACTGTTTTTTTTTTTATTATTACATTAGAGGAGATTACAAGAATATGAAGGTAAAATAATAAGATTCTAAAATTTCTGATATTATTTTTCTACATACATCACTGTAGACTACGAAAGCATAAAAACTATTTGGGATATCTGGGATGACAGACATTTCAAACATGATTAAAATACCCAGAAGATAGACACACACAAACACACACAAACACACTCACACAACTTTACCATTTCATAGTCCGGTGACTGAGTTCGATTCTTAAGGCTGTGTACAAGTCTGACAAGAGATTTCATTCTACAAAGAAAGAGATGGGGGGAATAAATAAATCAATGCATGAGGCTGTGTCATCTCCTGCTTGATCAAATGCATACTGACCATATAAAACAATCAATCAAGCCCAATGGTGTGCTGATATGGAGCTATAATCAAAAAGCACAGAGCCTGTGGCTCTACCGTCTAGTCTCGGTGACAGCAGTAATGCATACCCTGGGTTTGCTACTAAACGTTCAACAGTTTCCTGGCCGTCATCCTCAGGGGCGGTTCTAGACCACAGTAACTGGGGGGGCCAGACAGGGGCCACTTGTGCTTTTAGGGGGCACAATTTTAAAATTCATCCTAACCTACTTTAAGTATTATTCATTCAGTCATTTTTCACCATGTCATGTATCTCTGCAATCTCTAGAAGCAATCTATAACAATTTCAACTAAAATTAATATTTCATCATGTTTCATTTATTTTGACAAATAATTTTGTATGTCAGGGGCATCATTTTTGAGGGGGCACGAGTGAGGGGGGGGGGGGGGGGGGGGGGGGTGACTCTCATGCTTGTCATATGACACACAGCAGCCACAATACCACTGTATAACTGATATAGGCTTATATATTACATACTTTTACTTTACTTTTAGTCATTTAGCAGACGCTTTTATCCAAAGCGACTTACAAATGAGGACAACAGAAACAATCAATTGTAGTATTAAAACAACTAAAACTGATCCAAAACTAAAAGCTAAAACTTTATAAATAGTATATATACACACACATTAAAAAATAAATAAATAAATAAATAAATAAAAATGAGAAATGAATATGCCAAAATTTCTAAACTTAACATTTAAATGAAAACAAAATAAAGCTACAAACAATTCAAAATATTAAGAGAACAAAAGGTATAAAAGTGTAATGATTCTAACATAAAACTAAGCCAAACACCAAAAACAACTATGTGTATGTACACACACAGACATATATGCACACACACACACGCATATCCATAAATTCAATATTATTTCATTTCCATGTAGTTTGTTGAAGTACTAAAATAACTCAAATTAAATAAAACTAAAACTTAATAAATAACTTATACAGACATAATAGAAAAAAAACTAATAAAATGACAAACATTACTACAACTGTAACTAAAATTAAAATAGATAACTTATACAAATCAAACTACATTAGTTTAACAGTAATCCCTAAAAAAAATAACTGTGCCAAACATACAAGTAAGAAATGGCTATAAAAACTGAAAGAGAAGTGAAACAAGTAATAGGAAAGAGAAAAAATGAAAAGCGATACTTATTTCATTTATATATATTTTTTTATTCGAAATATTCCCAAAATATATAATGAAATATTTCGATTCTCAAATATGTGTAAGTAAATGCATTTAGCACCTTTATAGATTATGTTAGTTGATCTATAATGGGCGATGGGCAAAGTAGCCTAATAGTGTAATATTAACTTTGCATAAAAATCCGTCTTTTTACTTAAGTACCAGATGTCATACCATAAAATGAGTGTGTCATGAATCTGGTCCATGGACTTCCATTTGTTCGCCACCAGAGGTCACCCTTCCATCACATGGACTCTCACACCACACACTACCCCGGACTTCATTTCCCAGCAGCCATTTCCCTAATCACACGCTCACACCTGAGACTGATCCCACAGCTGTTTTCCATTACACCCCTTATATAAACCATGGACTTCCGTTCACAGATCGCCGAGTATTGTACGCAAATATCCTAGTGATAGCTACCCTACAAAGCCTTCTTAGTTCCCATAGTCTTGCCTTGCCTGTTTTCCCGTGTTTTGACTCTAGCCCGTGTTTCCTGGATTAACCCTTGCCTTGCCGTTCGGACTCTGTTTGCCCTCGTTTGGATTATTGCTGTTTATCTGGATTTACTCTCTCTGCCTTGCCCTTTGGATATTGTTCGCCGATCGTCGACCCACGCTTGCCCTAGGACTACTCTTTGTTTTGCCTGTGTTATACCTGTTTGCCATGGTCTGACCCTGCCTGTGTTTACGACTATGTCTTTAAATAAAAGGCTGCACATGGATCCACACGTCTCTCGTCTCCGTAACAGTATCATACCATAAACATATAATACGACTGACTTTGTATTTTATGTGGATTTTATAAAAACATTGAAAGTTACTAATTAGCCCATAACACTTTCATTGTACAAAAAGAGCAAAGAAAGTTTACATTATCAAAGAACATTTTCACTTCAGTCCAGCGAGTTCAAGCACTCTCAAAAACTCCCATAATAATCTCTAAAGCTGCTTACACTGTGAAATTAATATCTTACTTACATTCGTACATCTTCACTTTGTTGTTTCTGAGGAGAGAATTCAGTCAACGAGCGCGCGCGATGACGAAATAGCGGCGCTTCGGCGATGACTCATCTGAACGCCTCTGATTGGTCCTTGCATTCATAAGCTCAACAGAATCATATGTGATTGGTTATAATGCGCAGTGCTTTAAAAACATGTGTGTCTCTGGCTCTGTGCCAGCCAGCCAACACAGATTTGAATTTAACATAAGAATTAAGTAAAAACATGCCGATAACATGCCAATGTAATTTATGAATGTAATTCAAGATGTAATCTCTAAAAACAAGTCATGAATCTTAAAGTAAATCTTGTTTCAAAGATGTTTAGTTTTTCTTTTTATATAGTTTACAGGACAAACTGCACATTTCACCCAAAATTATTTGGTGTGATATGATTCCAAATTTAGGGGGGCCAAAGGGGGGGCCAAGCTTGTTGACAGGCCCCCCCTTTGACCCCCTCCCCCTAGAACCGCCCCTGGTCATCCTCTACCAGTTCAGCAAATGCAGCCTCCAGGTCTTCAAGCTGGTGAATGCGTCTCTCTACACAATCTAAGAGCTGCTCCTGAAAAGCAACACATGGAACTGTAAAGACTGTTATTTGCCACCATGGGAAATGTGCCTTCTGTGTGTCCTGTATTCAACAAAATACACTAAGGTTCAAAAGCCTCAGACCACATTGAATATATATGGGATATTATTTAAACCTGGGAATGATCGAGGTTTTTGATTTTACTGAATTTAAAACATACAAACATAAAAGAAATTTTTAAGATTCTACACAATTTTTATGCGACTAATCAAAAGTAAGTACTTCACCGTTCAAAGGTTTGGGGGCAATAAGTTTTTTTTTTTTTTTATATTATGAAAGATTTCTATAATAAAATAAATGTTTCTGAATTCCTAAACAATCATGCGACACTGAAAACTGGAGTAATGATTGCCAAAAATTCAGCATTTCCATCACTGAATTACTTTGAATTTTAAAATATATAGATATTTTAAATAGAAAACAGTTTCAAATGGAAAACAGTTGTTTTAAATTGTAATAATATTTCATGATATTACTACATTATTACAACATAAATCATTTTTTTAAATTTACTGTAATTTTGATCACAAAAATGTAACCTTGCGGAGCAAGAGTCTTATTTCAAAAACAAAAAAAATATTGCCAACCACAAACTTGAACGGTAGATCACATTTGTGATTTTGACAACTCTAGGCAATTGTCATGCTAATAATAAAATTTGCAATTAAAATTGTTTTAAGCAGAAAAATGCAAAACATTTTCACTAGTAGTCTCAGACTCCAGTGTCTGTATGTATCAGCATTCAAATGTGAAGGTGTCAAAAATTATTTTGAAGTCAAGCATGAATGCTAAAACAGCTCTGACTGATTTTGATAAAAGCTGTTGCAACAGCTAATATATTTTTACCACACATCAGTTGGACTAAACATTAACTGGGAAAGCTGTTGAACATAGTTGTTACCACTGTTTAAAAAAAAGAAAAAAAAAGAAACAAGATCAGCTTTAGCTTCTTGTGAGAACAGATTTAGCTTCACCCCCGAGGGCGTTTAGTAACATCTAAAGTGCCTGTTGCTGTGACTGAATGAATATCTCATGATTAGTTTATGGTACATTTGATTAGGAATCTTTGGTACCTCATCTAAATCCTGCTGTGGCCTGCTAAAGCTGTATAACTCTTGCAGGAGAGCGTACTCGTCCTGTAAGACAACAAGGGTGGCAAATAGACAATATATATAGATACAAATACACATAAAACAATATATGAGCACTGAAGAAACCAATTCCATTTAAGCCATGGAAAGAATCAATATCTTCTATTTGTCTACAAAGATTTTTCTATATCAGTACAATGTAGGTGTGAGAAATTACAGTATGGAGAAGTAATTGCTATCGTTTAAGAAACAAAAAGGACTATAATGATGGATCTGCTTGACTCACTCCACCTGCGTGTACATCTCCTTGACAGGATTCTTACAGGAGAAAAAATATGAATATGTCAAGTATGAAAGGGTCAGTTTGCTCTATAACTGCTACAAGCCGTTTCGTGATGCAGCTTGTTGACCCCTCATTATCTTTCATGACTGTGACTGTTTCCTGACGCAGAGCTGCCATCAAGCGTTTGAGAAGAGGAAGTGCACGGGGTGCCCCTTTTCAACTGCACATCATTGTCCTCTTTTACAGCTGATTTAGGTATTTTAACCCCACTTTGCCCATTTTCAGGTGTCCTTTTCTGCAAACTGTCAACGGGATCCCCTCGAACGACATTTAAATGCAACTCTTTTGGGTTTTCCAGCTGATCCAGTGGAACATAAAGAGCATCACTCAAAAAGTAATCGTCTGTGCTTGTGACCCTGAAAAGAGAAAGATTTCTTCTGAATGTTTTTAAACATGATTCTAACAGCACAATGCTTCCTGACAGGGTGGAGGTCTCATCCTTATTAATAGTAAATGAACGTCTGCTGCCATCTCATGGTTACATGCTGATGTGCTGCACCTGACCTGATGGTGGTCGTGGATGAATCTTTCCCCACACACATAGAATGCTCTCCTTCTTTGATCTGCTGAGCCCAGTATGGATGCAGTCAGGCTACGTGGGATACGTGTCCAGCATAGACCATTGGCATAATCCAATTCTCAATGCTCAGCTCACTGCAAGAGCAAACAAAAACATGTCAACCCGCATACTCGCTGTTGCAACTAATGGTGTGAACAAATATCAGTGGGCTTTATTCTCAACAGCATGAGCTGTCTTTTAATAGTCTGATTTTAATAGTCAGAGGAGTATTCATTAATTTTATTCTTTGTACAGGCATTTATGGGCGTTTCTTTGACAAAAGCCATGTAGATTTGTACAAGTCCAACACTGGACTATACTTTCTGCACTGTACTAATTTCTGTCAACTTAAAAAAAAACAAAAATCAATAACTAAATATTCATTATATAAAATGAAAAAACTAAACTAAACTAAAATAATAATAATAAAAAAACATTAAAATAAAATATGCAAAACCCTTAAACTTTTAAGTTATTTGCTGAACAGCTAAAGTTGCATTTCTAATTTAGTTTAACATGATGTAATAAAAATAAAACTAATAAAAACTATAGACATAAAAAATAAAAATAACAAACACAAAACTTTAACTACAATTAAAATGAAAATGGAAAATATAAAAATAAAATCTAATTTAAAATATTAATAAAATCTATTAAATGGATGACTTTCCAGCTATTTGCAATAATTCCCAGAAATTATGCAAAAAAAACAAAACAAAAAAAAAATTATATATTTATATATATATTAATTTTCTGAAATAAATAACATAACATAGTTTTTCACAAAAAATAATGAAATTGTTTAACTTATTATTTAGATTTACACTGTTTTACAATAACACAATAATATTTTTTATAATTGTTTTTCATATTTTTGGGACTCTGGAACAAGGATAGAACAATAAAATCTGTACAAAAAAGTACATGACATAGAAATAGTAGTAAAAATATATTATGATCTTAGTAAAAGGTTTCCAAGTCAGAAAAGAAATTTGAAATCTATGATTGTTTCCAAAGCTGATGAAAAGCACTTATAAACTCACCTGAGCAGAGTCTCTTTGTCATACACTGTATCAGCAGGCATATTCACAGGGATGAGGAGATCAGGATGGGAGTCCAAATGGATCATTTTAATGCCCTTCATTGGAATATGTTTAGAACCAATGGCACGATATATGTGTTTCACAACCTAAAGCAGGTGGAAATGACATTTAAGTAACTATTTATTTCTTTTACACCTTTAGGTGGCGAATTATCAATCAAAACCACTGTCTACTTTGCTTTTATTAGAACTACTGTAAATTCAACTATTTAGCTGGTGTCAGATTTAAAGCCTTAACTCAACAAGTACTGAAATCACATCCTATCTACCTCATGATGGTCCTCCACAATCCACACGGGCAGTTTAAGATACACGTGTTTCTGAGGGGGCGTCTTCATTTTTTAAGAAGAGTGGCTATAAATTTTTGTCTTGATTTAAAACTATAACAGCATCTGAAAGACTATTTATGTTTATGATATACTGCTAGAAGTGGTGCACTGTTCGTCTTCGTTTTTAAACCGGGTGGAAACAAGAAAGAATTGAAAAAGATTTGGATTCCTACTGTAGGCTAAATCAGTGGTTCCCAAACTTGTTCCTGGAGGCCCCCCAACACTGCACATTTTGCATCTCTCCTTTGTCTGACACACACAATTCAGGTCTTGGAGTCTCTACTAATGAGCTGATGATCTGAATCAGGTGTGTTTGATTAGGGAGACATGGAAAACATGCAGTGTTGGGGGGCCTCCAGGAACGTGGTTGGGAACCACTGGGCTAAATGTATTTTCCATATAAAGTTTTCTGATTTTAATGATGTGGGCGGCGATAAGATGGCAAACATCTGGGAAGAAAGGAAGAAAGTATTACGGGTAAGGAATAGAAATAATTAATCCTCATATTGTAGTAAATCCTAAATATTAGCTAGTGGCAGCTATTATTTACTTCAGTTCGTTTAATTTGTTTATTGACAATCTTTACAAACGACGGATGTATTTTCTCCCTAAATATAGTGTATTATACAACCTATAATGGCAGAATGCAGAGTCCTTCACATCTTTCGAAGGTTAAAAAGACATTATTAGACATTAATCAAAGCATAACTGCAAATAAATAAATACATTCATTAATTAAAAAATGTATCTTTAGGAGTACAACAGCTGGGGCAGTACCCTGAAAAGCTACTAATGAGGGTACTGCCCCAGAAACAAGCTGTTGTACCCCTAAAGGTACTTTTATTTCTGACAGAATTTAGTCATCATTGTTAAAGTACCCTTTGATTTGAATGGCGATGAAGATAATTATTGTAAGAGTAATTATTGTAGTTAGTCTCAGTCATGTTGTGTACAAATGAAGGAGATTCAACACTGCTATTACTATTCATAGATTTGCTTGTCCAACTAAAAATGTAGCAAGAAAAATGTATAGATAGGTCTACAGGTCTGAGGTCACAAAACTCTTCAGGAGGTTATGAAAACTCCAGTGAAGCAGCTGTAAGGATCTCCAGACAACTCTTGCATTGGCCCCTGTCAGTTACATATCAATATTGTATTAGCAAATTTGACTCCACTTTAGCGAACTGCCTGTCTGTGAGCTGAAGTTTAACAGTTCTAATCTGAAATGTATAGTGCCTTCAGGAAGTATTCACTTCACTCCCTTGAATTTTCACACATTGTTCTGGCTATATCTCTAAATTTTGAACCCCTCAAGTATTTTTCTTTCTTCAGTAACACAATCATGCAACATTTAGGCTGTAAGTCCAACACACTCACAGTCATATATAAACTTGAACATGTCAGTCAAGGCAGTCAAATCAAGTTTTTTCAAATGTCATTGTACATTTTGTCTTTTTGTGCAGTTAAAATCATTGCAGCCACAGTTGGTAAATGTAGGAAATAAAGAATAACGAAATATATAATAAACATGAATAATACTGTACGTAACAAAGGGTCATGCAAAATAATAACATTAATAATAATAATAAAAGTTTTTCAATAGAGTATACCCAGTCAAATACAGGCCGTTTAATGCAAGAGTCTTGAATAGACCTTGACTCTTGTTCTCTTTCACACCAGTTTTTACAAGAGTTTCAGGTTTTGGTTTAGCCTTCTAAGAAGATCTTCTAGGATGTGCATTAACTTTTAAGGGAACTCAATTTTTAAATATATATCTGCATTTAATAACATCTGACCTAAATTTTGACTACTGTGAGACTTCATAATCATATTTTGCAGGAAAGCGGTCAATAACGTTGAGGGTAGGGACTCAATTAGGCTATTACCCAACCAGGAAGGGTCTTGAGAGACACATACAAGACAGAAAATGAAAGGGGGGAAGATAGGAAAACAACACTTCATATGCACACTTACATAATTTCAATGAACCGTTCATTCTCATGGCTTCTAGCAGACTCCAGGCGTGATTATGGTGGCCTTTATTAATGGCCAGTGCTGTCACTTCTGTGTTAATTGCCTTTCTTTTCCACTTGCTTATTTTCCACAGGCAGTTTCTTGCCTGACAGCAGGACTGCAGTCATCTCTCTCTTTTTTAGATGTGTGTTTTAAAAGACAGCGATATTTATTATGCAATCAAGCAATTAAACATCAGCATGTTCAGAATGAACATAGACGTATCTTGTTGCGTAAACACATATCAGTGCAATCCAAAAGTAATTTTCTGATTTTCTACACAGTTTATTTGAGTACAATAGAAAATTACTTTTACAAGAGTGAAATAAATCCAATTTACAAATGCTTCAGCGGCAACAAAACAAGAAGCAATCAGTGTGGTGTGAATTATATCTTAAGGCAGTAAGTAAATCTCAGACTCAATGACTATGTCAAGCAGTTTTGCCGCCACCCAGCTGATATGCCTGATTTTAGGGAAGCAGTCAGATAATGCAAAACACTGTGCTGTGAATGAGTTTTGTTATGGGAAATTGACCAACATCTCTGATTAGCAAATGCTTGCAAGGAAACTTGCAATTGTTTGCTTAAAATCAATATCAAAGTCAATGTACGTGGAGATGATTTCCTTGTGAAAAAGAAGTGCACTTAACTGTATTGAACGTGCACTTGTAGTGAACTTCAAAACTTAAAAAGTATATTTAAAAAAAAAAAACTGTACTTGCAGATAATATCTTAAGTCTCTTAAGTACACTTAAGTGTACTTAAGAAAGTAAATGTCTTAACACTGAAGTAAACTTTTAAAAAGTGCACTTTGTAATGATGTCGAATTAAAAGTTTACTTTATAAATACATTTCACATGCTTTAGTAATCTTTTGTAATGCTTTAATGTACACTTTTTTGATGTAATGACTAACGTACTAAAGCATGTTTAAAGTGCAGTTGATTATCATTTTAACTGCAGTGTGTTATTCAGTAGTACATTTAAATGTAATATATATATATTTTTTTAAATCTAAGGAATTGCATCTTCATTACAAATGTGTAATTGCACATTTAAACACATGACAAGTTTTTATAGATTTTTTTTTTTACAAGTTTTAATACATTAAGTTTATTTTAGTTTACCATAAATACTTGACAATATAATTAATTTTGAGATAGCAAAGAAGTGCTACTTACTTAAGTATCACTGTAAAGTTAAGCAAATTGCATTTATTATAAATTAAAACTATAATGCATTTTCATCTTAATTGCAATTAAAATGCAGTTAAGTGTCTTACCTTAGGTTTTCTCTTTTTTTAAAGTACATTTTATTATTTCTGTAACAAGAACTGAAGTGTGCTTCTGTTTCAGCCTCCAGTTTTTTATTTTTAATTTTTTAATATATTTCTAACAAAGATAGGAAATGTGTTAGATTGCTGTTTTCAAACACTACGGAAAAATGTATGCTTCTAATGTGCTGAAACAACTTGCTCCCGGGTAAGGTCATGTTTTAGGCTGAATTAATGCAGCACAACACATAATTCTATAGAATTAACTAGCTTTTTCTCATCACTGAAAGCATGTTATTAGGACCAGCACAATATAAGAGACTGTTCTTGCTGTCATGATGAATAAAGTTCAATCTGTCATGGCATGAGTGCACTAGAAAGCACATTGTTTGAAAAAGAGACACTACTTCAGTTTCCACTGACCTGAACTGTTTGCCGGGAGGATGACTTTGTAAAAACTAAACTAGTGAGCAGTGTGTAAGGCTTCAGCAGTGATCTAGACTGCATGCTTCCTAGCCCAGAATCCTTGCAGATCATTACTGAAAGGTACGTGAGGCGTCTGTATAAACTGCAGTTTGCTCTTGGAATGGGCAGGTCCAGCCCAATACAAGACAGTGATTAATAAGGATAATGGATTTCCTTGGGACTGTGTTAAAGAGGATGAATGTGTGATGAATGTGTACAGGATGGATGTGTACAGAAATGGGGATAGAGCCTTGTACAATCAGGCCAGGAACTCACTGAACAAGGAGATTAAAGTGGCTAAAAGGACCTATGCAAAAAGGTTAGAAGATCAGTTCACTTTGGATAACCCAGCTTCAGTGTGGAAAGGTCTGAAAGCCTTCACCAACTACAAAACACCATCCCCCAGCACTGAGGCGAATCAACAACTTGCTGAAGACTTGAATGAGTTCTACTGTAGATTCGAAACCCCCCACACCCATTCTGACCATCTCTCTACACAACCGTTAACACCTCCAGCAACCCCCCTCTCCCCCCCTCCTCCACTGCAGATCAGTGAAGATGATGTGCGCCAGGTCTTCAGAAAGAACAAAAGAAGAAAAGCACCAGGCCCAGACGGTGTGACACCAGCCTGTCTGAAAACCTGTGCTGACGAGCTGGCCCCCATCTTTTCACAAATCTTCAATAGATCTCTGGAGTTGTGTGAAGTCCCTGTCTGCTTCAAACGCTCCACCATCATCCCCATCCCAAAGAGCCCCAAGATAACAGGACATAACGACTACAGACCTGTGGCACTAACGTCTGTCGTCATGAAGTCGTTTGAAAAACTGGTTCTGGCTTATCTGAAGGACATCACAGGACCCCTACTGGACCCCCTGCAGTTTGCTTACCGAGCAAACAGGTCCATGGATGATGCAGTCAACATGGGACTGCATTACCTCCTGCAACACCTGGACAAATCAGGGACTTATGAGAGGATCCTGTTTGTGGACTTCAGCTCGGCCTTCAACACCATCATTCCAACACTCCTCCAGACCAAACTAACCCATCTCTCTGTTCCTAGCCCTATCTGTCAATGGATCACCAGCTTTCTGACAGATAGGCAACAGCTAGTGAGAATGGGGAAATTCATGTCAAACAGCCGCATCATCAGCACTGGCGCCCCTCAGGGATGTGTTCTCTCCCCACTGCTCTTCTCCCTCTACACCAACGACTGCACCTCTAGAGACCCCTCTGTCAAGCTCCTGAAGTTTGCAGATGACACCACACTCATCGGCCTCATCCAGGATGGTGATGAGTCTGCTTACAGACAGGAGGTTAAGGAGCTGGCTGTCTGGTGCAGTCTAAACAACCTGGAGCTCAACACGCTCAAAACTGTAGAGATGATAGTGGACTTCAGGAGGAACCCCCCTGCACTCCCACCACTCACCATCACGGACAGCACTGTGGCAGCAGTGGAGACATTCAAGTTCCTAGGGTCCATCATCTCCCAGGACCTGAAGTGGGACACTCACATTGACTCCATTGTAAAAAAGGCCCAACAAAGGTTGTACTTCCTTCGCCAGCTGAGGAAGTTTAATCTGCCACAGGAGCTGCTGAAACGGTTCTACTCAGCCGTCATCGAGTCTGTTCTGTGCACATCAATAACTGTCTGGTTTGGCTCAGCTACAAAATCAGACACCAGAAGATTACAGAGAACGATTCGGACTGCCGAAAGGATTATCGGTGCTCCCCTGCCCACCCTTCAAGAACTGTATACATCCAGAGTGAGGAAAAGAGCTCAGAAAATCACTCTGGATCCCTCACATCCAAGCCATCCCCTCTTTGAACTCTTGCCATCTGGTCGGCGCTACAGAGCACCGAATACCAGGACAGCCAGGCACAAGAACAGTTTCTTCCCCCAGGCAATCTATTTAATGAACAGTTAAATGTTCTCCCCATTATGCAATAACAATGTGCAATAACCTAATATTTGTTACCACCTCCATCTTACCACATCCCTGCTTTTCATTCTATTCTATTCCATTTGATCATCTATAGCACAACTGTACATACCACTTATTTATCTCTCAATTTATTTTTTCAAATTTTTGTCTATTTATATTTACATGTGTAATTTTTTTATTCTCATTATATTTTTATTGTCTGTGTGCTGTTGTTGTCTCTGTGTACTGGAAGTTTATGACACAAAAACAAATTCCTTGTATGCACAAGCATACTTGGCAATAAAGCTCTTTCTGATTCTGATTCTGATTCTGATGTGTCTTAGGGGAAATACTCTAAGGTGCCTTTCTGCTTTTCTCTCTCTTGGCAATGGAAATGTTGCTTATTGTGCCATTTAAGAGCTTTGGAAATAATAATGGCCAGAAATTCGAACGCATGTGACCTTGTCGACAAGTGATGTTTTATTTCCAGGGAGAGGAATGATAAGGGATGTGTGCTGAAGTAAATTACCAAAACTGCATTGCTCGAGTCTCTAGGCCCTATTGCATCATCACCCCAGAGATAAGCCCAGGGAGGCTTCATCAGAAATTTCACTCTTAGCAATTTCACTGATGCATTATAGGAAGCACGGTTATTCGCATTAAGTGAATATAGGAAGGGAGGGAATGCCTGTGTCCCTGTGGCCTGCTGTAGCTACCTGGTCATGTAAAGCCTTTTCAACCATATAGGCTGTGATTTAGGCACTTGGGGAGGTTAAGACCAGTTCAGATGTTTCTTGAAATTTGTTGTATAAACCTGCTCATGCTTTTCTTGCTCTTCTCTTCTGAAAAAACTGGAGATTGATGCTCATTATGTTAAAATATGTGCCTGCATAACCTTGAGTGTATCACAAAATGAGTTAGTGAGAGCCTCACTGTGTATATTGATTTATGCTTGTTTCTTTTAATGTGGTATCTTGCCATTGCCTGAATGCAAAATGCATTTCACAGCTGCTCGTAGCTGTAGAATTACTTATATACACATTAAATGTATTCATTAACATAAAACTGTGAAGGTCAGATTACCGGATATCAAATATGTCTTGGATTTAAAACCGCATATGAAAATCGGTATCAAAATAATAGTAATTAGACTGTAAGTTGTTAGCACATGTACTACATGTTTCTCATGATACGGCATAAACCGACTCTAATTAGGAGCCGTGAGAGAAGCTGCAGGGCTCACGTCACTGGAATATATAGATGCGCATGTGTTCTGATATGCAGCTCCTCCATGATTAATGCAGAGGCCTTTGGCTTTGACCCAATCTGATGATGAAGGCCGCACGTCTCGCATGCTGGGCCCGCCGCCACTCATCCCTCCCCACGTCCGGGGGCAACCCGTCGGGCTGGTGGCCCTGGGTTCACGTCAGCTGCCGAGGGTTTGTTAGTGGAAAGCTCACACTGGAGCGGAAGGCGCTGTGGAGATCTCTTTTGTTGAATTATTCCTCTGGTGATATGGCTTCCAGCCCCTTTCACTCAAACTTTTGCCTGCAAGTTCACAGTATGTGAGGCAGGTGCAGAGAAGAAGGTGGAAACATTGTGCAGTCAGTCAGTCAGTCAGTCAGTCAGTCAGTTCATCTGCAACTCAGTACCATGATCTGTGCCACTCTGAATCGCCGAGTGAAGCGGTGCAGTGCTGCTCACTGCTCTTTAGGACACACGGTGCTCAATTCACTTCAGCTGGATTATTAGCTCTGACTCTCTGTCAGGGCTCTGCTGAATAAATAATGATGGGCTGATGGATTTCCATGTTCTCTTCCTGTTCGTTCCTGCTGTCTCTCATGGCCTCTCCCTTATTCTCTCTTATCTCTATCTCTCTTTCTCTCCTCGGTCTTCCTCTCTATACAATGCATGTGAGCTGGTCCTTGAGGCGTTTTTTTTTTTTTTTTTTTTATCAGCGTCTTCCTGTTTTCTGTTGCCTCGCCAAAGGATTCAATTTGCTATGTAGATTGTGTCGTCTTCTGCAGAACATTGTACATTATAATGACTTTCTGGTCGGTCAGAGGGTTTAAAAGTGCATTCAGTTTATTTTATGCTGGTTGATACAGCAGTCGTCTTGGGCTTATACTGACATCTAATGGGACAGACATAGCATTATGCAAAAACAAATATTTTGTTACCATATTGATTATCCAATATTAGAGATTTTATAATTTATCAGTTGAATGTCGGATATTTAATTGTGCACAGTAATTTCTCTCTCAATTTTACCATCCAATGTTTTCTTTAAATTAATCTTTAAAAAGACTAATAATTTTAGTCTTTTTAATGTAGGCTAATATTTAGCAAAATCTCAAAATGAATATCCATTTTTCATTATAATGTTTCGTGAATTTTTACATTTACAATCAAGTGTTTTATTTTTTTATTATTCTACAAAAAACAATAGAAATTTAATATAGACTATTTATCATTTATTTATCGGCTATAGCATAAAAATAATGATCACCCTATGTAAAAATTTTAATACTAATACTATTAATAATTATATATATATATATATATATATATATATATATTATATATATTATATATATATATATATCCCTCCACCCTTAGAGAATACCTCTTACTTGTAAAAGAAGAACCATGATATGATTCTAATATGATTTATTAATCTATCATGAAGTGAGAAACTACAACCAGTACCTACCGATTTGTCGATATACCCGTCAGAGCAGTGTACTGTTGCTGTGGTAACCTCCTCTTATGAATGAGATTTCTGTTTGTGCGTCTACTTAGAAATATGTGCTAACTTGTAATCCAACATTTATGGTTAATGAAATGTTTGAAATCACCATTGAAACATTACTGTTTCTGGAATTTTGGGAGGTTCAAACCTAATAGCAACCCCCCCCCCCCCCCCCCCCCCCCCCCCCCCCCCCCCCCCCCCCCCCCCCCCCCCCAATGATTCCAATGAAGGGCATTATGTATTTCGTTGGTCTCGTCAATATTACTGATAATCGCAGCATATTTGATTTGTTTTATGAACAAAAGAGATTTTGTACATTTTAATGGGCTGTTGCTATAGGCTTTGTGAGGAGCAGACTGCATCATGGCCCACTGCACGGGCAAATTGTGCCCTTTGAAGAGCAGGGAAAATTTATCAATGTCAAGAAGGTCCCAGAATCTTTGCAGGTTTGTTCTATTTTAGAAACACAGTGAGGTGTTGAAGAAGAATGTTCCCATTCTTTCTCTCTGTCTATCTCCCATCCCTCCCCTTTCTCCTTCCTCCGTTTTTCATCGCTCTCTCCCTCTTTCACAGTCATGCTCTCTCCCTTCTTTAACTGCATTTTTTTTTTTTGCGATTTCTTTTTTTTGCTATCTCTCCCTCTCTTTCTATTCTGTGTCTCTCTCTCCCTCTCCCCTCTGTCTATTTTCTGCTTTACAGCTCTTCCCATATCGCATGAATGCCCCTGTCACATCCGGCCACCACTGAGGACACATGCCTCCTGGGGCATCCTGATTGGCTGAAGTTTCAAAGAGTCCAGTGTAGGTGAGTGGGTGGCGGTTTGACTGGAGGGAGTGCGACAGACAGCACCGAGACTGTGCTCAAATGCTGGGGCTCCAAGTCTGAGTCCAAGAGATTTTTTGAAGTGGGCTTCAACACTTTTTCTCTTCCCAACCCACAGTGATTCTTGGGAATGTTTCACTGTGGTAACCTCAGTCCTGTCAAATCAGTCTTCCTGCACCCCATTTCCCACATGCCCATAGTATATGGAGGCTAATGCTAGCTAGCTAGCTCATTTGTTTTGATGTATTTTAGTGCATAGTAGTGTATTAGAATAAAAAAAATAAAATAAAAAAATGGTGCTGTCGGAGATGTTTTGTAGCGATTATTCCACTTATCTTATGTAGATTCTGCTAGTTTGATTTCAGTTGTGACATATCCTGGTTTTATGTTCCTCTCCATCATTGCAAGCCCTTTGTCTTTTATCTCTATATGCGTGACAGAAAACCAAAAAATATTATATAAAAAGGTAATTTAATCTCAACATAGGTACGTATTTTACCCTCTTGTGTTCTAGATGCTATAAAAAACAGACTTGACAGTATTATTGTGTGCTGAGTCGTAAAAAGGAAATCTTATGCCAAGATTAGTGCTTTTTCCCCATCTTTTTTGTATTAGCTTGTACTTACTCAAATTTCTGCTTAGATATGAGTAGAGACATCCCAGAGAGCTTGAATAATTCAGCTGTACAACTTTATCAAGTGAAGATCTCATACCACTACAAAAGAGGATCTTTTCATATTTTGGTTGCTGAGAGATTTGGAAATCCCATAGTCAAGCTGCTCGAAGACATGGCGGTTGATATCTATCCTTGCTGAAATAATCTGTTCAGCTGGAAAAAAAAAATCGGAATAACTACTGTTTTTATGGGTAGATTTAGTTAAAAATAGCTTGTGTTTTGGCTTGATAATGCCACCTGTCTGAAATGTGGTGAATGCAGAAAAATATGTAATTGGCTGATATGTCATTGTGATTTATGCTTCATTGAATAGATATCATAAAATTGTTTTGTGGTATTAGATGACTCTCTTTCAAGCAGATGGATGACACATAGAAAATAAATGAGGAGTGAAGCTACCCGCCCGATATTTCATTCCCATTTATTCCACAAAAACACTTCGGACCACCTCACAGATTGATGTATTGCCTAAATCTATAATGTTTAAACATAATTGACAAGTCTATTGATGGTAATCTCTCATAAATCCAGTGCCTAACTTTGGGGAAAATAGACTGATATCAGCATGAGTATGCATAAAAACATATGTGGGGCTATATTAGTAGTCATTTTTTATGCAAAATCAGCTTAGAAATGTTAAGAAGAGTAAAGTAAGAGATGATGAGAAATGTAAGAGTAGGATTCACAGAGATATTTGAGGGCAGCTATTGTTGTCATCTATTTTTGTGATCCGTTGGATTTGGCCACAGGGTAAGAACTTGGAACAGTTGTTTCATTTCAAGAACATCTAAATCTCTATTCCTTCTTTGCCCTTTTTACTCTTCCTCCTGTTCTGGATTTAATAAAGCTGTTATCTTAGAGTGTGTGTATCCATTGAGCTTTAATGGTGGTGGGTATATCAAACTCTTCACATGTCAGTTACAGACTCATAACTTGACAGTCGTGAAATTTGCCTTAGAGCTATGGGTATCTGAGGGCTGAATTTCACCTCAAGCTTGTAGTCTGTTTGAAAACTCATCATGTTTGCCAAGGCAACATAATTACTAACACTAATTTGCCAAGTGGTTTTGAAGATGACGTGCATGATTTTCTGATATACAGCAGATCGTACGTTTGGTTTCGTAGCACACTTACAGATCAGAGTGCAGTATGCTTGCTATAAAATCAGGCTTTCACTGTCTCACCAGCAGAGGACAGTGTCCATCATATTTCTTAATGAGCTCTCCAACAGAGCTTCAAACAGAGGGGGGTTCAGCCACACAAGGAGAGACCATGCTGTGGTCCAACTCACTCCAAATCTCTTCTTATGGTTTCAGAATTTGCCTCTCTATCAGTGCAGTCTTTGTACAGGGCTAGATAGTTAGCTAGACAGATAGTTAGACCGACAGACAGACAGAAAGACAAAGATATAGATAGATAGATAGATAGATAGATAGATAGATAGATAGATAGATAGATAGATACACACATAGTCAGAATTAGATTCATAGAAAGAATGCTTAAAGGTGCAGTAGGAGATCTTGGAAAATGCTAACTTTAGCCTGATAGCACTGAAAGCGAACATCCCACCCTCCCTGCAAATCGCCATCCAAAGCCACGCCCCCTGAATGCATGAACGTGACAGACCATATGACCAAAGACAACATTACTACATCAATTGTTATTCACCGGCGAGAAAACTTCATAGTACAGTTAGTAAAAGTACTATAATACCAGAAAGAAAGATCAGGTTGTTGATGTTTGCCTGCCATTCTCGCTCAGGATGCATAGCGTACGTGAACGCGCTGATGACATATCCTGTCTGCGCGAACAGGGTGTGCAGAAGTATGCAAATACACATGTTGACAGGCAGTTAGGAAAGTCAATAAAAATGCACAGAACGAGCGTTTTGATTGGACGAACATTTTTCGATCCTACACCTTCCACAGAATATATAAATACATATAAATACATTTAGACCACTTAACTTAATGATTGCTATCGGGATGTGAAGAGACTTTCAACCAGCATAACAAAAAATGTTTCTGAAGACTATCACCTATTGCACCTTTAATGTCATGTTGATTCTTAGTTTTCTTTCAGGGATGTACAATATACAGGGTATTTTTTGCCTCATAAATGTTAGATATTTAATTGTGAATGTACACTTTTGCATTTTTGTATATTTAAAAAAAAATACTTTTGCTGTCATCTAGTGCAAACTTAAAGGTACAGCCCTGAATTCCGCAAATATGTAACTCCTTAAAACCTTTCTTAATCTCTAAATAAATAATTATTCATATTTTTATATTTTATATTAAACTGAGGCATGACCAAATTCACTTAAGTGTGTTAAAGGTCACACTTTAGATTGGGAAACAATCTTACTATTAACTAACTAATTTGCTGCCTATTAATAATTAGTAATGTAGCTGTTAAGTTTACCCTAGTGAAAAATAAATATACTAAACTAAAGTCTCAAACCCAAAGAGATATTCTTTATAAAAGTTAAGACTCGTCCATGTCCCCCTAAAACGGCTCATTCAAACAAGCCCCCACATGTCTACCTCACGATGTGGAAATATTTACGTAATGCCACCCAAATGTGCACGCAAGGAAAGAAGGCGTGGTTTCACTAACCACAGTAGTGTTGATGCAGCCATGTCAGGGGGACGATGTGTGTTTCTATGCGAAAGCAAAAGCACTTTATTTGGCCTTCTGAAAGTAGATGCAATTAGGAATCATTGGTTAAGATTTGTTTACAACACAACAGCACAACCCAAATGTTCGAATTTGTGCAACGCATTTTATGGACGACAGTTTTGTGAACCTAGTAGAGTACAAGGCTGGCTATGCACAAAGGCTATTTCTAAAAAAAAGAAAAAAAAGAAAAAAAAAAAAGGGGTCAATTCCAACTTTGCTATGACAATCTGGAGCTTCTGAATCAGACACTGTAAGTATGTTTTGTTGTTAGTTCAAGTATTTGCTATTGACTATTCAAATGCGGAGTTTTGCGCGTAACGCGTCTTGTGTGTGTGTGAGTGGAACAGGGTCACATCAAAGCAGAGTGTACAGCCCGTCAGAAATCGTCTTAACCGCGGCTTGTTTACTGCAAATACATACGAGCCTGTACCGTTTCTAGGCATAGGCAAGCTAACGCGGGAGGGGGCGCCAATGAGCCCACGTACTGGCACTACATTTAACAGGGTTGTGATTGGCACGGTCACTCTGAAATATGATTGCCACCCCCACTGGATCCCCCAATATCACTGGGCTAGAGCAGTGGTTTTCAATCCTGGTCCTGGGGACCCACTGCTCTGCACATTTTGTATGTCTCTCTTATCTGACACACTCAGTTCAGTACATGGATCTCTCTCCTAATAAGCTGATGATCTGAATCAGGTGTGTTAAATAAGGGAGACACACAAAATGTGCAGACCAGTGGGTCCCCAGGACCAGGATTGAAAACCTCTGGGCTAGAGTACTGTCAATCTGATGGTGCCTGTATGCCATTGGATCAGAGCGCTGTCAGTTGCTGCCTCTGATTGTTGCACGCAAAGTTTGCATTTGGATTTGGATCGCTCAAAAATGCCATTAGATCAATGGGTTCTGTCAGTGCTTTGGCAAGGTAAGGCTTTTTTTTTGCCATGCAAATTCAAAGGCCAATTTAAAATATTGGTACATAAAAAGTGCACAAAACCAGTATTTTGTTTAGGGAGTATTTGCGGCAGTCAAGAAATCATGTTTCATGTGAAACTGGTCTGAAAGGTATGTGTTTTTGCGCCAATGCATTATTAAAGGTTCAGTGTGTCGTGTAATATTCCCATATAGGCTAAAACTTTTACAACCAAATAAAAAATATTGGTGTGGTAAAATTTGCTGAACCGCTTTGTCGAATTTAACGCATCGTTATGGAAGTGTCGAAATGCTGAATCAATTAATGATCAATTCACTTCCAACAGCATTTAAAGGGAGCAGCGGTATACATATAGAGGGCAGAGCATCACATTATTTAAAGGGGAAGTTCACGCGTCAATGAGTAATAAAAGAACAAGTAGCTGCATTCTGATTACTTTTATGTCACTGATCAGGCTTTTATAGGCCTATGTAGTTTGGGGTAACAAAGGGTTTTATAGGTTTGACTGAAATAATAATGCAATAACTGACACAACAAACAACAAAACAATTGAAAAAAAAACAAAAAAAAACAGTTAAAGTCAAAAAGTAGCCACTGATAATATCTAAACATGTATCCAAATCCAAATGTAATAAAATTAATTTATGTGTGATGACAATTTCTTAGTAACTAGGGATTGTTACATAGAGCTATACAGGCATCCAGTGGCTATAATGGTATCACAGATAATAAATTGTGCAAAATGTTTTATCTTAACAGTCAATTTACAAATAGGCCTAATGCGTTCAAATTTGCGGAACTCAGAATGCGCTGAATTTCCACAAATTAGTGTGGTTACTATGACAACCAATTTGAATGTGACAAGCAACTGATGTGTGAAAAAGAAATTATATATATTATATAATTTATATATTATATATTGTGTGTATATATATATATATATATATATATATATATATATATATATATAGGTGCATCTCAATGAATTAGAATGTCGTGGAAAAGTTCATTTATTTCACTAACTCAACTCAAATTGTGAAACTTGTGTATTAAATAAATTCAATGCACACAGACTGAAGTAGTGTAAGTCTTTGGTTCTTTTAATTGTGATGATTTTGGCTAACATTTAACAAAACCCACCAATTCACTATCTCAACAAATTAGAATATGGTGACATGCCAATCAGCTAATCAACTCAAAACACCTGCAAAGGTTTCCTGAACCTTCAAAATGGTTACACAATAGCCTATACAATCATGGGGAAGACTGCTGATCTGACAGTTGTCCAGAAGACAATCATTGACACCCTCCACAAAGAGGGTAAGTCACAGAAGGTCATTACTGAATGATTGGCTGTTCACAGAGTGCTATATCAAAGCATATTAAGTGAAAAGTTGACTGGAAGGAAGAAATGGGGTAGGAAAAGGCGCACGAGCAACAGGGATGACCACAAGCTTGAGAATACTGTCAAGCAAAGCTGATTCAAACACTTGGGAGAGCTTCACAAGGAGTGGACTGAAGCTGGAGTCAGTGATCAAGAGTCACCACGCTCAGACCTCTTCAGGAAAAGGGCTACCAAGCCACTTCTGAAACAGAAACAATGTCAGAAGCATCTTACCTGGGCTAAGGAGAAAAAAACTGGACTGTTGCTCAGTGGTCCAAAGTCCTCTTTTCAGATAAAAGTAAATTTTGCATTTCATTTGGAAATCAAGATTCCAGAGTCTGGAGGAAGACTGGAGAGGCACAGAATCCAAGCTGCTTGAAGCCCCGTGTGAAGTTTCCACAGTCAGTGATGAATTGGGCTGCCATTTCATCTGCTGGTGTTGGTCCATTGTGTTTTCTGAAGTCCACGGTCAACGCAGCCATCTACCAGGAGATTTTAGAGCACTTCATGCTTCCTTCTGCTGATCAGCTTTATGGAGATGCTGATTTCATTTTCCAGCAGGACTTGGCACCTGCCCACACTGCCAAAAACACCAAAAGTTGGTTAAATTACCATGGTGTTGGTGTGCTTGACTGGCCAGCAAACTCACCAGATCTGAACCTCATAGAGAATCTACGGGGTATTGTCAAGAGGAAGATGAGAGACACCAGACCCAACAATGCAGATGAGCTGAAGGCCACTGTCAAAGAAACCTGGGCTTCCATACCACCTCAGCAGTGCCACAGACTGATCACCTCCATGCCACACCGAATTGAGGCAGTAATTAAAGCAAAAGGAGCCCCTATCAAGTATTGAGTACATATACAGTAAATTAACATACTTTCCAGAAGGCCAACAATTCACTAAAAATGTTTTTTTTATTTTTTTATTGGTCTTATGAAGTATTCTAATTTGTTGAGGTTTTTGTTAAATGTGAGCCAAAATCATCACAATTAAAAGAACCAAAGACTTAAACTACTTCAGTCTGTGTGCACTGAATTTATTTAATACACGAGTTTCACAGTTTGAGTTGAATTACTGAAATAAATGAACTTTTCCACGACATTCTAATTCATTGAGATGCACCTGTATATGTATATATATATATATATATATATATATATATATATATATATATATATATACAGGTGCATATTAATAGGGATTTCGCCTAGGCCATCAAAATGGCTAGAAACGGCCCTGATACGAGCATCATCGCTGTGTCTGTCACGCAACTCTGTTCCCCTCTCGGGCTTGAACTGATAAAAGTAACTTGAAAGCTGAAGCTTGCGATTATGGTAAGTGGTGTTACATTTCCGACGCGTGCTTGTAGTGTTTGGCCAATCACAACGCACTGGGTCAGTTGGCCAATCAGAGCAGACTGCACTTATTGGAAGGAGGGGCTTTGTAGAAAACGACACATTTGAGAGAGGCGGGGCATAGAGGAACTACAATAATGTACAGTATTTGAAAAATAATGTGTTTTTTTTTTTTTAACATTAAAGCATGTCAACATATTCTGTTACACCAAATACACAAAATAATGATCTTTAAAATAGCATCATATGACCCCTTTAATAAAATACTCTGTAATTGTATTTTTGGTATACTAAACTGGTATATTTAAAGTCTGCTAAATTGGAACAACTAATTTTGTACTTGTGTGGAAGTACTGCTGAAGTCCAACTAAATTATACTTAAGTATATTTAATTGTGCTGAAGTGGAACTATTGCAAGTATACTTTAGGTACACTTTAAATATCTTGCATTTAAAGACTGATATTATTGAAAAATCATACAATATTATTGAAATTATATTATTGAAAGATCATACAATCCTCATCAATAGTGAAAAAAAAAAAAAAACATTTTAGGCTTACTATTAAGAAATGTGTATTGTGCACAAGTAGTACTCCAAATAAAGTTTAATTATAATTTTATATTAGTAAGTCTCAACTGATACATCATTAAGTATGTTTATAGATTTGAACTATACTTAGTATGAAATAAATGTATTTTAAATTACTTTTAACTAGGGTAAATATGGGGTAGGATTAAGGGATCTAAAATATGGTCGTGCAGAATAAGGCATTAATATGTACTGATAAACAGCCAATATGCTAGTAATATGCATGCTAATAAGCAACTAGTTATTAGTGAGAATTGGTCCTTAAAATAAGGTGTTAACACAAAACTGATTGATTTTAGTTTTTAGTGTTTTATTGATTGATTTATTTATTTTTATACAAGATCATTGACCTTAAAATGGAGATGATTATTGATTTATTTGTATTGGATTTCAATATTACTGCATTCTTCACTACAAGCATAATGGATCAAATATACAAGTATTATCAAATTAAAACTATACTAAAATATATAAAAACAAAATCAGATATTAACAAACAATAAAATGAAATCTAAAATAATTAACACAAAATTGAAAATGCAAAACCATAATAACCCTGTAAAAGGGAAAGAGAAGCAGTAGAGTTCCCTGAGGTGGCCCAGCATTACTCATCACTCGCTCTGACACAATCCTGCAGAGTCTTTAGGCTACGCTTGGCCTTCAGTAGTCTAGAAGTTTATGTGGGCCAGACAGAAAACGTTTCTGTGTGCATTGGCTAACTGTGTTTATAGCTAGACAGAGGGTGAAACATCTGCTCGGTGAGGCCCAAGCTGAGCTGTGAGAGCACTCATCTGTCGGCTGTATGGACCAGATGGAACGTAATGCACATGGGAAAAGACGCAATCACTGCTTTAACATTCTTTCCGCAGAACTTGATATTTATTTATTTATTTATTTGTCACATCAGTTTACAAAGGCATCACACCTCTTACTCGACACTCCAATCTGTTCAAGAAGCAGATGATAAGATCAATCATTTGCGTGCACGCCAGCGGGTGTTAGCGCTCGCTTCAAAAAACCCCTTTTCCTTCAGGTTTTTTTGGCCACCGCCACCATATTTTGTATCATAACAAGTTGGCATTTGGCAGTGAAGGCCGTACCCAGCGTGAGAGCACATGTCCACCTTTTTCCTCCTGCTCTTTCATATTCATTTCCACAGTTGGCCTTTCCTCATAGCGGTTACCCATGCTAACAGGACACAGTGGCAGCAATGCACACTTTATCTCTCCACCTTCAGCCTCTATGAATAATAAGCAGAAAAGTCATCCTATGGAGGACCGACTTGGAATACCTTTCCTGATAGTGGTGGCTTACTGTGGGCCACGCATCCATGACCGAGAGTAAGATGTGGCGTTACGATACCTCCCACCCTTCAGCCTCCCTCTTCCCTGACACTTTTGTCATCCTCCCTGACTGCGAGGAACAGTTTTGGTAGTAAACAGTGTCAACCTGTCTCTCCATCTCTGACCCCCAACCGAGCTTGCTAAGCTAATATGATATTCTGTTGACACCAAAAGGGTTGAGCACAGCCTGCAGGCACAGGTTGATATTGAAATGCTATTCAGGGCCGACCACAAAGGGTGCCTTTGCCGTCTCCCACCATGCTTGTGACTCATATACAGATACAAAGGATATGCCGAGTACACTCCAAAGACCCCGGTCTTACCGGTGCCGGCGTAGTGCGACCTTTAAACTAAGAGCCCCCAGAGAAAGTAGGCTTTATCGGAGCAGATAAGGCTTTCTTCTTGCCCTGCAAGAATGCATCTATCTGGCCGTCGCAGGGAGCGCTGACAACAGGAGCAGCCATCACTCAGCGGCTAGGCAGCGGCCACATTACCACTCTGCAGCGACACCACGCTCTATCAACATTGTACTCGGATCACTTAAACAGAGCTCCGGCGTCTCACTGTGCTTTTACGAATGCTATTGGGATTTGAAAGAAACCGTCTGGACGATGATGGGATTCAGAACGGAGCTCGCTCTTCAAAACAACACCTGGTTTTTGAACGGTTTGCGTGAGGTGCAGAAGCACTGAAAGTGATTATGTTGATTTTTTCCCTTCAGCTCGGTTTCCCATGGTGATCATTATGACATTACAACTCCCGTACAATCCAAATTACTGTGCAGAGATTGGAAAATCACTGCCATTATGGGACTCGGGAGAACTGATAATTCCACCGCTGGTTTTGAACACACAAAGAAGATCCGTCAAGCCTTCGCGAAGACTCAAGGCATGACATCATCAATACCTTCCCAGACTTCATCTGAATTTCAAAGCCCACCAGTGTGAACACACAGAACTCTATTCATCATCTTGTCAAGGCTCGATGAATTTCGTGGTGGGGGGTCACCATCTCCCCATCTCCAATTAAAAAGATTCCACTCTCGCAGACTGTGGAAGTGAACCGCTGAACTCCTTGGAGAACTTCGCTCGGCTTTGTTTCAGCGCTATCTTCACCTAAGACGCCTCTCCGGCTGATAAGCTCTCAGCTTCATTTCCATCAAACACAGCGAGAGAGAAGTCGGTTCTACTGTGCTTTATGTCCCTAATTTCTGTGTGCAGCTGATCTGTGGATTATAGTCTAGCTGAGCCACTCGCCATTGCGGAGCAGATGGTGGGGCTTTGTATGCCTTTCTAAGCTCTTCCTATTATAAAGACCAGAATACAGGATTACCGCCCTAGTATTGAATATTGTTATGATATTTTATCTTTTTTTAAGACAGGCTCTCAATCTGTATGTTATTCATCTGTCTAATGGAGAAGTTTTCAACCTTTATAATCCCAAAGACTCCATTACCCAGCTGAATATAATAGCTAACTTTCATTCAGAATATCAACTACCATTACTACATTCTATAATTCTTACTGCATCATTAGTTAAAAATGTAATGAAAATACATTCTCTAGAACACCTTCAGGGACCCCTGGTAGGAAACCCTGGATCTCATGCAATAGCCAAAGGGACTTCTGTGATCATAAGAAGTGCTCCATCCAGGTTTTGAGCTTTCAAAAATGAAAAAAAAAAAAAAAAGGAAATTAGTTTGAAAGACATGAAGTGAATAGCAAGAAGGTTTTTAAATGTGCAGTTCCCATAAATGTTCTCTTTTATATTCACTGTCACTAAGTCAGAGCCGATAAGCACCAATGAGGTGGAAACATTCCGAGGAGAAGGTGAAGGGAAGTATTAAAGCATCACTCATGCTTGTACTTACTGGCACAAATACAGGGTATATGCCAAATAGGCAGCACAGATGGACCCATGACCAATAGGAGGATCCATCAGTAAAGTAAAAGATATATATAAGTGAAAAAGTACATAATAAGCAGTGGGATTACAGGTATTGTATTTCATTTCAACCCTATAAAGCCATATGTATTATATTTAATAGCATGGCTTTCTAAGGCCTCTAAAAGGCCCTCATTTACATAATCAAGACTTTCCCAAAACACTTTTGTGTACAATCTATATATCTTCTGCCCTCTGGTGGATAATACCTGCCCTATTAGATGGCCTTTGTAGAAGGTCTTTTAATATTGTTTCTACTTGTCCATTTCCCAACGCACATATGTTTTAAAGTAGCTTTGTATTGTTATTGATATTCAACAATGAACATTTCCTGGATGAAATTGATAAAATATTATACATGTATATAAATTAAAATTTATAGTATTGATTTATAACCTAGATTGGTAGTTGGGTTGGCATTTAAACTCTGTCTAAAACAAAGCAAAATTAAAAGGTACATTTATGAATAATGTTCATACAGTGTACTGTAACTGGAATGAAAAATACATTTCTGTTGTGAGCATTAAAACTGTGATAAATGCCTATTTGGTAAACAATGATAAGTTATAATAATATATAATTATATAAATATATATAGTTATTATAAAAATAATGATAAATAAATTCTAAAAATGTAATATTTTGTTCCGTAGGATATAATTATTATTATTATTTTTTTTAAATATTAGGCTATGTCATACATACGTCAGGCTTTACAGGATTAATCATTCCTGCAATTTAATTAATGAATTTACTCATACAAAGACATGAAAACACTGATTTTCTACATAACTATATAATCAGTGCTGTATGTCGTATCAGTGCTTTCTCTCAGTCTCTTGAGGCTTGTTAAGTTTTTTCTAAATGCACAGTGACCTGTGTCACACTGGGTTTATTTAGAGACACATAGTAAATGAAACGCTTTCTCACACATTTGCTGTGAAAGATGAACCACTGGATGGACATTAAGTAAACTTTTTGGTAAAAATATACACATGATTTGTAATAAATAATGCATTTCTCAGTCTGCAAAGTCTACTTTCAGAGCTGCACAGCTGCAGGGTGAAGAGGGCTACTTAAAACAGCCTCCTTCATCATCCTTATAGCACACCTGTAACATTTCTCATCTCCATTTCTCTCTAGACTTCCATCTACAGATCATAGTCAGGGTATAGATGCCATATTTAAATTATGTGAATCAAACTAGTCTGTGAAAGACTGATGTGCAGTCTGCTGACAAAGAATTGAATGGGCTGTAAATATATGCATCACAGGCACATTTTTATTTGCATAAAATGAAAAATGACATTGATTCAGATATTTTCTCTGCCTTATGCATTAGTCCCTTTTGCATATTTATATTTCATATTCATGTAAAGAAGATATTTTGAAGAATGCTTAAACTGTCGCTTTGTTTATACAATGAAATGAGGTCCAAAATAGCATTGGACCTTGTTGACTATAATTGTATGGACAAAAAACACTGAGACATTTTTCAAAATATCATCTTTTGGGTTTCACAGAAAAAAAGTCATACAGCTTAGCAATGACATGAAGATGAATAAATGATGACAGCATTTTCATTTTAGGCTGAACTATACAAGTTAAATGTCAGTATTAGGTATCTAATGAAAGAATTCCACTATTTTTTTTTTAATAAAAGTAATTATATAAAAATATAATTTAAAATAAAAGGTGAATTAATAATAATAATAATAATAATAATAATAATAATAAAAACAATATCAATAATATTAAATAACACTGTTCAGTGCCTCGTAATAAATAGAATCAGAATCAGATCAGCATCAGAATCAGCTTTATTCGCCAAGTGTGCGCAAACACACGAGGAATTTGTTGTGTTTTTTTAAGCTCTTGTTACATACAGTGCCCTCCAAAAGTATTGGAACAGTAAAGACAAAATTGCTCTGTTGACTATGGAGTCAAGACATTTACAAATATGATTAAAATATGAATATGAGACAAAACTACAGAATGTCACATTTTATTATTGGGTGATTCAACACATAGATGTTTTACCAGCTAAGAAGTTCAGCACTTTTAGAGCTTCATCCCCCTATCTGATGTGAGCATAAGTATTGGAACAGTTGCCTCACAGGTCTTTCTAAGTGATCAGCTGTGTCCTGTTGCATTCATTCTTCAGATATTAAAAGCAGGGAATGTGTCGTATCAGTTATATCCATTACTTCTGCATTCTGAATCTTGCATTCGATGATGACACACACAAACCAGGATGAAGATGAGGGAGCTGACTTTGAGAGAAAAACAAGCAATTTGGATGCTAAAAGAAAAGAGGAAGTCAGTTAGAGCTATAGCAAAAACAAAGGGCATGTAGAAATCAAGAGTTTGGAAACCACCAGCGACACCAGCGACCAACAACTACCTGATCGGTTGAGAAAACAACAGTAGTTGATGACAGACAAATAATAAAAGCTGTGAAAATGAACCCTAAAAGATGTGTCTGTAAAATCACCAACAACTTCCAGAAAGCTGGGGTGATGCTCTGACAATCTACTGTCCTCAGGAGACTTTGACACAGAATTATAGATGCTACACAGCAAGATGCAAAAATCTGACCAGCACCAAAAATAGAAAGGCAAGATTAGAGTTTGCAAAAAAGCACAAAGGTGAGCCAGAAGAGTTTTGGAACTGTGTTTATGGACCGATGAGACAAAGATGAACCTTTATCTAAGTGATGGGAAAGCAAAAATGTGGAGAAAAAAAGGGAACTGCAAAAGATCCCAAGCATACAGCCTCATCTGTAAAGCATGGTGGAGGTGGTGTCATGGCATGGGCATGCATGGCTGTCTCTGGAACAGGCCCTCTCAACTTTACTGATGACTTAATGTATGATGACAGTAGCAGAATGAATTTGGAAGGGTACAAAACCATTTTGCCTACCAATATTCAAGAAAATGCCACCAGATTCATTGGGAAGTGCTTCATATTGCATCAGGACAATGACCCAAAACACTCTGCCAGTTCAGTCAAGGAATTTATAAGGGCAAAGAAATGGAAAGTCTTAGATTACCCAAGTCAATCTCCAGATTTAAATCTGATTGAACATGAATTTCACCAGCTGAAGAGGAGAGTAAAGGCAGAAACTCCCCAAAACAAGCAACAATTGGAATTGGCTGCATTAAAGGCTGGGAAAAGTATTTCAAAGGTTGAGACCAAGAGTCTGATGATGTCTATGGGTCACAGACTCACTGCTGTGATTGTGCGCAAGGGATCTGCAACTAAATAATAGCTTTTAATCTTTTATATCTGCCTTATGTTCAACTGTCCCAGTACTTATGCTCACATCAATGAGTGGGATGAACCAGAGGCGTCATACCCATTCAAAGTGAGGGGGTACGAGCCCCCTCAGATTTTTGAGCCAAGTGGATTTTGAATGAAGCTTCCAAAAGACAAAAAATAGCTGATAAATATTTTCTATATTTAATAAAATCACATCGGCGTGATTACAACGTTCAGTGCGTCATATCATCAGTTGCTAAATTCAAATCTGTGTTCGCTGGCTGGCGCTGAGCCATAGACAGGCGCGTTTTTACAGCACTGCGCATTATAACCAATCACACACGATTCTGTTGAGCTTATGAATGCAATGACCAATCAGAGGTGTTCAGATGAGTCATAGCTAAAATGCTGGTGTTTTCTTCACTCGCTCGCTCGCTGACTGAATACCTTTCTGGTGAATTCTCTCGTTAGAAAGAATAAAGTGCAGATGTGTATACAAATCTGTAAGTAAGATATTAATTTCACAGTGTAAGCAGCTTCAGTGATTTTAATGGGAGTTTTTGAGAGTGCTTGAGCTCTAGACTGTCAGTGAAAATGTTCTTTGATAATGTAAATGTTCTTTGCTCTCTTTTTGTAGCTACAATGAAAGTGATTAGTAGCCTAACTTGCAATGTTTTTATTCACATTAACTTTCAATGTTAAATTCACATTAAATGTAAAGTCAGTAGTATTAAAAATATGTTATGGCGTGACACCCATAAACAGACAAGTTTTTATGCATAGTTAATAGATTACATTATTAGGTTACTTTGACCATCGCCCACTATCAACATAATCTATAAAGGTGAGAATCAAGATATTTCATGATATAGTTAATGTGTTTGGGAATGTTTTGAATAAAAAGGAAAAAAAATAAATAAAAAAATAAGGGTAACACTTTATTTCGATAGTCCACTTTAGACTTTCTACTAACAGTAAGTAACTTTGCAACTACATGTACAAATATTTTACTCATGCATTTACTTCCTGTAGTTAACCCAAGCCTACAAATGACAAATAACCTTATGAGTTTTTACAGTATATTCTAAATATTGTAAAAAAATGTTAAATAAAGATGTCATCCTTGACATTATTCACTATAATGAGGCTTTTATACTGCCTCATCAAAAGTGGGTGACCAAACCAGATGCCCTCTGAAGAGATGGTTCCACCCCTGCTTGCACTCAGGAAAATCATCAGCAGCATTTGGAGGAGACAATATGGAACTCATCCACAGAACATTTTTGCACAGTGTATTAAAGCGAAGGCCTAATTACGATCCCTGTACTTTCTAAAACATTACAAAAATAAAGCTGCAAGGTCAGTTCAATTAACCGCTCGAGTACTTGAACAGCCAAACTGAAAGTATTTTAACTTGGATCCCCTCAGTGTTCTAATGCAGCAAAATGTCGGAACAAGATCCCGAGTCAAAGAGGCATGCGTGCGCCGTGCCCTGTAGAAGCCCTTGCCGCTTTCATCTCCCATCCAAATACCACCCTTTGGTAAATGAATTCCTTTCGCTTCATTTGCCCTTTTAATGTGCAAGACTAATTTCTGATTACATAAACTCCGCGGGTTCAAATTTGACTTACTCGCACCAAGCCGCTGACCTACATAAGTCAAAATGCCATTAAAACAAATAATGGAAATTACATACTTTTATAAATGGGGTTATTAGAAACTAGAGGAGTCGTGTTGTTGGAAAAATTGAGAAGAGGAAATGCTTTTGGATGAATGTTAATGTCAGAGGTAATAAGGATTTTGTAAGCCCACACTTGTGGAAGAATGATGCCCCATATGGCAGTGGTGATATTTGCAATATTGTTCTGCAATGCCTTGGGTAAGATTATAGGGGCCGTGGCCTTTCAAACAGCTGTTTAGCCTTTGCGTGGATCACCCGTGGCAATCTGCAGCAGCACAGTTATATTTTTTTCTTTGCAAAACCGCTCAATTTAGAAATGAACTCTGCTGTAGACTTCTGCCTTTTGTGTTGTTGGTGAAGCTCTGCCACTGAGTGGGCTTTTCACACTCAATGCTATACGAGATGTTTATTTGATGGGGGTTCTCCTATTGAAAGATGCAGTTTTGTCACTCAAGGCTATACACGCTTTATCTTGTTTCAACAACCCGGAGTGGATTCATGAATCCAGGTGATGGGTGTCTCAAACCGTGTGGGTCTCCAACATCCTTTTGTCTAAGCCTCCCAACAAGAACAGAGGGCATCTGAACTGTACTGGGCTGCTGACGATATTACGGGGATGATAAAAACACGCGAGTGTGATGCCAAGAGCACATTTAGCCCCGTAGAGGATATGCGAGGGTCCTGATGGATGAGGCTTTGGGGGTGGACCAACATCAGGACAGTGATGGAGGGGGAGATGTGAGCCACAGAAGGTTCAGGTAGCAATGTACAAAGAGAGAGAAATAAGGGGTGTTTGTGTTTGCCATGATCATCTTCGGGTGACCACCCATGCTCACCACTCTTTATCTAATCCCAGAAGTCACAGCCTTTTACTGGGGGCTGTGCACAAATCAACAGATGACAAATGAGTGCCACATGCAGTGTTTTTGGCTCAGCGACAGTCTGTGATCTGTTTCTTATTGTAATTGTTATAGGGGAGAGTGTCAACAGATAAAACAGAACTGAACTTAAAACATGGCAAATACATTAGTACATCAGTACTATCGGTCAATAATATTGATTTTATTAATGTATCAGTATCGTTTGATGTTTCATATTTATTATTTTTTATTTTTACTTTTAGATTACCTTTGCTATACCATCTAATGATCTAACTTAAAAACAATATGTAATATAATAACTGTTAAAAGTATCCATTAGCAAATCTCAAAATGAATGTATAAAATTTTAATTTAATTTAAATTTTAAAATAAAATTAAAAAAAAAAAAATCCATACAGTATATTATACACTGTTAAAATGATTTGTCAAAGGTGTAAATAAAACAAAGATTAATACAGTTTGTTTTAAAAGAGAATAAAACTGTAATAAAATTCAATGTGTTACTTGCCATTTCTTTGTAATTGTTTTTAAAATTTACAAGCAATTTCTGAGGGAAAATACCAAACAGTTCATAGTAACCAAGACTTCCATAGTATTTTTCCATGCTATGGAAGTCAATGGCTACCATCAACAGTGTGGTTACCAACATTCCTCAAAATATCTTCTCCTGTGTTCAGCAGAAGAAAGAAATTCATACACAGGATCTGCGTTAAAACTTCAATTTTGAGTACATAATGGCAGAATTTTCTTTTTTGGTTGAACTAGAATTTTAATATTGGATATTTATTGGTAATCAGCCAGAAATGTTTATCCCTAAATTACATTTCAGCAAACAATTTCTATGAATGTTGTCCTGACATTATCAGTAAGTATGTTATTTTCTGAAAGTTAACATTCAGAAAGTCCCGTTTTTAAAACGTTTTAAATGGTTTGGTTATATGAATGTTAGCAATAACTGTAATTGTATTTTTTTACACCAAGCACCATTCTGAGGAACTGAAAACATGTAAAACAAACAATTCAAAACGTATGAAACTCTTTTATCCAAAGTGACCAACATTACATTCAGCATGTACATTTTACCAGTATTTACCAGTTTCCAGCTAGTACAATTGCTCTACCAATGGAGCTGCAGAACCAAATATGTTCATGAAAATAATACTGTAAGTCCAAATAAAGATTTGATTTAGATTAGAAATAAATTCCAATGAAGACAAGCAATCTTTTTTGCAACAATAGATTTCAATGCCACAGATCACAATATAATCATTCTATTCTAGATTTCTTTGAACACGATGTACAGGAACCACTTCAGCATTCATTGAGAAAGGCATGTTTGATATTCCTGAATTTTTATGAGTACACTAAAAAGATATGTCAGTCATGTTCTCCTGCATTTTGAGGTTTTGCATCTGTTGCTAGGACAACAAGAAGCCTTTCAGTTTGCCTGTTGGCACAAACCCTTTACCCCTGACATTACGTTAACCCCTTCTTTACAGTTCAGCGCCTCTAAGTTGACTTTAAACAGCTTGAGAGAAGGGCTTATTTATGACTCGTTAAGACTAAATGTCACATGCCATCACGGTTAGCCGCATGATTATATCATGAAATACACAGAGAAAGATCTGCATATTTTGAATTTGTATTTATTCTTAGTTTTAAGGTGGTTGATATATTGGCTAAAAGCCGGTAAGCTGTATCTCACACTTGCTTGTGTGTCAACACGTTGCGGCAGTAGCCAGCAGAGTGTGCTACAATCATATAGAGATATCATTGAGTTGATTGCTGCAAAAGAGGCAAGCAAATGCTTTCAGAAAGCAGTGTAGTCACAACTGAGCTGTGCAAACCCTCACAAATGTCACGAAACTGTTTGGCACAGATGATGGAAAACTAGATTGAGGCTTCTGGAGAAGTATAAAGATTGCGATCTAAAAGGTGACGTGGGTTAATTTGACTTTTTGCTTCTCGGTTCACCTGCAGTCATTCATATATTCTTTTGAAATGGTAATAAAATAATCAAAGAGCAGGAAAACTTCAGGACACAGTCTCGTTTCCTGACAGTATTCGGTGTCCATATAAAGCATCTGGCTGATTGAAAGACAGATCTCGGGTTCCCCACCTCGGCCTCCTCCCACCGCGCTCCTGTCTTTGAGCAGACCACCACCCTTCTTCAAATCTACATCAATCTGCCTCATTCCTGATGAGATTAGAGCCAAACTTTGATCTCTCCCCTCCTGAGGTTTCAGCCTCACTTTGATGTGTTCCCTTCTTGTTAACGACAGAGCCGATAGTAGATGACAGAATCCCTTCTGGGTGAGAGAAAGAGATTGAACGGCATAGAGGAGGGAAGTAAAAGTATAGGAGCCAGGGTGGAGTGGACACGGATGAGGGATGCTCTCTGGCTTGGCATAAAGGAAGAAAACAGGACAGGTTGTCAGAGTAGATTGATAGGTGCTCCTCTGCTCTCTTTGAGCCTCCACCTCGCCAACCCCCCCATTACCCCAGGCTCCGTAGCCCTGCCTGTGCATTAAGCTTTTGTGGAGATGAGAGATTGGTGCCCTCATTTATTTCCTCTACTATAGGAGATGTTTTAAGTGGTCCTCCGGGGTAATAGAGAGAGAGAGAGAGGATTTTTTCCTCATTCCCCTCTTCTGCTCGTACGGGCCCATTGCAGCGATGCACTGGGAGAGGAGCGGGTTTATTAAGCTATCCGTTACCGGTATCCGACCTCAAATTGAATTCAATGATGGCTGGCGAGGATGTAAATAAAACTCTGGCAATGCTGTGTACGTTTATATGGAAGGGAGTGAATTGTAGGTGCATGGTGATGAAGGGTTAGTAGTGGACAAATGCATGTCTTTTGAAATAGCATAATTAAGTCACTCAGATATCTTCATTGTATTGTAGCATTGTAAAAATCAAGCTGATATTAATATCAATATCCACATTGTTTGTTTTTACATTAAAAACTAATAGCAATAATAATTTATTATTTTTGAAAACACTTACGGTGTTGAGCAATGCCCTTACAAAAATGAAACCATGGTTTTGCTACACTAACAGTAGTTTAACAATTGTATTTGTAGTGAATTTGTAGTTATACAAATGTGACCCTGGACCACAAAACCAAGTCATAAGTAGCACAGGTATATTTGTAGCAATAGCCAAAAATTATCGATTTTTCTTTTATGCCAAACAATCATTAGGATATTAAGTAAAGATCATGTTCCAAATTTTGTACCGTAAATATATCAAAACCTAATTTTTTATTAGTAATATGCATTGCTAAGAACTTCATTTGGACAACTTTAAATCGATTTTCTCAATATTTAGATTTTTTTGCACCCTCAGATTCCAGATTTTCAAATAGTTGTATCTTGGCCAAATGTTGTCCTATCCTAACACCACACATAAATGGAAAGCTTACTTATTCAGCTTTCAGATGATGTTTAAATCTCAATTTCAAAAAATTGACCCTTATGACTGGTTTTGTGGTCCAGGGTCACAAATAGTAATCAAAACCCCCAAAACACGCGTACTACACTGTTATTAGAATATTACCATGGTAAATTTCCGTAAGGGTAGCTCCCTAAACTTTTCGAGTGAAATATAGGAAAAAGTAAGCTTTTACTTATCAGTAGTTATCAGTTTCACTGCAAGGAGTCCTATGGTAAGCAATAAAATGAGAATACACCAGACTGAAGTATACAGATAAAGAGGGAATACTCTGTATTTTTGCTTTCTTTGTGGCAGTTATATTGACATGTAAATTGCAGTTCAGTGAGTATGTGTTGATTCAGTTGCTGAACTCACCGTGATTTGGTGTTTCAGATCGGTAACAACCCACCATGCGAGGATTCATTAAAAGAACTGAGTCTTTTGACTACATGGGTCTCAGTGCAGCTTCAATGTGAGTGAGTCTTTGATTCAGTGTTCATTCCATGTTGATTCACTAGCTGCTCTGATGGACGGATTCAGCGAGCTCCCTCAATGAAGGATTTGTCAGAAAAATTAAAATGGGAGTCTTTGGCTGCATCCAAATATACTTCCTTACTATACAGTATAAATAAGGGAGACAATTCACAAGGTCTGGATTCAAAGTTTTGATACATTACATTAGGAGAAAAGTACCTTGATGTCTTACTACTTCAGGTACAATCCAGAATCTGCATCTGATGGACTCCTCACTATTCCATGAGGGCACGAGAGAGGAATTGTGAAAGGCAGTGAAGCGACACATCTGTTGCTGTAGGTCACATGACAATGACAACATGACAAATATGTCCAGATTATAATCATACCACACAGTCGTTAAAAAAATTGAGTAACATTTTTATAATAGAATAAAGAACTGAAACATAAGGCTAAATTGTTTGTGAATTGAACACTTCTTGTGATATGTTTGTGCTTCCGTCAAGGAAAATGCTGTGTAGACAACAAGGTCATGATTTGTTAAAAATATGTATTCGCACCTACAGATTTGTTACCTGAAATATTTTCTGACGACATAAACACTCCATCAGTGTTACACTTTGCATGACTCCCAGTTTGAAAACTGCTAATGTTGGAGGAAAACAAATTGCAATATTTTTCTTGATTTATACAGATTTCCCCATATCATGGGCTGAAAAAGTATGAACTACATAAATCTTAGCATTAAAAAAAATAATAATAATAAAAATAAAAAAAAATAAAATAAAAATTATTTTATTTAAAGCATAATAGTATTAGTAGCAAAACATTATTGTATTTCTTTATTGATTTATTTACATTTTTATAATTGAATTTAAAAAATAAAATATTATTATTATACATACATATCAAACTGAATTCAGAAAAAAGAATGCTGTCCTTTTTGTCTTTAGCTGATCACATGCCTGGTTCATGCACCATCCACATGCTGACATAAAACAAGCAGACTTGTCTGACATAAACACAACTGAACATACCACTGATATGATGCATTTTTTTACCCATGTGTTTCGTTGGAAAGGTTGTTTCAACGTATTCCGCAACTACAAACATGGCACGCTGGTCTTTTTGATGTCTCATTGCTGACAGTTTCATGAATTGTCCTTGATTTACTGTAACTGGAGGCAGGTAAACTTGATTTAAGCCTGATTTCCCTTCAGGGCTTTTGCTGTCTTTTAACAGTACATCAGCTCATCAAAAACACCTGGGATTTTATCATTTACCCTGGATTTATGATATAGGACTACTCTGAAACAGAAAATCAGTTTTTTTCCCCCTCCAGATAAGGTTAACAGCACATAGAAGCAGCTGCCAGTCTGTCCAGCCTGTTTAGATGGATGTACATGTTCTCCAGAGCAAAATGATCAATATAAAAATGGCAGAGCTCTTTTGTTCGTTTCCATCAGTAAATCAACAGTGAGAATGCGCTTCTGGTTGCTCGCTTAAATAATCATACAAGTCCTCTAAAATAAAGTATTTTTGTAAGCTATCTAATAGTGATGTTTTATCAGGGGAGTTTTCATGTATTAGCGGACTTATTCCATTCATTCCTTTTCTTGGCATCACAGCATGCCTAATGAGGTGTGTGTCTTTTGAGAGTTGAAAATTCAAATGTGGAGCCTAACACAATGTGCCCAAGAAAGTGGGACAGCCGTGTTTTATGGCAGCCAATTTCAATGTATTTTCCACTTATGGTCTTTCCTGATGGGATGTGATACGCATATGAAACAGACTACTTTATTAGGTTTCCTCCATGCCATTGGTGTCAAATGAAAGCATCTTTTTAAAAACTGATATATTATTAAATTTGACAAACACAGATAAAAAAATGTAGATAATAATTTAGAGAATAGTCTCAACCCATGTGATTTAACCCTTGAAACAATACGTTTTAGTCGGCACTCATTAAACACAGAGCAAAAATGCACTCTTTCTTTCTTAAAAGCCCTTAAGACAAAGAATGGTGGCCTCATTTGAAGTGATGGAAGAGCCATCGGCCCCATGTCTGAGAGTGTCTTAGAGCCTCTGAGAATGAGTGGTGTGGAAAAGATGAGAAGGAACACCTCTCCTCCAGACCAAAGCAGAAGTGGCTGAAGTACCATGGATGATTTAGAGAGCCCTCAATATTTGAAATAATCATGAATGAAGGTAAGCGTGGAGAGTGCCAGTGATTAGATTGCTGACGCTCAAAATGAACCGTAGATCTAAATGTAAGAAACTCTGATAGTAATGAGTAATGAATAGACCTCATTACTCATTACTATAATCAAAAATAATTTAAATAAAATTGTTTGGAGGGCCCTGTTTAGGTATCTTTCCCTGGGGTGATTATTAATATAATTATGTATAGTGAGTGATTTCTATTACTTGTTGATGTTAAACAACTTGCTTTTAAACAACACCCCAAATGTAGCAGTCTTTTAAATTTTACTTTATAAATTGTAAAAAAGGTAGATAGTTAATTACAAATACAAATAGCTGCATCCACATCTGCGGTAATGCACAATGATGCATCTATTGCAGGTAGCAAACACTTTCAAGCCGTTAATCATTACATACAAATGTATATGACTCTAAAATTAGTAGAAAATCAATAAAAATGCTTTTCTGAGAGCAGTCCTCCAGAGCACCAATGTGCTGCATGGTGCATCGTGCCAGAAAATGACATTACATTGACTAGAGGATGTACTGTGACCAGGAAAAGCTTTTACTGGTTCATTCTGCATCATTATTAACCATTCTATTGCCATTTTATATGCATCATGCGGTTGCAAAGTGATGAAAATTGGTTTGTTATTGGTTTGTTAAAAATGTAGATCATATAGATCATATCAAGGACTCAATCTCGCTTCAGATCCACAATGAAGAACTGTAGTTGTTGTTGTATCAAGGCATCTCTTTTTCAGTAAACTGTATTTATTTCTATCTCAAGGGCAGAGATGATTGGCAGTACCCAGATGGTATATTTAATTTTCTCTGTCATATAAGGTCTTTACAATGCGTTGATACTCAATAGAAGCGCTCGTGTCGTTCTTCGTTCGCAACAAGGATTATTAATAGGTAACTGGACTGGTTAAGAGAGGCCCTTGAGCTAAATCAATGAAGTGCTTGAGAAGGAAGCTATGCAAGAAGACCTAATGGCCACTTGTGATCGAACTTGAAAGGACTAGCACTCCACATGAAAAGGTCTGTAATCCTGTTTGAACTAGTGCAATTTTTATGTCTCCCATTTTTGAGCAAAAAGCCTGTTTAGTGCGCAAGAGTTTTAAACTTGGTAAAGCTAAGTGCATCTAAGACGAAAATGGAACCATTTTCATATTGCCATGTGTTAGCAACTAAAGTGTATTCAGTGACATCTGGGCGATTGAACTGAGAACGCAAATACACTTACATTTGAAAAAAAGAGGAATGCGCAAGACCCTAAAATAGACTAAAACTAAAAGTTCAGTTAAAAGGCCAAAACAAACATTTCAGAGGGCAGGAATATTTTAAAGAAAGGGTTCCTGCTAATGGACTTTGCTTTTAGATGCCCCCATCGGAATGTGGGTCCAATCTTGTGGACACGAGGGAGATTCCACACCACCGTATGTCTTCTAAGTAGTCTGATCTGTACTCATCCCTTTTTTCCTGTCCATTGAATTATAGATATGGGCATCATCTATGCTGGATCCGAGTGACCTCAAAGTCCAAAGCCTCTGTGGGGTTGTTCAGCTGAGAGGGCCGAGAAGTGGAAATCACATTCTACAGGCAACGCTGGAGCACATGAATTATTCTGATCATTTTAGGGGCAGGAAAATGAATACTGAGGGTGAAATGAAATGTAGAGAAGCGGATGAGATGCGGCAGACCCGATGATCTTTCATTTCTTCTCCTCCGGACCCCTCCATCCCCCCCTCCGAGTAAACATAAAGTCATAGACTTGGCAGATGGAGGCATATTAGAAAATCTCAATTTGACAACAGCTTCACATTTCCGCCGATAATCCACCATCTGATGACAAAGCAATAGCCGTGCTTTTTGGAGGCAGGTAAGCGCTAAGTTGTGGGAAAATGGGAACTTGGGTAAAAATTTAATCACGTCTTTGCTTTCGTGAACTGGTCCGTGATGACGGACATTGTGTGGCCAATAAATGTTCCTTCCTTCTGTGCGGTAAAGGCTGCATTTTCCGGCCCATTGGAGAGAGATGTTAGCACCTCAGATGTGCGTTGTTTTGAAACGAACCTTTGTGTCCTTTCTAGCAGGAAACAGCGTTTGCCTAATGTGGCTGCAAAGGTTCAGAAGTTCAAAAGAGAAGCGCTGCGACTCCTTCTGCGCATATAAGAAGGGTGTCCTTACAGATTTGGATCCTCTGTGCATGGCTTCACATTCACTACAGGCATGAAAAACTAGACATGAAACCCGGTGGGAGATTGTTACTTGATGCCTTACAGGTTCGATATTTCAAGCTCTAATGAATTTTTGCTGCCCTTTTTGACATCGGCTGTCTTCCATACCACTCACTGTTGTTCTGATGGGCAGACAGTGATTACCAAATACCTGTCATGTACCCAGATAAGCAGGGTGTATGGACAAAAATTGAAGGCTCTGTGAATTGTCTAATGCCACAGTATTGTCTGGTACTAGGACTTTTGGTTTGCAAATCACAGTGGTAGATGAAGTACACAAAAAGTACAGATAAATCCTAATAAATTATTACTCCGGTAAATTTATATCTGTAGAAAAACGGATACTGTTATAAGTACATTTTCTGTTAAGTTTACAGACATTTCCCTCAACCTTAAAACACAACACGGTGCAATACATAATTCAAGATATGAGTAAATAAAACCAACAACAACACTTGCAGAACATCAGTGTGGAAATTCTGTCATAGTACATTGGTCAGATATTTTTATGGACTTTATTTAGAGTGTATTGCTCAAAATACCAACACAGTTTCATGCCAATTCTTAATTTGTTAGCGTTTTGGTCGAACTGGTGGCTAATTCGACCTCATTCATATTAATTTCTCATACCACATTGACGGTTATGTTTAGGGGTGGACCTTCATGGGTATTTTTTAAAAAGAAATGGCATGTTTTTGTATGATTCACATCGTAAAAATCACTCAAAATCGCCTCCTCATTAAATAGGTTTTCCTGTGAAATTGGGTTGCAAAATACCTAAGGAGAGAGGGGTCTAATGTCCTACACACCCATAGGATAGGATCTGACATTATTATGATTTTTTATAAATTTATGGAAAAATTACTAGAAAACTACTGTAGTTATCAACATTCAAGAATTTCAAGCTATGAACCAAGTTGTTTGCCCTTAACAGCAGATTTAGTTCACATATAACTTAGCCATGTTACAATCAAAATATGATTTTCATTTACAACAACTTAAATTCACTTAAATTCAGCATTAGTGTCTTTTTGTATCATCAGTCAAATCCTCTGCACCTTCAAGTTAGAATGGTTAACTAGAGACTCGCTTCATCCAGATCACCGAATCAGTTGTTGATTCGAGAACAAATGTAATTGGATCAGTTCGCAAATGAATCGTTTACTGCAATTTGTGAACCAAATTAATAGATTTGTCTAAAAGAATCAGCTCACATGAGTGATTTGTTCATGACTCAGACATTGCTATCCTGCCTTGGAGCTTTAGTTCAAAAGAACAAGGAATGTAGTCAAAATGAGTCAAAAGTAAGATATTACGTTTGGAATGAAGTTTTCCAAAGTGAAAATGCTGTAATAAAGGAAAGGCTACCTGCAAAATGCACTTAAATAAAATTACTTTAACCACCACTGGCAACACCTGTCATATTTTCATTATACATTTTCTAAATGGTTTAATTTTTACCAATTCATCAGAGTCACATACAGTTTTTCCCCACTAGCTTTTAATTTAATCAGTTTTATGTAAAAAAAAAGAAAAAAAAAGAAAAGAAAAAAAAGGATACTGTGGGTGATAAAGATCATTTTGCATTAATGCTGACAAGATTTTTTTCTTCAGAGACTCAAAGGAGTTTTTTTTTTTTATCAATGTAGGCCTATATTAGACTGAGAAGTTCAGAAAGTTTGGACACTTTTGAAACACAAGATGTATTGGACTCTGAGATAACAGCCTTCCCATCAGTACTATTCCAAGAAAAGCGCAAGAGTCCATATTAATTAGAATAATCCATCAAAAGCGCTCACTGTATCAGAGTCTAATGATGGCTACATAAAGTTTTAACAGTCACTGTTGCTTAAACTGCTGAACGATGGTGTACGTATCACTAAACATGCAGTTCGGGAGATTATTTTGAGCCATAGCTAAATGTCTTTTGTATGGCAAATAAACAGCCTATTGCTTGTTAAATGAGTCAAAACTACAACAAGTAACCAAAATGAGTGTACAAGTGAATGAGACTCATTCGGTGAATGACTGGAAAATAAGCCATGACACAAAGCATTCAAAACAACATCAGGAGCTCTTAGATAACACAGACAACAGACCTTTCAGTGTACTTCACAACATTTGCAGCTTGACAGATTGAATATAAACATCATTTCTGGCACAAAAGAAAGCAGGAACGGTGCTTTCAAACTCTCTGGAGTAAAGTTTAATCCAAAAAATTTTACATGGTTTTGTGAATAACAATGAAAACTTCGCCTGTCAGCGATGATGATGGCAACGACAGCCCATGAAAGCATTGGGTAGAAAGAGAAGGAAATCAAAGTCTAAGATGAGGTAGATTGGTGTTTAGCATTTCCCCTAACATGACATGCCCATTAAAGATTAAGGCTAAAGAGACAGGCGAGGCTAATGGGAAGCGACACAGCGTTTTAAGCCTCGGCCATGATGAGTTACAACCCTCAGCAGCCGCACTGCTGCGTGACATGTTGACTGCCCTTGATTCAGCCGGCTCCTTCTTGGAGTCGGCCGTGAGAGCGACGGATCCCCAGTGTACATCCAGCGCCGGCCTCAAGCACAGTTAACCTTTAGTCGGCTTAACGTTACAGAGATTAAAACACACTTGAGTGTACTTTTTTCTTCTGCTTTGTGCCGCCCTTGCATTCATTACTGCGTAGTTCATGTAATCTTGTCTTCGGGGCTTATCCTACGATTACCAGCTGTATTTGATTCGAGATATACGCTTGTAATGAACTCAAGTCTAGAGGGAGTTTGCAACATTTTAGTGCAGCAAAACTTCATGTCTTATGCATATCAGGTAAAAGCTGTTTAAGTTTTGCTCAGGCTCTTTCATTATACATTATACTGATGACTGAACACGCATTGTTAAACAAAGTTCACCCGTTCCCTGCTGGAAAAACTAGTTGAAACCTGTTGGTTTTAGCTGGTCTTCCAGCCTGTTCAGAGCTGGTTTACGGGGCTAGTTCTACAAGGGTTTTGACCACTCCTTTAGCTGGTCAGGCTTGAAGACCAGCTAAAACCAACTTCTTCCAGCTTAAGACCAGCTAACTACAGGCTCGTTTAAAGGATTAGTTCACCTAAAAAAGAAAATTAGCCTGTGGTTTACTCACCCTCGAGATATCCTAGGTGTACATGACTTTCTTCTTTCAGACGAATCCAATTGGAGTTATATTAAAAATTGTCCTGGCTCTTCCAAGCGTTATCATTGCAGTGGGTGGGTGTTTTTTTCAACAGTCCACAAGACGTCAAATAAAGCGCGCGCATCCTTAATAAAACGTGCCTCACACGGCTCCGGGGTGTGAATAAAGGCCTCCTGTAGCCAATCCATGCGTTTTTGTAAGACAAATATCCATATTTCAAAAGTTATAAAGTCTTTTCTCTCACTTCCGCTATCTGTTGTACTTGGAAGCCGTTCCGACGGATGACGTAGGACATATGAGTCGCACGCGTTTGTTTACAGGAGCAAAGGAAGCAAAGTTTCCTTACTTTAGCAAAGGGAAACCAGTCTCCTCTTGGCTTATATCAAAATCCTCCAACATTTTTCTTTACAAATCCTCGGTTTGTACTTCTAATTCTTGCCTGGCATTTTGTTTTGTTCTCTCTCTCCGCTTTCGTCACTAATCACGCAATGCCGACGTCCTACGTCATCCGCTGGAACGTCTTCAGTTAGTTAGATGAAGTGAAATACTTCAACAGTTAGATGACATGAAATATTTTAAATATGGATTTTTTTCTTACAAAAACGCATGGATTTGCTACAGGAGGCCTTTATTCACCCCTCAGAGCTGTGTGAGGCTCGTTTTATCATGGATGCACGCGCTTTATTTGACGTCTTGTAGATTGTTGAAAAAAAAAAACACCCACTCACTGCAATGATAACGTTTGGAAGAGCCAGGACAATTTTTAATATAACTCCAGTTGGATTCATCTGAAAGAAAAAAGTCATATAAACCTAGGATGCCTCGAGGGTGAGTAAAACACTGGCTAATTTTAATTTTTGGGTGAACTAACCCTTTAAGTTTACATTTTTTTTTCAGCAGTAAATAATTATTTACTCACCTTCATGTCATTCAAACTCATAAACTGTTATTGTTACTTCTGAACACAAAACGAGAATATTCACATAGATTTTTTTTTCATACAAAAGTTCGCTGCATCCACAGTCAAATGAGCTTCAAGAAGAAGAAGAAGAGGAAGAACAAAAAAATAGTTATCGCTAAATATTAACTGAAATTTGGGTCTGTTTTTCATAGAAAGCTATAGCTTAAAAGAGTTTAGAATATAGCTTGTATAGTTGGCTTTTATGGTCCCTTAAATACAAATAAAATTGATAAAATCCTTACTTTTTTAATTAAATAGGCTATAAAATGACAGCAGGGTAACCATAGAAATGTTCCCCTCATCTTTTTTTTTCATAGACAAAGCAAAACTTTTTTCTGTGTGTGCATATGCAATGGTATATGGGTTTGAATTGACATGTTGGTTTGTAAATCTTTTTATTTATTTATTTAATTGATAATGAACTATTCCTTTAAAATAGTGTGGTGTGGGGGGCGTGGTTCAGCAGGATCTGTAGTGGGAGAGAGGCTTGGGAGACAAGCGGTGAGTAAGTGGGTCAAGTGCAAAGTGATAACACCTGTGTCTGATTGCAGTGATGAGCATGGAGAGACCGGATAAAAGAGAGCATCTGAAGAACGTGCGGGAGAGAGAGACGAGACGGAGAGATCGTGCGTGGACAGCGGCTGAAAGCCAGAGAGATCCAAGGAACTGAGTAATTGGGAGAGTGAAGACTGTTTGGAAGCGCAGAGAGCGCGACTTTGTGTTGTATGATTCTTTTTTTTCTTTGAATAAAAAGCACGAGTCTCCGTAAGCCGACCCTGCCCTCTTCCTTCCTTCCTTCACACGAACTTTGTCACATTGGTGCCGAAACCCGGGAAGGAAGTAGGAATGCCGCTGCCGGTATGTCGTCTCCGTCAAGTTCGCTGTTTGCGGAGGTCATCCATTCGCTCTCGGGTCTCCACCAGGAACATCATCAGGTGTTACTGGACATGAGAGAGGACCAGGAACGTTGGCTCCGGGCTCTCGTCCAGACGCAGCAGGAGGACCGTGAGCTGTTCCAGAGCTGGATGGACCAGGAGGTTCAGGCTGGGGGAACTCCATCTGCCCCGGCCCTGCCAGCCCACATGCTTTTAAACAAAATGGGGCCACAGGATGATCCGGAAGCCTTCATCGACCTCTTCGAGAGGACCGCAGAGGCATGGTGGCCCCAGGTGAACTGGCCAGTGCGTCTCATCCCGCTGCTTTTGGGGGAAGCACAGATGGCTGCCCAACAACTGCCAGTTCAGAACCTCCTGGTCTATGACGACCTCAAACGGGCCATTCTCCAGCAGGTCGGCCTAAACCCCGAGCAGCACCGTCAGCGGTTCAGGTCACTGGAGCTCGGGGAAAACGGCTGACCCTTCGTGATGGCTCAATAGCTCCGGGACGCATGCCACAGATGGCTGTTGGCCGGGGACAGCGACATCGACCAAATCATCGATCGCGTGGTGCTGGAACATTTCAATGCGTGGCTCCCGAAGAAAACCATGCAGTGGGTCGAGTGCCATTGCCCGACGTCGCTAGACCTGGCCATTCAACTGGCGGAGGACCAGATGGTGGCGTGCCATGGGGTCAGCGAAACCCTACTTTCTGTCTCTCTCTCTCTTCCCCCTCCTTCTACCCCCAAACATGTCCCTCTCCCTAGGTCTTGGGTGAATCTCCCTCCTCGAGCCCAACCCCGATGGAGGGGTGGTCCGGCACCGGAGTCAGGTCCTTGCCCAGGATTAGTGCGTTTGAACAGGTCTGTTCCATCGACAGGCAGTCTCTCCAGCCGGCATGGACCCCTTCTTATCCCCATTTTGCTATTTTAAAAGATAGGTTGTATCGAGTGATCCAAGACACTCAGACAAAACAAGATACAACTCAGTTGTTGGTTCCTAAAAGCCATCAGGAAATGCTTTTCCAGGTGGCTCATTGTAGTCCCATGGCAGGACATTTGGGACTGGCAGCAACATTAAACCGACTAATGACCCGATTCTTTTGGCCGGGCATTCACGAGAATGTGCGCAGGTGGTGTGCGGCTTGTCGTGAATGTCAGTTAGTGAATCCCCCGGCCTCCCCAAAAGCGCCGTTGCACCCTCTTCCTCTCATGCAGGTCCCCTTCGAGAGAACTGGTATGGACCTCATTGGGCCATTGGAACGGTCAGCATGAGAGCATCGCTTTGCATTAGTCCTAGTGGATTATGCAACGCGATACCTGGAGGCAGTGGCACTCCGCAACATTTCCGCGAAAAGTGTGGCGTATGCCCTGTTTCGTATAATCTCCCGAGTGGGTATCCCGAAAGAGATTCTCACTGATCAAGGCACGGCGTTTATGTCACGTACGATACGTGAGCTTTACAAATTATTGGGCATTAAATCGGTTCGTACTAGCGTCTATCACCCCCAAACGGACGGCCTGGTGGAACGATTTAATCACACTTTGAAAACCATGATTCGAAAGGTCGTTCACGAAGACGCCAAAAATTGGGACAAATGGCTGGAACCCCTTTTGTTCGCTGTGCGAGGTCCCGCAAGCCTCCACGGGATTTTCCCCTTTGAGCTTCTTTACGGACCAACTTCTTTTCAAAAGGTATGAATGAGGATTTTTCCCTTAAAGAGTTTCTGTGATGGTGGTTTTATGTGTGTTTTTGCAGTGTATGTTTTCTGACACATGTTGATCTGTTGTGAATCTGCTCTGATTGGGTGATTAATTCCTGTGGATAGTTGATTCCCATTAATTAGTGTGATGACTTGAGTTAAGCTTGTCAGCTGTTGTTAATTTGTAAATGTGCAGTCCTATTTGGAGATGTGCCTTTTAAATGCTTGTATAGATTGTGTGTATAATACCCCGAGGAAGGTTTTTAGGCCGAAATCCGTTGGTACTGTTACAATAAATATCTCCTTATCACAAGTAGTGCTGGAATTTTTCCTCACGTTCATGTATTTAGTTGTTCTCATGCACCTTGTGAGTGGTAAAGTTGCTCCAGACTCTACCCCATAGCTTCTTCACGGACGCCAGCCCTGGGGGGTTTTGGACGTCCTGAGGGAAGCTTGGGAGGAGGGACCTTCGGAGAGCAAAAACAAAATTCAGTATGCGCTGGACCTGAGAACAAAACTCCACACCTTGGGGCGGCTCTCTATGGAGAATTTGTCACAGGCCCAGGACAAACAGAGGCGGTTGTACAATCGGGGAACCAGATTATGCAATTTTGCACCAGGAGATAAAGTGATTGTATTGCTCCCAACTTCTATCTCTAAATTACTCGCCAAGTGACAAGGACCCTTTGAGGTCACACGGTGAGTGGGGGATCTCAATTTTGAGGTGATTCGAACAGACAGGAGCGGGGCACGTCAAATATACCATCTCAACCTCCTTAAAAAATGGAGCGAGGTGGAACCAGTGATGCTAGCGACGGCAGTGAGTGGAGAGGAAGATCTCGGGCCAGAGGTGAACCATAAAGTCCTATCACTCACTCACTCACTCACTCCTCTCGCCCTCCCAGAACACTGATGTAGCAAAATTGCAAGCCAAGTTTGCAGACGTGTTCTCGCCCCTGCCTGGTCAAACCAATCTCATACAGCACCATATTGAAAGGGAGCCAGGTGTGGTAGTGCGCAGCCGGCCGTATCGTTTGCCTGAAAACAAAAAGAAAGTGGTTCAGTCAGAATTAGAAGCGATGTTAGAAACGGGAGTAATAGAAGAATCCCACAGTGATTGGGCAAGCCCGATAGTTTTGGTACCTAAAACGGATGGCTCCGTTCATTTCTGTGTGGATTATCGCAACGTGAATACGGTGTCGAAATTCGATGTCTATCCAATGCCGCAGGGTTGACGAATTGCTTGATCGGCTGTGTACAGCTCATTTTTATTCGACACTGGACTTAACCAAAGGGTATTGGCAGATCCCCTTATCGCCCTTATCCAAAGAAAAGACAGCCTTCACAACGCCATTTGGATTACACCAATTTGTTACGATTCTTTTCGTGTTATTCGGGGCTCCGGCCACTTTTCAGCGTCTCATGGACAGAATCCTCCGTCCGCATACTGCCTATGCCGCTGCCTATCTGGATGATATCATCATCTACAGTCAGGATTGGCAGCGTCATATGGCGCATCTGCAGGCTGTCCTGCGAGCGCTGACGGGGGCTGGGCTAACAGCTAACCCGAAAAAGTGTGCAGTTGGGTGCGTGGAGGTCAGGTATCTGGGTTTCCACTTGGGTCATGGACAGGTGCGTCCCCAAATTAATAAGACGGCGGCAATTGCAACCTGTCCTAAGACCAAAAAGGAGGTGAGGCAGTTCCTGGGGCTGGCAGGATATTATAGAAGATTTATTCCTAATTATTCGGACCTCACCAGCCCGCTGACTGACCTCACTAAAAAGGAAGCCCCAGATCCGGTCCAGTGGACGAAGCTGTGTCAGCAGGCTTTCACCCAGGTAAAGGCTGCTCTGTGTGGCGGGCCGCTATTACACTCTCCTGACTTTTCTCTCCCTTTCTTGCTGCAGACGGATGCGTCAGACAGGGGGCTTGGAGCCGTCCTGTCCCAGGAGATAGAGAGAGAGGAGCGGCCGGTGCTGTACATCAGTCGGAAGCTCTCTAAGAGAGAGACGATGTACAACACCATTGAAAAGGAGTGCTTGGCAATCCGGTGAGCTGTTCTCACCCTCCGCTATTATCTCCTGGGACGAGAATTCACTGTCTGTTCAGACCACGTGCCCCTGCAGTGGCTCCACCGCATGAAAGATACCAACGCGCGGATCACCTGTTGGTATCTGGCATTACAGCCCTTTAAATTCAAGGTGATCCACAGGCCGGGGGCACAGATGGCTGTAGCTGACTTCCTTTCCAGAAATGGAGGGGGGGAGGGGGTCTGCAGGTCGGAGGGCTCCCCGGCCTGAGTCGGGCGGTGGGGGTATGTGGCGTGGGGGGCATGGTTCAGTGGGATCTGCAGCGGGAGAGAGGCTTGGGAGGTGAGCGATAAGTGGGTCAAGTGCAAAGTGATAACACCTGTGTCTGATTGCAGTGATGAGCGTGGAGAGACCGGATAAAAGAGAGCGTCTGGAGAACATGCAGGAGAGAGAGATGGGACGGAGAGATCGTGCGTGGACAGCGGCTGAAAGCCAGAGAGATCCAAGGAACTGAGTAATTGAGAGAGTGAAGACTGTTTGGAAGCGCAGAGAGAGCGACGTTGTGTTGTATGATTCTTTTTTTCTTTGAATAAAAAGCACGAGTCTCCGTAAGCCGACCCTGCCCTTCCTTCACATGAACTTTGTCACAAATACAAATACTTTATATAGTTTTCAAATGTATCCATTTGTCTGCTTTTTCAATAGTAGTCTACATAAACCTCAACCAGTTTCTCTTAGAAGCAAAAGCACTTCTGATGGAGTACAATTTTTCCATCTTCTTTCCAATACATGCATACTGACCCTTCTAAATGAGGTTAGTGCACCTGAATCCTGGAGTGCTGCTTTATATTTAAGCCCTTAATGGCCTTGTACAGACACACAGAAAGACCAGATGAGACTAGTGTCTACGTACATATTTGCAGAGAGCGCTGGATGGCAGGGTGACTGAGTTAACATGGGCATTGTTTGAAATGTCACCATCTGCCTCACAACTGCTGATCCCCAATCAATTTAAAATGAATACTGTTTCCTCTCCCTCCAAATCCAGTGGCGAGCTTTGAGATCTTCATTTTAGATTGGCCTAATGAGCTGACGATCTGGGACAGACACTGGAACTTTTCCGATAACGATCCTGACATTTGGCCTCTAAAAATCATGTTAAAATCATGCACATATATTGAGCATCAAAGGAAGTAATACTATTAGATACATCTTATCATATATGTAGGAAATATATTTCAGATTAAATAAAATAAAATACAGTATAAATATACAGTATATGCTAGATGTTTATATATATTATTATTATTTTTAAATATTTTATACTTTTTTTTGTATATTTACATAGACACATATGTAAAACATATTTCATATATATGTATAAAATATGATTACATTTAAGTAAATATTAAATACATTTATTTTAGGTTCTATGATTGAACTTATCTTTGCTCAGAAAATGGGCAACAGCCCAACAGTCATTTGCAAAATAAATAAATAAATACAAATTGCTTGTGATAAGTCAAAAGCTTAATGTAATGCATTTATAAGTGTTTCTGGGCATGCAAAGAATTGCTCAGGTTTTCTGTAAAAGAGAACATTTATTTTAATGAATGCCTGATTCCATTTGCACATCATCAAATAAACTGCAACCAGCTCACATTTACAGTTTAACACTTTGAAAACACGGAAACAATAATACCGAATGTACATATTTCAAGAATATTTAGTCATCGTGGTATATAAATATTTGGTACAAAATTTCACAAGATATAAAGCAAAGTAGTACATGGACATAATCTACTCTCCCAAGCCACTGGTACAAAGCACTGTTCATTAAACCAAGTTTTTACAGCATGAGTTACCATCTTTTTCTTCATTTTTTATTTTTACAGCATGTCAATGACAAAGTATGGAAATTCTTTGCTTCTAAAAACACAAATATTTACCTGCTGGAGTGCCGTTCAGAGCTGACTCCCCCCCTCCTAACTGAAGAGGTGAAGGCAATCTCAGAATCATTTTGTGGTTTGAAGAGAGGGCGCAATCATTGCAGAGTGATTTACTTTAAGATTTGACTCACACCTCAATACAACACTGTTGTGGTTAACATTCAGCCGAGGAATAAATCAGTTGAGCCTTTATTACTTCCCTTGTTATTTGACACTTGCTATTAAAAGCAGATGGTTGTCAGAGGAAAGGTGAGAATTGCAGCTTCAAACGGTGATTAATTAACAATTTTGCTTTCGATCTCTTGGTCCACTAAGCTGTAATTCTATATATGGATATTAACGTTTCATTCTCTTTTGGCTGGTTCAACTCTATAGTGGTTCATGTCAAGGTCTCATCTGAATGAATAGACAGAGAGGAAAAAACACACTCATACAGTGATTAAAGGTAATAGTATGGAATGTAAATTTTGCAGCACGTCATTAAGGGACCGTGTGAAAGTCTGAAAGTCATACTAAGCAGTTCTGAGTTCAACCAAACGTTTGTCAGACTGCTAAAGGAAGCAAAACACATTTAGGTCCAATGACATAGCAGACAATTATAAGCTTCTGGCTTTTTTTTTTCATGTGGATGATGAAAACCAGTGCCAACCGTGAAACATCTTCTGACCCATTTTCTAGATGGGCTTCATACAATCCGTCTTGATTCGGGTTACAGGACAACACATCTTTTCTTGAGTGCGTAAGTAGATTAGTTAAATTTATGCAAATGGTTAATAGTAAGGGTTTGAAAATTTCTCCATGTTATTAGACAACTCCTATGATCTTGAACTGTTTGATTCTGAGCTGCCCGTTACACGTTGAGGTCTGATGGTAAATTCATAGGCTCGAGTTTGGCGGTGGTTTCATTACTTTCATAAAGTCCTCGGCCTTGGCCTTTTTTTTTAGTCAATGACCTGCTCGAGTGTTACTTCAAGTGTTTCACAGGCTCACAGTCAACTGATAAACCGTTCTTTGCAGCAAGATTTGAAGAGCGCTTCTGCATTAGATGCTCGGCTTTTCAAAGGAACGTTTTCAGCAATGGTTACGGATATGAAAAACTGCAGACGTCTCCAGAACAGTCTGGGATTATGCAGGAAGATGTCACCGCAGATGATCTTTCTGATGAGAAGTCGGCGTAGAGATACATCCTCCTTACCAGAGTGTGAAGTTCGTCAGCCAATCAGGACAGAGAAACCGGCTGCCTGATTATAGGACAAAGAGAAGGATAAAAGGGCACTTTGTAAAAGAAATTAGGCTGCCTCATTCTGGCACTCCAGTCTTCATGTAGAGGCAGATCAGATCCACAGTCTGTCCGTTAGGAGTCCCAGTCGCTGTCCTCGCCGCCGTACATGTCTGCCAGCTTCCTGAAGCGTGGCCCCCACTCGCTGAGGTAGTTATAGTCCTGCTCCCCTTCCGAGGACACGGACCCCAGCGAGCTGAGCGACTCGGCCACCGATCCGTTACCTTCGTACGCGTAGGTGGCCAGCGAGTCGTAAGGGGGAGCCGTGGGGTTGCCGTCATTTTCCTGTATGCGCTGGTTGATAAAGTCCCGCACATCCGCGTTCTCTCGGGACGGCACCGTGGTTCTGCGGAGTGGCGGCGGAGGGTAAAGCGACTCGGAGGGCAGGATGTCCCGCCGCAGTTTGCTCTCCTCCATCACTTCCGGATGCCGAAGCGCTCCGATGTCGAAAGCCTGCGTGTCCTCCTCGCCGCCGCCCTCGTCATTGTAGCTGACCACATTGTCCCTCACGTCCTCCTTGGAGATGATCAGGGGCTCTTTCTTCTTCTGACGTTTCAGGGCAGCAAACAACACCACGATCACTACAGTAAGAGAGATGGAAAAGTCTAATTATTAGTGATGCACCAGAATGAAAAACCCTTGCAAATATTATTTATACTCATAAATCAAAGGTTTGGGGTCAATAAGATTATTATTATTTTTTTTAAATCAGCAAGGACACATAAATTTATCGAAAGTGACAGTACATTTATTATGTCACCAAATATTCAAATAAATGCAGTTCTGAACTTTCTATTTACCAATGAATTATGACAAAAAGTATCGAAGTTTCCACAAAAATATTAAGCAGCACAACTGTTTTCAACATTGATAATAATACATGTTTCTTGAGAAGCAAATCAGCATATTGGAATGATTTCTGAAGGATCATGCGACACTAAAAACCCAGAGTAATGGCTGCTAAAAATTCAGCTTTGCCATCACAGGAATAAATTACATTTTAAAATATATTAAAATAAAAAACAGGTATTTCAAATTGTAATATTTCACAATATTACAGTTTTTACTGAATTTTTGATCAAATAAATGCAGAATTGGTGAGTGTAATAGAAAACATCAAAAAATCTTACTAGCTAAACTTTTGAATGGTAACATATTCCCATACAGTAGTCTTTATTTGAGAGAAAAAAAAAATCTAAATAAAAGTTTGTTTACAAACTATATGTGTGTGTACTCTGTGTATTTATTATATATAATAATAAATACACAGACATATATGTATATATACACATTTATACTTGTATATAATTTATATTATATATATAAATATACAGTGGTGTCAAAAATTGTTGGCCCCCTTCCTGATTTTTTTATTTTTTTGCAGTGAAGTACACCAAAGAAGAAGTGAAGTACACCAAAAGATCCTCAAAAGCTACACATCATGTTGAGATCCAAAGAAATTCAGGAACAAATGAGAAAGAAAGTAATTGAGATCTATCAGTCTGGAAAAGGTTATAAAGCCATTTCTAAAGCTTTGGGACTCCAGCGAACCATAGTGAGAGCCATTATCCACAAATGGCGAAAACATGGAACAGTGGTGAACCTTCCCAGGAGTGGCCAGCCGACCAAAATTACCCCAAGAGCGCAGCGACGACTCATCCAAGAGGTCACAAAAGACCCCAGAACAACATCCAAAGAACTGCAGGCCTCACTTGCCTCAGTTAAGGTCAGTGTTCATGACTCCACCATAAGAAAGAGACTGGGCAAAAATGGCCTGCATAGCAGAGTTCCAAGACAAAAACCGCTGCTGAGCAAAAAGAACATAAAGGCTCGTTTCAGTTTTGCCAGAAAACATCTTGATGATCCCCAAGACCTTTGGGAAAATACTCTGTGGACTGACAAGACAAAAGTTGACCTTTTTGGAAGGTGTGTGTCCCGTTACATCTGGCGTAAAAGTAACACAGCATTTCAGAAAAAGAACATCATACCAACAGTAAAATATGGTGGTGGTAGTGTGATGGTCTGGGGCTGTTTTGCTGCTTCAGGACCTGGAAGACTTGCTGTGATAAATGAAACCATGAATTCTGCTGTCTATCAAAAAATCCTGAAGGACAATGTCCGGCCATCTGTTCGTGACCTCAAGCTGAAGTGAACTTGGGTTCTGCAGCAGGACAATGATCCAAAACACACCAGCAAGTCCACCTCTGAATGGCTGAAGAAAAACAAAATGAAGACTTTGGAGTGGCCTAGTCAAAGTCTTGACCTGAATCCTATTGAGATGCTGTGGCATGACCTTAAAAAGGCGGTTCATGCTCGAAAACTCTCCAATGTGGCTGAATTACAACAATTCTGAAAAGATGAGTGGGCCAAAATTCCTCCACAGCGCTGTAACAGACTCATTGCAAGTTATCGCAAACGTTTGATTGCAGTTGTTGCTGCTAAGGGTGGCCCAACCAGTTATTAGGTTTAGGGGGCAAGCACTTTTTCACACAGGGCCATGTGGGTTTGGATTTTGTTTTCCCTTCATAATAAAAAAACTTCATTTAAAAACTGCATGTTGTGTTTACTTGTGTTATCTTTGATTAATATTTAAATTTGTTTGATGATCTGAAACATTAAAGTGTGACAAACAAGCAAAAAAATAAAAAAAATCAGGAAGGGGGGCAAACAATTTTTCACACCACTGAAAATATTTTATATATAAATCTAACATTTTTTTTCCTTAATATATACATGTATGTATGTGTATTTATATGTACATAATACATATACACAGTACACACACATGTAAACATACTTTTATTTTGAATGTGATTAATCGTGATTAATCATTTTGCAGCCCTAATATATATACTGTATACTTCTCTATATACTATATATACTTCAACTTCTGGTTCACGCGGACTTTAAATATATTTATAACTCAATGTTACTAAATAGTGTTAGATAAACCACCCACAGAAAGCAGGCGGTAAATGAAATGTCATTTGCTACTGATCATTATAGCAGATATTCATTAAATGATGAAGAAGAGCATTATAAATGGCCATATATCCAGATGTGTGGTGTAGTGAAGTATGCTTTTGGCATTTTGAAGAAGTGATTCAGACAGCATGTGCAAATAAACCACACTTTCAGTGGGCCGCAATTCATTTTTAGTAACCCCCCCTTAGTGCCATTTGGTTGCTTTTATCAGTGAACTTTCACTGTAGTGCAGCAGGAATAGTTTCATACAAGATGTATGCTTTCACCCTGTGGGTGACACCTAATGTAGGTGTCAGGTCGTTAAGAGAGCCACTGCGCGCAGTTCACAGGTGAGATCTAGCTGATGTTAACAGTTTTCAGGACTCAAATAAGCAAGCTTTCCTCAAGCAATTCTAATGCATTTTCAAAAAAACAAAAAAACAACAAAAAAAAAACAAAACCATTATAAATCGATCAATTACAGAAGCATGTTAGTTGTATGAAGACACAAGTGTTTCAATTAAAATCAAGTCTAAAACTCAAATGTGATATTCCTTTTTTTTTTTTTTTTTTAAATTAAACCAAGGCTGGATTGAGTTTAATTGAAATCTAGCCCTCGTTACCCAGTTTCCTGATTAAATAACCAACAAGTGAGTTTTATCAGTTCAGCCATCTGAGCATGTCACATAATCCCCCCCCCCCCCCCCCCCCCCCCATAATAATTGCAAATTATTTTACATGCAGATCAGGCGTACACACTTCAGACCACTGGAATTGTAATTAATCAAATGGCAGTGCAAACAAAAGCACTAACTGACAGGAAGACAGGTGGGAAAATGAACTGAAAGTCTAACTAACAAAGGGCTTGAAAGATGAACAGTCGGATTCACAGCAGACAGACAGATGGAGGAAGCGGCCATCAGACAGATGGACGTAGGAGAAGTGATCTGATTGTTAAAGTCAAAGGAGAGAATTGAAGGCTACTTACAGAGCAGGATGAGGATGCAGAGCAGGATGGCCACCAGTGCCCCCGTGCTGAGCCCCGCGGAGCTGCTCAGAGCCTCGGCGTTGCACATCTCCATGTTGCCGTCTCGGTCGCACGTGCACACCCGAATTGTGAGTGTGCCCGTGCTACTCTGCATGGGAACGTGTCTGTCTGAGATCACCACAGCCACTAGATGAGTGCTCTTGTGCATTCGGCCAAATCCGGTGCGTTGTGTAAAGATCCCAGCTGTGTTATCTGTGGAGAGTTGAGTGCTTAGTTTATTAAGAAACGAAAGATCTGGCCTCTCTGCAGACTGCAGCGGGCCCAGACTGACCTAAAGTTATGGCTACTGCAGAAAGAGCTGCCTCAGTTTAAACAGCTAGACGAGCAGAGGCCATGTGTCTTAAAGATTTCTCCTGTTTGATTGGTCTGTGTTGTCATGAAGAGAGACAGTGAGCTAGTTAGAAGGCCAGACAATGTGAGAGGGCACCCACCTCCATTATCTCGGACTGAGAAGTTTGCTCGCACTGAGCTCTCTGGTGCTAAAGTGAACAAGAAGCGATGTCCACCGACTGGGTCATCTGGATCCACTGCGCTTATCGTCTGGATTTTCTGTGGCAAAGAAGCAAATGATGACAATCACATATTTAACAGCAAGTCCATAGAACAAACATTACAAATGTCCCCATCATAAATGTCTTAACATGATTATTATTATTATATTACTTTATATTATATTGTATTATATTATAAACATCAAAAACACATTTTGAAGTGTTTATTTTATTTTTTCATTCATTATTTATTTATTCAGATTTTTCAGATTTTTATTCTAGAAATGTATGCAAATTACTGCACATTTAACTAGATAATGCAGTTTGCATATTTAAACAACATTTCAGAAAACTTACAAAAATGTTTGCAATTCTTAATATAATCAGTCAACTGGGGAAGTATGGTGATATTTATTTATTTATTCACCTGGGGTGTCTTGCCTTAAAAATAAAAATCATATTAGTTTTAGTTTAATCAATCTAGTTTAAGTTTAACAAGAGTATTCTAGCTTATTTAACTAAAATGTTGCCATTTTTGTCAAATTCTAATATCAAAATGAGACATTTTTTAATGTTGCAGAAGAACAAAAGTTTTTTTTTTTCCCTAATAAAAAATAGCTTTCTAGGGATATTGTGTAAATTAGTAATGATGGATTTGTTTTTTTTTTTCCCAATTTCAATTTCCACCCTGTTAGATTTTTTTTTTCTTCTAACACCTCCTTCTAACACCTTTTAGTTAACTTTTGCTCTGTATTTCCATCCAGTTAGGCCTCCAGTTAATTCTCAAATTGTGTGAAGTTATAATGAATAACATTTAAATGCACGAGCTTGACCAGGATTCACATACCCTATTGCTTGCATATTTTGCTCATTTTTATTTAAGGTACAGAGCTGGAAAGGTACTGAATAATAGGAATGACCCATTCACAATGTCATCTCTCAGACCTTACAAGTGTTTACATGTAAACACTATAAGCATGTTTACAGCGAGGGAAGATGTTGGCTCAGTGATAGAGGCTCATGGTTATCTTTAGTTGTCACCAAGGGCAATTTTAGTTTAAATGCATCTCTCAAGGGTGCACTGGCAACACGCTGTGACAAAAATGTAATCATCCATTGTGTGCTTGGTGTTTTTTCTCTACCAGGCTTACGTACTGGCCAGATTTCTTGTGTTGCTGGCTGGCTTCCCTTTCCTCTGGGCTTTACTGCAGTCTGTTTACTGCAGAATATAACTGCTGAACAGAACCAAAATCCCAGCCTTATCTCACACTGCCGTCACTTAAATATAGCTAATAAACATCATAATAATTACTAATTGTTTAGTTTCATCATGCAAGTAATAGCACTGCCACACAAGTCTACTGTTTTGAAACTCTCTTTTACCTATACATACTTAAATATGAGACACAAATTGTTTAACGATGTATTATTCTTATCTGTACAACCAAAAATGACAGAGCAATGTAAGTTCTTTTTGCCGTTATTAGGAAAAAATGCAACTGAATGTGCAATGCCTTCACTGACCTCTATACTATACTATACATATATTTATACTTTTGATAGATGTAGTTGATAGCATATATGCTTGTTTCTGTAAAAACTGTGTAATTTATATAATAAGACTTTTTTAGAGAATAGATATTAAAATATTATTATCCATCCATCCATCTTCCAAGTCACTTATTCGCTGTAGGGTTGCAGGTAAATTACTAATATATATTTATTTATTTTTTAGATACTTTTTAGATAACCTCACTAAACTGTTAAACTTATGCTTAAAATAAGAGAACAAATAGCACTGCAGCAATTAATGTCTTGTGAAATTTTGCTTCTCAAGTAAATTGAGAAGGATGTTCTGACATTTTTACTTATAGATTTTGATAGATGTAGTTGATAGCATATGCACTTGTTTCTGTTGTCTAATTGTGTAATTTACATAATAATAAGACTTTTTTAGAGAATAGATATTAAAGTATTATTCTCCATCCATCCATCCATTTTCCAAATAGCTGTAGGGTTGCAGGCAATTTACTATTATTTCTTTATATTATTATTATTATTTTTATTTTTTAATTTTTTTAGATACTTTTTAGATAACCTCAGTAAACTGTGTTAGATTTATATACTACTTCATACTACTTTAATACTTCAATATTTCAAACATTTTCCATATATATATATATATATATATATATATACACACACACATACATACATATAATTTTATACTTCAATTTTTTTTTTTTTACTTTTAACTAATATATATTTTAATTGCATTTACCCTATATAAAGCATTTATACTTTTACACACCATGGCACACACCAGGTTGAACAATTCTGCCGGGATCTGAGGTGGGCGGGTCAGTGAGGTGGGTGATGACGGACAACGAGGGATACAAGAAGAGTCAGGAAATGGAGGAGAGGTGGACAGTTATTATGAAGTGCCTGTGATATGTGACAGCCCCTGTCATCCACCATGACACATAATCTCATCAAGCCTGACAGAAAAAGGCTCTGCTGTCTAATCCATGAAGGAGAAATACTCATCACTGATCTCTATCTCGCTCCGGAGGTGTGAGTTCTGTAGAGGTCACACACTGTTTAACAGACGCCCCTGCTTTAAATCGACACATCCATTCGCTGGCCGAACAGGAGAAGTGGACTTATTCTCCCTTATCTTACAACGAAATTGACAATGTGGCAGATAAAATGGGAAACGTATACTAAAATGCTCTTTACCTGATTGGCTTTGGCGTTTTCACAGACGAAGGTCTCGTAGAAGGATGCCAGCATGGGGGGGTTATCGTTGACATCCAGTACGCGGATGTACACAGGCACTCGGCTGGTCTGCTCGGGGTTGTCTAAGTGTCCTTAAAAAGATGTGGCAGATGATGGTTGACTACTTGAGATGATAGAAACTCACATTATTGGAGTCGCAGGAGGAAACTGGATTTCTAATTTAAAAAAGTAAACTAATATATTTAGTCAATATGAGCTGTCACGGTAAATGAAAATGCGTAAATCCTATCGGAGAAATTTAATGCTGGATGACTTGAGCTTATCAGCCTAAATTCATTCCAAATGAACTGCGGCTGTGAGCCGTGTGGAGTTACTTACTGAACTCGGTTGCGATCACTGAGATGTTGTGCCAAGCGAATTCCTCTCGATCCAGAGGCCTCTGCAGGAATATAGATCCATTCCCAGCATAGACACCAAAAATCCGGTCCACATCTGTGTGCCGGTCAATGGAGTACCTATAATTCAAACCATTTAGCTCAATTGTAAAAACATTTGTTTCTGTATGTTTCAACAGTGTTAAGCTATTTTCAAAATGTGTAGCTCTTCCAGTAATTAGCTATTTTTAATTAGCATTTTAGCATGACAAAACATGTCATGTGTTACAAGGTAAAACAACATTTCTACACATTTTGAATTGAAATTGGGTCTTTTAAATTAAGACATGACCTGTGATAAACAGGTTTAGCTCATTTGCTCAGAGAAAATGGAGCGTGAAAATCATTAAAAATTCAGAGAAAAAAAACGTAAATCTTTTTTTTTTTTTTTTTGTCAGTGTTGTCATAATTGTTGTTTTGTCTTTGTAGGGAAGAATAATCAGATCCGCACTGCTGTTCTTGCCCCTTTCACTCTCCTGTTTAGTGTTGGAAAGTCTAATTCATTCAGGAAGAATCAGTTTGTTCTGATGGTTCATGTAAAAGAACTGATTGTATCAAAGTAACTCGCTGATTTGAGTACCTTTGAAAAATCACTGTGGCTGTTTAGGTCTTCCTTATTTAAACAAAAATATAACTAAATGTTGTTGATTTAGCATACATTAATCAGTTCATTCAGTTTCTACGGTCATAGAAAACCTGGAAATGCCAGAAAATGATATTTTTTTTTTTGAACCATAAACCAAAAAAAAAAAAAAAAACTATTTTTGACAATACATTTTTCTGGTAATGACCAGCTATGATCATTTAACTATTCTTTGTAAGCACTTTGTAATCACTATTAAATGTTTTTAAAAAATTCTTACACAGTAAAAGGAAAAAAACAAAACAAAAAAAACAAACAAAAAAAAAACATGAAAGTTGCTACTTTTTCAAAAGTGTTCGTTGACTAGTTTGACCATTAGCTTGAAATTCTAATTAGCTTGTAACTTGGCAAAACAGCTTCCCCAACACTGGTTTGCACAAACGTTAACGCGACTGATCCTTTAGAGCAGGAGACTTTTGAGAAAGCTTGATGCACACCACCGCTATAACTGCATGAAATCCCACTGCCCTGAGCCCACACATGCCCAGTTCTAATTTGTTCTTCTTTCACCAGAAGATCACAATATTGCTCTTTCAAATGCAATCAATCAGTGGGATTGTTCAATTTCCTAATTAGCCTCCTGATGTTCAGAGCGACAGTGTTGCTTGTGCTTCTGATGTCCCTGATAATTACCAGCCCTGAAGTCCTGTTCTCTGCTGCAGAGGGCTTCTTAATTGCGCTTCCATTCTGCATTCTTATTTACTGTGGTCTCCGGAGGGAAAAACTTCCATTTATTGTCCTCCTGAGCCTTCCGCATCAGTTTTATCATTAGGGCACTTTGGACAGTGATAATATCCTCATTTATTCTCATAACTGTAGTTTATTACAATTATCTCATAAAGATGCTGCGATTGAAGGACCTCTCGAATTAAATGTGAATTTAATAAGCACGCTCTGAGGAAGCAGTCCATCTAAGCTCATATCGCCATAGCTTCAGACAGATTAATCAGGGTTTCACGATTATCAAAAGGTCACTGGAAGAAACTGGCAGATGTTTAAGAGGCTTCTGCCAAGCTATTGTGTGTTGGGAAAGTGCATTTAAAGAGATTTACCAAAATCTTGTAAATATAGATGATGGAAGCAATGTGGGACGATATCAATGCAAAGCCCTTACTTGACCGGACTGCGGCGTATGTCAGGATCCACAGCGCTGACCGATCCTATCACGGTGCCCACAGCCGCGTCCTCTTTCACCTCCAAAATATAGCTGATTTTCTCAAATTGAGGGGGCTCATCCACATCCTCAACACTGACCCTGACGGTCGCCATGTCCTTAGCGTCCATGCTCAGATAGCGTGGGTCTGGATGTGTGTTTTGGACCTGGATCTGAAGCGTGTACGATTTCTTCTTTTCATAGTCCAGAGGCTGCAACAGAAAAACACATTCACAGGAATAAATAACACACTCAGGGTCAAATTTTCAGCACAAAAACCTGCATTTTATTCACAAACCATTCAGATTGATTAAAAAAAAAAAGCTTTTCAAACTTGCATGAGTGAAATGAAAAATCCTCTGTACCTGCTTAAGACTAAGTATGCCTTCTTGGGTGTTCCTGTCAGTGCTGATGTCGAACACATCCAGACCGTCTCCGCCAACAACGGTGTAGTCCATCTCCGCATTTCTGCCGACGTCGGCATCCACAGCCCTGATCCTGCCAACCGATGATCCTATCTTGATGATCTCTGGAATGCTGAACTGATATATACCTGGGGAACATAATGTTAATGTCAGGTTGAAACCACGAATTCTCAAGAGTCTACTTTTTTTCTTGAAAGAAGATCTATAATATAAATGCCAACTATAGTGAACCCAAATTTTTTAAATTCAGAAATCTGATCCCTGTATCTAACAATGTAGCCAATTAAAGTGTTTTTAAAACATAGTCTTGGTGTTCTCGTTACTGTAATAAATGGCAAACGTGACTGATATTGTGCTGCCTGCTATAAATCCGCTTTGTGCTCATACCCTGCAATTCTCTGATTAACATGACAGAAATTCCAAGCATTTTCTATTTGCATGCAGGCTAAAAGAATAGATTATATTAAGAGAAACACAAAAGAGTAAGTGAGCTGAGCCCACTCTGTCCATTTAATCAGGATTAACACACAGACCTCACACAGTTGCTAAAGCTTTGCCGCTAACTATTTTCCTTCACACAAAGATAAAAAAGTGTATCCGTCTTTGTTTTTTTTGAAGCTTCTGTAAAGTATTTCTTGTTATTTGCATGAGTCCTATCAGATATCTTTGGAATTATGGAACAAATGTCTTGTGCAAATATCAGATTGATGATATTTCTGCATTTACATACATATTTTTTTATTTATTGAATGCATGCTTACTCTGCGTGAAACGAGGAGGGTTATCGTTGACATCGGTGAGGCTAATGTTTACTGTGGTGGTGCCTGTTAAGCCTCCCTTCTGGCCGGCCATGTCCTTGGCTTCGATCACCACCTGGTAATGCTCCCTCTGCTCTCTGTCCATATCGGAAGGTCCCAAAGCCGTCCGGATTATACCTGAGGTAAAGATGGTTTATTTTAATTCGTTAACATCCGATCCAGCCCAGTTCCTTACTCTAGGAGATGGATGACTCTAGATTGCAGTGGCAGAGTCTTGGTTGTGTTTGAACAGTGCAGAACTAATTGTGTACATGCATTGAGACTGACATTTTGCCGCAGAGATTATTATAGGCAGCAGCTGCTGATTGAGAGATCGCTGTGGGTTCTGAAGAAACAAGACCTTGGATTATTAAAACTGGTGTTTTACAAGCTAAACCAATTTGATCGCAAGCAATTTCAGAGTAAGACAGTGTTAGACTTGCTTGACAGATTTGGACCAGCAATTCTTTGCAAAAGAAGTGAAGTTAAAGGGATAGTTCACCCAAAAATGAAAATTCGGTTATTAATTACTCACCAGGGAGATCTCAGATTTCATCAAAAATGTCTTAACTTGTGTTCCAAAGATGAACAAAGGTCTTACGGATTTGGAACGACATGAGGGTGAGTAATTAATGACAGAATTTTAATTTTTAGGTGAACTATCCCTTTAATTATTATCCACAGCAAGAAATATAGTATCATACAAGACATGATGTAAAGGTACTGTATGTAAACATTTGAAATAAATGATCAAATAAAAATTCAATTTTAAGACAACGTAATCATAACCCTTAATTATGCATAAAAAGTTACATTTTATTTATATTATTAATTGTACATTTATATGATACACACAATAATAATAATAATTATTAAAAAATATTATAAATTCATTTTGTTATTGTGAATGTTTTTGATCACTGCACATTATTTTAACTCTTGTCAGAATCTTAATGTAAAAACTCTAAGAAAACAACTCAACTACTGGATAATGTTAACCAATAGCCAAATATCTTTTATGGGATTGTGGGATTGTTTAGTAACCTCACTTTCTGGTTTGTAACGCCCTCAGTCCCATCCTAAATTTTTTGTCATTGAAATTTCTGTTACGTCTACAGAAGTAAAACGGTTTTCAAGCAGTGATTCACATTGACTTTGAACATGAATACGCCTGATGTCTCAGTTAGACCCAAAAAAGGCGAAAGGCAAATCCAGTAATTCATGTAGAGAGGAACCCAGGCCCTGCTGCCTCTTTGAATGGCAAAAATGTTCCCAGATTAACCCCCACCTCTAATGAATATCCCTTTTTTCGGTCTTTGGATTTCGTGTGCTCATGGACATCATCGTTCGTGTCCCATCTGGGCTAAAGCATATAAGTGTTAAGCTGGACACTAATCTGCCATGGGAGCTTTTGTGTTTCTATTTCTCCTTTGTTTAAACAAAGACCTCTATGGGAAATGTTCCAGGGCACACATTAGCAATGATTAAACTCGCTGGGCGAATTTGCTCGGCTAAAATGCTTGAACGACAGAGCTGCAGTACAACCCTTGCAACCCTTGATGCACACACACTCTCTGTGTCTCTTGGTTTATCTCACATCTCTGTCTATAATATAACAGTTCAACAGGACTGACCTGTATTTGGCTCTACTGAGAAGTATGGATGACCCTGGCTGATGCTGTAGGCCAGCTTTGCACTGTAGCCAAACATTTCATCATCTGCATCCTGGGCGGTAACTTGAGTGACATAGGTGCCTGAAAAACAAGAAATCAGTTCAGAGAAGAGTTCACCTACAAAACCGAAAAACTTGTCATTATGCTGTCACTCACTGCATTGTCATTATGCAGTCTGTTATGACTTTCGTTCTTTAGTGGAAAACAAAAGGAGGAAATATGAATGTGCTTGTTACTCTTGTTCGTGACTAATGAATTGGGACTGAAAATTTCAAGCTACAAAAAGACTACAAAATTAAATTGAACCAATTTTTTCACGTATCTGACTGGTTTGGTTTTCAAGCTCAACTCACTGATTAATCCACCCAAGTAAAAAAAGTATTATATTTAATACATTTACTTCAATACAAATACATTTATTTCATACTAAGTATAGTTAAAATCTATTAACATATTTACTGACCTATCGTTTGAGACTTACTGATATAAAAAAACATAAAAAATAAACTTTATTTTGGAGTACTACTTGTGCACAATGCACATTCCTTAATATTAGGCTTAAAATGTGTTTTGATGTCACTATTGATGAGGACTGTATGATCTTTGAATAATATTGGTCTAATATCAGTCCGATACTTATACCTGAAGTATACTTGCAATAGTTCCACTTTAGCACAATCAAATATACCTCAATATGTCTTCAGCTGAACCTAAGTACTACTTCCGTGCAATAAAAGTGCATTAAGGACAAAATTATTTTCCAATTTAGCAGACTTTAAGTATACCAGTTTAGTATACCAAAATTATAATTGCAGGGTATTTTTATTAAGCACATAAATATGCAAATGCATTTGTAGCATACTTAGTATGAAATAAATGTATTTTAAATACATTTTAGTATATTTATTTTTCACAAGAGCAGTTGCAGGAGTTCCCTGTCGATATTCTCACTCGTACTGCGTCATAAGACGCTTGTATGGGAAAAACTATTTTTTCCTCTTCAACTGAAGTCTTTTCAATCACGCAGTGAAACTGCACGTCCATTGGTTCGTGCAGTGCTATAAAAACGAACCAATGGTTCGGCGGCGGCGACGAGCAAGCCTATGGCTGAGCAGCCCGCCATAGCCCGCCAAAACGGGCGAAGACTGTGGCTATATAAGCGGCCGCTTCGCCGCCGCATCTCAGATTTCTTCTCTTCAGCGACGAAGCTTCTTCCTCGCTGACGCTGAGATTCGCCGTTGAAACGCCTCAGCAGCCGGATTGGACCTTTTGCAGCGCTCAGCTCGCAGATCCCGGTCTATCCCCTGCCGCCATCCGGCAACTATGTAAAAGAGCCTCACAAAAGAGCAAATTTTGACGGCGTTGTTTCAAATGCCGCGCCGTCATTGTAAGACGTGCAGGACTCCCCTGCACGCTGATGACGGTCACGTTGAGTGTGTGTCATGCTTGGGGAAATCCCACGCTGACGCTGCGCTCAGCGGGACTGACTGCTCTCATTGCGAGAGTTTCAGTCTTGCCTCTCTGCGCTCGCGGATAGTTTTCTTTTCAGAAAGCGACTCCGCCCCTCGCGCCCTCCCGTCTTCTTCCTCCCAGGGACCTGCGAGGAAAAGACAGCGGGGCAGAGGATTAGAGCGGCCGGAGACGAGCGAGCTCACGTCGGCTCAGTGCCTGCGTGCCTTGCCGTCACCGCAGAGAGAGGATTCGCCGGCCCTCTTCACTCAACCTGATCAGTGTCCATCCGCGGCTGTGAGCGACATGATCTCGTTCGGTGGGAGTGACGATGAGATGGATGACAGCCTTTCTCTGGTGGCTGCAGACGTGGAGGAGTTATCGGGCTCGGTGTCTGACCCCGCCCTCTTGCCGCCGTCCTCTTCACGCAGCGCCAGACCCAGAACGGACGAGGAGCTCGTCCGTGTGATGACTAAGGCTGTCAGTGAGCTCGGGCTCGAGTGGTCTCCGCCTGAGGAGCCATCTCGCAGCAGGCTGGATGAGTGGTTTCTCCCGGGGCGCCAGCAAGCCCCCCGCCAGCGCTCGTCCCCTTTCTTCCCCGAAGTCCACGACGAGCTCACTAAATCGTGGCGCACCCCCTACTCGTCTCGCATCCATCCTTCTGCTTCCTCTGCCCTCACTTCCGTTGACAGCGCTGAAGAGAATGGATACGAGCACCTTCCCCCTCTGGATGAGTCCGTGGCCGCGCATCTCTGCCCGCCCATGGCTATCGGATGGAAAGCGAGGGCGAGCCATCCGTCCAAGCCGTGCAGAGCCATGTCTGCACTCGCTGGATGTGCCTACTCGGCAGCTGGACAAGCGGCTTCGGCGCTGCACTCTATGGCTGTGCTCCAGGTCTTCCAGGTCAAGATGCTCGCCAGTGAGGAGACCAGTCTCGATGCAGCTTCACTCAGGGACATTGAGGAGCGCAACGGACCTGGCCCTGCGCGCCACCAAAGCCACCGCCCAGGCTATAGGGCGGTCGATGTCCAGTCTGGTAGTGTTGGAACGCCACCTTTGGCTCACGTTGACGGAGATGAAAGAGGCGGATAAAGTTCCCTTCCTCGATGCTCCAGTCCCGTCGAACAGCCTGTTCGGGCCAGCTGTGGAGGGCTTTGCAGAGCATTTTACGGAGGCTCAGAAGTCGTCTCAAGCGATGCGACACTTCCTCCCGAAACGCGCCAGCTCTTCTGCTGCTTCTAGTCGCCCCAAGCCTGCGCCGACTCAGCAGCCCGCCAAGCCAACGCCGGCCACTCCCGAGCCCCGACCTCCTAACGCTCGGCAGGATAGAGGGCCTTCCCGCTCGGCAAGACGCTACACCTTTCCTAAGCACCAAGGACCCCGGCCCAAGATCGCCTTGGATCCGGCGCCTCAGAAGTCCTCCTGATCAGCCAGGCAGGAAGAGGAGGGGCCCGAGTCTCGCTACTGCCAGACCACCCCGCAAGCAGCCTCTAATGTGCCTCTTGTCACCCCACTCAGCGCTGGGTGCAGAGGGAAGTGTGTTATTGATTCCCCATGGGCCCACTCTAGCACCCGGGCATCCAACCGCTGTGATAGCGAACAAAATAAAACACATACATTTTCAAAAAGAGAACAAATATCCTCTTCTGCCTACCATAAGCGTCCTGCCCTTATGCAGCCAGTCTTTAGAGCCTATTCAGCCTCTTGCCACACGGGCCGAGGCCTGGCAGGCCATCCCCGGTGTGTCAGAATGGGTAATGGCTACGATAAGACGAGGTTATTCACTCCAATTCGCTCGAAGACCACCACGCTTCCGCGGTGTGGTCGCCACCACAGTGCGCAGCGAGGACGCTCAAGTCCTGCGCGCAGAGGTGATGAATCTGCTGGTAAAGGGATCCATAGAAGTCGTTCCTCCAGCCCAGAGCGAGTCAGGCTTCTAAAGCCGCTACTTCCTTGTCCCCAAAAAAGACGGCGGCCTGCGACCTATTCTAGATCTCAGACTCCTGAATCACACCCTGGTAAAAAGGTCATTCAGGATGATCACATTGAAGCAGATACTCTCGCAAATATGCCCAGGGGACTGGTTCATGTCACTGGATCTGAAAGATGCATACTTTCACATCCAGGTAGCCCCCCATCACAGACGATTCTTGAGATTCGCATTCGAGGGGGTGGCATATCAATACAGAGTCCTTCCATTTGGGCTGTCCCTGGCTCCCCGCACTTTTACGCGATGCATGGATGCGGCTCTCTCCCCTCTGTGACAGATGGGAATCCGCATCCTCAACTACCTCGACGACTGGCTCATTCTGGCCCAGTCAGAGGCAGTTTCAACATCGCACAAGACCCTCCTCCTCAGCTACTTAGATGGCCTGGGGTCAGGGTCAACTTTGCCAAGAGCGTACTGTCACCCAGCCAATGAGTATCGTTCCTGGGGACAGTTATCGACTCAGTGCAGATGACAGCAACTGTCTCAGCGGAACGAGCCATGACGATTCAGCGCCGCACGGCCTCCTTCAAGGAAGGGACCGCTCGCCCGCTCAAGGCCTTCCAGAAAATGCTGGGCCTTATGGCAGCAGCTTCGCCAGTACTTCAGTTGGGCCTGCTTCACATGCGACCCATCCAGTTCTGGCTGAAGCAGAGGGTTCCTTCCACGGCTTAGCGTCATGGTCGCCATCGCATAACGGTGACTCGGGCCTGTGTATCAGCCCTGGCCCGTTGGAGGGATCCCCTCTGGCTGAAGCAGGGTGTGATTTTAGACACGGCATACAGAAGGAAGGTTGTCACGACAGACGCTTCCAACAAGGGTTGGGGAGTGCTGTGCGAAGGCAAACCGTCCTTCGGTCTTTGGTCCGAAGAAGAGTCAGGTCTGCACATCAACTGCCTAGAGATACTAGCAGTGTGCCGTGCCTGTTAATTCTTCCTGCCGGACATAAGGGGACACCATGTGCTAATACGCTCAGACAGCAGGTCCGTGGTGTCATACATAAATCACCAGGGCGGCCTCGTCTCGAAGCGCCTCTGCACGCTGGTGAACGACCTTCTTGTTTGGGCTCAGACCAATCTGCGCTCACTGAAGGCGACGCATGTGCCGGGTAAAATGAACCAAGCAGCAGACATGTTGTCGAGGAACAACGTCTCCTCAGAAGAATGGACGCTCCACCCACTCGCGGTTCAGAAAATCTGGGAAGTCTTTGGCAGAGCTCGAGTAGACCTCTTTGCCTCCAAAGACAACTCTCATTGCCCAACCTTTTTCACGAAGAGCACGGATGCCCTGGCCCACGAGTGGCCCAGCCTCCCGCTCTATGCGTTCCCTCCAATCGCTCTGCTACCGCAGGTACTCAGACGAGTCAGGGAACAACGGCACAAGCTTCTTCTAATAGCCCCCCTCTGGAGGAACCAGCCGTAGGTGTCGGAGTTATTCCAGCTGGCCCACTTCCTTGAGACGGGACATCCTCTCTCAAGCGAACGGCACGCTGTGGCATCCACGGCCCGAGTTATGGGCCCTGCATGTGTGGCCGCTCAACGGATGCCAGAGCGTGTCTTAAACACTATGGCAGAAGCTAGAGCCCCATCTACCAGACGCCTCTATGCTCTGAAATGGTCTATTTTCTCGGCTTGGTGTCAAGACCGTGACTTAGATCCGGTTACCTCTGATGTATCAGTGGTTCTTTCGTTTCTCCAAGAGATGCTGTATAAACAGCGTACCTCATCCACCATCAAAGTTTACGCGGCAGCCATAGCGGCTTTCCATGCCCCTATTGCTGGCCGATTGGTGGGCAGGACTAGTGCGGTGGTCCAGTTTATACGAGGCGCCAGGAGAATTAACCCCCCGCGTCCTCGTACAGTTCCACCTTGGGACATCCCCAAACCGTACTAAGGACTTTGAAAGTGAAAGGCCCTCCGTTTGAACCATTGCAAACCACGAGCCTCAGATCACTCTCGTTTAAAACCGCCCTGCTGTTAGCGCTGGCGTCGGTTAAGCGAGTAGGAGACCTACAGGCCCTTTCCATCAACGCTGCTTGCCTGGAATTCGGGCCTAACGACTCCAAGGTTGTCCTGAAACCAAGGCTGGGTTATGTACCTAAGGTGCTCTCCACTCCGTTCAGAGCCCAGGTCATAGCGCTTTCCGTGCTTTCCCCTTCGACGGATGACCAGGAATTATCCCTGCTCTGCCCCGTCAGGGCCCTGAGGGTGTACATTGAGCGTTCTGCCTCATTCAGGAGATCAGAACAGCTTTTTGTCAGCTTCGGTAACTGCACTAAAGGTCGCCCTGTTACGAAGCAAAGAATTTCCAGGTGGTTAATGGATGCTATCCCCCTAGCATACTCCTCCTTGGGCTTGCAGTGCCCCATTGGAATCAGAGCCCATTCCACCAGAGGCATCGCCTCTTCCTGGGCATGGTCCAGCGGGGTGTCCATTTCGGAAATTTGTGAGGCGGCCGGCTGGTCCTCGCCGTCCACATTTGTAAGGTTTTACAACTTGAACGTCCCTGCTTTACAGGCCAGAGTCCTTTTTTCTTAGTTTGCCGCCTCCGGCTAGTTTGGCAGTCTTATGTGTTCACTTAACCAGCATTGTTCAAGTCCCTCCTTCACCTGGACGGTCCATATTATATGGATACCAGGTATAAACTATAGGGGACGACACCCAGGCCACGGTTGACCCTTATGGCTCAGCCTGTGCTTGATGTATTCTATTGACTCCCCTGGGTCTTCTCCCATGGGACCCTTGGTTTTGAGTCGTTCCCCATCATAGCACGGCGTGATTGTACTGGTTCCCATACAAGCGTCTTACGACGCAGTACGAGTGAGAATATCGACAGGGAACGTACTCGGTTACTTTTGTAACCTCGGTTCCCTTAGATATGGGAACGAGTACTGCGTTCCTGGCCGTGCTATGAGCTGCACACCTCAGTCGCTTCATTCGAAGAAATCTGAGATGCGGCGGCGAAGCGGCCGCTTATATAGCCACAGTCTCCGCCCGTTTTGGCGGGCTATGGCGGGCTGCTCAGCCATAGGCTCGCTCGTCGCCGCCGCCGAGCCATTGGTTCGTTTTTATAGCACTGCACGAACCAATGGACGTGCAGTTTCACTGCGTGATTGAAAAGGCTTCAGTTGAAGAGGAAAAAATTGTTTTTCCCATACAAGCGTCTTACGACGCAGTACTCGTTCCCATATCTAAGGGAACCGAGGTTACGAAAGTAACCGAGTACGTTAACAGTTTTCCAGGGTAAAATGATCAGTGAATAATGACTAAAATGACTAAATGCGCATCATTTTTACAGCTTAAAAGGTTCCAGTAGCTATTAATATAACTGTATGGACAAAATTAACTTTTGTGTCAATTTTTCAGTGTGGAATGACATGAGGGAGAGTAAATAATATATATTTTTTTTATTTTGGACACAATTATTCCTTAAAAAGATGATATACATACTAAAATATGATGAAACTATTTTGTTTTGTACTACATGTTTTGTATTACTTCTACAATATTTATATAATTCATGTGTGCCCACAAAACTTTCAATGCTTGTTTTTGAATCTTACCTATGTGTGACCTCTCTGGTACGGACGCTGTATAAATCTCCTTGTCAAACTTGGGCTCATTGTCATTGATGTCGTGTAGTTTCACAGTAAACTCTGTCTCTGGCTCCAGTGGGAGGCCGGTTTTCTTGCTGACAGCCTGGGCTCGGAGCGTGTAGAAAGGTTTCTCTTCTCTGTCCAGGCTCCTGGTAGCATGCAGATCTCCTGAGTTGGCATCTATCACAAAGGTCGTCCCCGCACCTTCACCTGTGAGAACGTACATCACCGTGCCGTCTCCTCTATCCATATCTGAGTGAAGCTGTTGAGAGGAAGCAATTCAAGCATTTCATCAGCACCTCCGCTCATTCTGCTGTTGATAGGGCTCATGAATATGTATTGCATTCAATATTCTGAATGTATTCAATATCCGTTGATTTTGAAGGAATAAAACAATGAAGAAATACTACAGGGGAATGTAGCAAGAGACAGGTACTCCATGGTAAATATGTGAAAATGAGTCCTCGCGGAATTGAATTCTGATGGCATATCAGATGAAAGTACAACACGCTGAATGTGCAATCAAGGTGAATGCATGTCTATTGCTAACAGTGATGCTGCCACATGGTATCTCTTAGTGCAACCACTTTTGTCTGATATTCATAAGGTAAATCAACTTTTCTGCTTCTCGTTTTTCAGAGATGTGTCGAACTGTTTTGAATTTGTGATATTGACTATTGTTAGAAGAAATGACGGAATTGATTGATAGGAACATCACACTTCAGAGTTGAAGGTGTGATGTGATTAGCTTTGACAATGACATCTGATAGAGGAGTGAGTGAATGATTTGACATTTCTTTCCACTTGAATGAGCCGCTTTGTTATAATAAAATGGGGTAGTAAAATACAAACGACCATTCAAAACACAATGGCTCTTTTGCTCTTCGTGATTTTCCCTCTGAACATTTTAGAAATAGCTGCTTCTACTCCACATCGACTGCTACATGATCCAGACACATAATGTCCATAGCAACAATGAGAGCTTTGTGAATTCTGCGCTTACAACATCCCACATGAATAATCCAGTGGTCGGTGATCCTTTGCAAAGCTTTCGAATCTCTAAGTCAGGGGTTCTCAGACTTTTCAGGCCAAGTAGCACCTTTGATCAAATCAGAACATCCAAGTACCAACTAATACATTCTCCTCTCTGGAGTGCAAGCTTGAGGACTGTGTATTAAAGACAGTGCCATATTTTCATTTATATCAATATTCCTGTAAAAACTCTTATCAGTTCCTTCACAGGCTTTATGCTGAACTGCACTGACAAGAAAAACTTTAAGGATCCATTTCAAATTCATTATTACTTAATATTGTATAATATACAAATCGTGTTTGGTATCAATAAGATTTCTTCATGTTTTTGATCCTATAGAGATCAATCATTCCAATATTCTAATCTGGTGCTCAAACAGCATTTCTGTTTACTAAAAATATTTTTTGTGGAAAATGTTATTTTCAGGACTCTTTAATTAAGAGAAAATACAAAAGAACAGGATGTATTTGAAATAGAAATTTTGTAACATTATGTCTTTACTAATAAGTCACTTTTTCCATTTAATGTGTCTCTGATGAATAAAAGTATTAATTTCTTTCAAAATAAAAATGTTACTTAACACAAACATTTTGAACTTTGTATATTTAGGGATGCATAATATATGTAATATATTGGTTATTGTTACTTTTATTTGTTTGTATTGGTTTGTTGATATTGGATATTTAATTGTGAAATGCTCATTTCTCCTGCCATCTTCTAATCTTTAATAAAATGAATGATTTAATAACACAGTTAAATGTATTCTTATTAATCTCAAATATTCAAATTGTACAATTATTTTAGTTTTAAAATTAAAATTACGATCAAATTTTTAATGCTGGTGCAATTTTTCATATACATATTTCATATACATATTTGACCAGAATTTAATATTATTAGTATTGTAAATTCTGAGTTGTATCGCCACAGTTTGAGATCTTCTGCTATAAGCAACAGTATCAAGCTGTTATATTTTATTCTAATCTTTGATCCTCAGCAGCTCTGAGCTTCAGATGAAGTGTGAGGTACCAGGGAGGTCAGATTTCACCCTGTTCCTTATCTCAAATCCAGCAGGCTCTACACTGGAGATCCCTATATATGGCATAGCCATAGTTTTGATCAATCTCTGTTTATTAACCTCAGAAGACAGGAGTGATGAAACCAAATCTATCTCTGCAATCGACTCCATCAACATTACTCCAGCATTGCTCACACCACCTTTATACCCTGGAAAAGAAACACGATCTCATACCTTGCCAATGTACTGGTGCTCCGTTCCTGTGTACTCCTCTTGAAGAAAAAACTGTCTCCACATCCATCCTCTCTTTGAACGTCTGAGCAAATCTTTGTCTTGCCGTCCTTCAATTTCTTTGGTTTTCCTTCGAACTGGCCCTCTTGAAAGGGCAACTGCATTCACACTCTGGTGTGCACATGCCCACAGAAGTAGTACAATCCAAGTCCTCATCTTTTCCGCTCTTAGGGTGTCTTACAGGGGGATAATGATCCTATCTGCCAAAGTTACAGAGCTCTGCAGTGCAGGTGGCAGCCACCCTCATAGTCCTTCCGGCTGCCAGCGAGCCACACAGTACCTGTAATAAGAGAGAGAAAGGATTGAAAAACAATCAGTTATTGGGCAAAGTCTCACAGTGTTATCCCAAGGCTGCTGGCAATGCTTCCCTTTCTAATTAAAGGCAACTTGAGCTCCTGTATCATACGACAGCCATCCCCTTATTAAAGATATCTTTGAAACATTCTCTATAAAACACCAATTCCACTGCAAGTTTTGTGGCCGAGGCTCTGATATCTATATAATTGGCATCCCACATTCATGAAGTATAAAACCAGAGGCCATTCAAAGTGCTGCAGCCATCACTATAAAAGGCAGAAAGGCTTTTTTTTCCCACCTAGCCATTAACCTCCGACTCTTAAAATACTGCAAAGCGGGCCAATGGGCGGGCTGTCGCAAATCTGTAATCAATGAATCAATACACATGCTCTCTAAATGCCCCGCTTTAAAGATCTAAACACTCGCAGCGCTATTGAATTCAGCCGGCCCTCAAAAAAACCAAACAACTAAAGTGTGTTGGGTTTTATCAGCATGCGCAGTCACAATAGCCTACTGGCTCTGAACTGACCTGCTGGAATGACAGTCTGGGAGACAAAAGCATCCTGCCACCACATAATAATCAGCAATCAGCACGTTTCCTGTTTCCACATCAGTTTGCAGCTTTGTCTGCGACTGAACGCCTGCCCTCGCTCCCTCTCGCACTTTATCAAGCAGATTGCAAATGTGATTGCGCAAAGTGGCGAAGGGGAGATGCGGGCCTCTCAATGAATCGTGTTTAAGTACCTCTGGTTTTTTGATTTACAATATTGCTTGCGACATTCGCGCACCTCTCTCCGTCGGTGTAAAAATGCATCAGGTCAACATCGCCCTTCATCCGGGAAGAGCGGCGGTTGAGGGCCAGCGATTCAGATGGAAAAGCACAATTGCAATGCCGAATTGACTTTCGTAGTTCCGTGCGTGACTTAAATGGTGCCGCTATTCCCCTAATAGCGCTTTCCATTAGCTCCATTATGTTCTGCTTTATGAATTAGCCTAATTGAATTAGGTAACAATAGATAACGCAGGATATTGATTTGCTGTCAAAGTCAATGAGCTAGAAATGATCATGGGAGCTTTACATATGTATAAATATAAGTGTGCGCATGATTCTTTCTGTGTATTTCAGTACAAACAGGAAAGCAAAATGGGAAAAGCGGGCCCTGTTATGTCCAACAATTGTAGTTTATGGATGCTGCTCTTTAATGAATTTCAGCCACCCAAAACTCCTGGGCAAAGAGAGCGGGCTCCTGGAGCACATTAGTCAAACTCAGGCAGCCATTTTGCTCAGCTCTGTGACCTGGCAAATCCCTTGACACAGTCCTGCCGGGGGAACTCAGCTGGATCTAAAGCGGTTTTGTTACATGGTGTGTCAGAGTGAACAGACACAGTTTCCAGCACAAAATGTCTGCTCGTTCATTTACAAGTCCATCCTGCTGAGAGGGAGATGGATAGTGAAGGATGAAAATTCCCCTGCTGTCCTTAAATATAAGCACAAAGCTAGGAGAACTCAATGGGACACTATGGTTTCACACAGCACTTCATTTTACGGGCTCACTGTTGTGTCATTTTGATACATGCTGATCCACAACTACAGACTCTTTATGTCAGTCTTATACTGTGAAAGTTGTGATTGAGTACCTTAAAAGGATAATTCAGACTAAAATGAAAAAATCTTTCATCATTTACGGTACACACACTTATGTTGTTCCAAAAAAAGAATAAACTAAAAAATAACTAAAAACGTAAACTGAATAATATTTAGTGTTAGCTTCTGTTGTAGCTTTTCTTAAACCTTCAAACCCCACCATTACCAAAATGTAAAGGTGTCACTAGAGGGTGATAATCCAAATGTCTATTAACCTCATTCAGCATGACTGTCTTACTTCTGTAAAATGCAAATGAACATAAGTTGGGGGTAAATAAATGAATGTTTGGACCCCAACGATCCTTAAAACATTTTCATTTGTGATTCACAGAAGAAATAGTCTATAATATGTAGGCTAGTTAATTAATATTTCACTTGATGAGTGTGTGGCAATAACGGAAAAATATAATTTTCACACTGGAACATTTAAAAAAAATATATTCCTTGATTTTATTAAAATGTGATAATCCCCCTAAAATTAATATAAAAGTAGAACTTTACGTAATTTGCGTCATCCCTTTTAAAGCATGCTTTGCATGGCACATCATTGTGAAATTAAATGCCAAAAATAAGACTTATTTTTATGAGTGTCCAAAAAAGTAAAAGGAGGAAACGTGAGTATGTTATGTTCTGGGATTTAGAAAATTGTATGTTACTAACCCCTGGTTATTTTATTATTATTATAATAACATGAACATGACCAAACTCAAAATGACATTTTTGTTCATTACAAAATAAACAGATTTTGGCAAACTTCAAAATTAACTAAAGCTGCAGTGCGTAATTTCGCACTAAAACGGAACTGCAAAAATAATGAAAGTTTTCCCAAACATTCTCCCTGTCAGCGATTGGTCAAAAGTCCCACCCAAACTCACACCATTGGCTGAGCAACTGTTGCTGTGTCAGGCTGGTGTGGAAGCACAAACAACCAACGTTTTGAAAGCACCACATACCACAGAGTTTCTGAGAACCCAACCCACAAACTGTAGAATAAATTACACACATCACCTTTAAACTGACTGTGTTACACTAGCATGTTTACATTTTTCATATTTCAATTAATGCAACGATAAGGTAATTAACTCACCGGGTGCCTGCCATAAACAGGGCCACAGTTGTCTGCTATCCAAAACACAGACAAAACAAATTAACCTCAATAGCACCTCACTTATGTCTGCCTGAACGTTATCTGCTGTTATTTTCAGATCAGGCAATTTACCATGCAGTCTGACCTTGATACATCTGATGTCCTATTTTTATTTTTTTTGTTTTTGTTTTTATTTTTCTTTCAAAGACACTGTCCCCTCAGAAGCCCTTCGGGAACGCGAGCGAGGCGAGGGCTGACAGGTGAGGGAGGACGAGGAAGAACGGCGACACCTGTGGAGGACGCGGGGAGTCGGTCAGGCGGTGGGAAGCGGGAGAGAGAGAAAGCGAGTGAGGCGGGGCCTCGAGCGCGGCCCTCGCTGAAAGCTCTGCCACACTGCAGACAGCCACAGCAGCCCTGATAAGTCCCACAGGGGCAATTAGGAGTGAGAGAAGGAGAATGTCAGCCACGGGCAGCGAGGAGGGAGGCGACAGGTAACAAGTCTTGCTGCAGGAACACAGACCAGCAGAGCAGAGAGAAACAGAGCTAGCTAATGCCACACACTGTCTCCGGGCTCTCTATTAAAATGAATAAGACACCGGACCACCACCCATTAACTAGAAAGACTAGACGCCACGGCTCTTAAATAGGTCATTCTTGTTTGCATAGCCAAGGTACATGATATAGCATCTCATGATAGCAATAGCATAAATGTTTGATTTTTCTGAGCTGCGCAAAGCTCTTATTTATTTATTTTTTTGCCTCCACTAAGAAATTCTCGTGTAGCTTCTGGCTACATCACATCTTAGTGAAAACACTAAGAGAAAACTCTCCAGCTAGTACTCATCTCGCTCGAGCAAATGGTAGGAGACATGTGCCATGTTTGATTGCGGTTCTCTTCCTACCGCTGAGCAACAGTGCATGAGAGGCAAAGTCGTGATCAGGTGAACACAAATTCAGTCAGGGTGGCACACTTAAACAGATTCGAGCCCCTCTTCGGTCCGTTCAGTGCACTTGCCTGCCAAGCAACGTATCCGTGTCATTCTCCAGGGCATAGTGGGTAATCAATATATATTGATTTGTCTGTTTGGGGGGAAAAGGGCTGTCTAGACAGCTGGGTTTTTGAATGCTAAGGTATCACTTATCTTGCAACACTCTAGCTCGGCTATAAGCGATGATTGATTTATTCATTTTAGACATACGTTTTTTCCCATATCTGACCTACCCTACATTTTGCCAAGGTTATTTATACACATCACTTGATGTTTAAAAGCAATAACACATTTACCTGATGGCAAAAAGGTTAAGATGTGGAATAAATCGGTGATGAGAAGGTAAATACTGCGCTGTTTTTGCAGCTGACACAACCAAAAAGACAGGAGTATCACATAACAGCACACAATCGATTGATATACTGTTTTTTTGCTCGATAGTGAGGGATTATTTTAATGTTAAGAATGAAGTATCCAATAACTGAAATTCAAAACTAAATCTGAATTATTGCTTTACTTTTGCTATTTGACACAAATGAACATAAAGTACAATAGCAACATAACATAACATAATTTTGCTATTATACAGAGATATATATATATATATATATATATGTATATATATATATATATATATATATATATATATATATATATATATATATATATATATATATATATATATATATATATATATATAAATAAATAATAGCAAAATTAGATGAATTGTTATTATTATTATTATTATTGGCAAAAATAATAATGTTAAAAAGATAGTTATTATTATAATGATAAAATATAATGCATATCATTTCGCTATAATAATAATTTTAATTATTTATATTTAGTTTTAGAAAATTATTTATGCTTTTGCACTATAATTATTTTAATTATTAGCTAATTTTTAATCTACAAATTTCTAACTTGAGAATAAATGTTATTTGAAAAAATAAATAAATGTAAATGTTAAAAAAAAAAAAAATGAATAAATGTTATTTGAAAAAAAAAAAAGGTCATTAATTATCCAAATAATACATAAACTTTAATTATCTGCTGTTGGGTGCTATTCTATAGAGACTTGCCAATTAGACCCAATGTTAAAGAACTCCTATATGATTAAGTTAGAAAGTATGAAAGTATGAATATTGGTCAAAACTGATTATCTCTACACATAAAAGGAGTTATTTGTTAAGACACAGCACACCCGGCATGTGACTAGATTGCTGGAAGTACTTAACCAATAGGGTTACCAAACCACAGACTTAATCCTCAAGCCTCGACCCTACAAGACACAAGCGTCGCTCGACCCTCCGCCATAATCTCCCCAGCAACATGTGCGCCTTAATCTGAACAGTAGGAGATAATGGATTCAAATGTTGGAGGTCTTTTTTTGCTCAATGGGACGGCCATGTGCACACCAACACAATTAGTGTCAGGGAGCGCTGCCCGTACCAGATGGGTCCTCTTAATTACGTAACGAGAGAGGCCATAATGTGATCTGGAAGCAATGTTGTGCCACTGACTTCGAATCTGCTTTTCCTGGTCGGCCATAATGACGGTGAGAGCGTGTGTTTTTGCCGCACAAATTGCCTAGAGCAGACCGTACTGTGTGGTGAATTAAAGCAATTTAGCCAAACCTGCTAAAATCAAATGTTCCTCAAATCTCCATTTAGCCGCGTACCATTCATTTGCTCACGAGAGCGTCGCGTGATAGACTGCAGCTTGCCCTTCCTTTGTCGATTCGTGCAGACTGTTCAAATAGATAGCACAAAACACCTGTTAACCTTTGTGTCAGTGTGGCCCTAGCGTTTACAGTGGAGCTGGAAAGGTTTCCCTGTAATCCCATAACAGCATTGTGGGGTGTTTGTTTAGGGTTCCCCTCATGAGGCACAGGAGAAGCCATGGGAACCGTATTTTTACGGCCTGTGTAAAGAGCTCCACGGGAGCCTGTGAGACAGCAGCCTCCCTTCACCATTGTGATTCAGCCCTGGAATGCAGCTCCCATTGCAATGCAAATGTCTCCACGTCTGGTTGTTTGTGAGCGCGCGTTTACGTGTGTGCTTGTTTACTTGTCACTTCCACGACTGACAAATACGCAAATCACAAACACTGTGTTAATAGAGTTTGCAGAAGCTGTCAAAGTCAAACAGACTGTTTCTCGTATCATAGTTGATATTTATTGCGTGTTCTACCCTGAAGGCCCTTTTACAACTTGACAATGCCATTAACTCATCCTCAGACTCACAACATCTTGTAAGTGTGGCACCTTTACCTTGGTAAACACAAGAGACTTGAGTTCCAGACAGACTGTGACGTGGTTGTTTAACCCCCAGTCTATGTTTCAATTTATGGCCGGGATTTACATGTAGGTATCTAAATGGAACCGTTCCTGGCTTGGGTCATAATTCATTGTGTTGTTTTATGCCTCTAACCCTTGCTTTGTAGAAGCCTTAAAGACAGGATTTTACAATCAAGGTAACAATGCTTCCATTTCAAAAGGTCACACGAAGTCATCTTGATTGCAATCACAACAAACTCTGACATTTGATTTTGCTTCTTTGTTGATATTATAGTTCAAGGCCCACATGACAAGGAAGGAAAAAGTAGGCCTATATATCAACAGAAATAATCAATAATGACATTTATTGACATTAACAAGCGCAGAAATACAATTGAAAATCCCAACGCTCTGTGACCACAAATAAATAAACCTTGTGAGCGGCAACTGGAAAATTCTTCGCATTAAAAGCCACCATATATGCCAAAAGCAAACAGAGAGCAAAAGTTAAAGGCTGTTGATTAAAACTGACTTCTTTTCTTCTATATTTTATTTCTTTGGACTTGGCTCTAAAACGGTGGAAAAGCTGAACTCCATCGACCCTGGATTTTTCAACGTTGATAAGATAGGCCAATATATATATATATATATATGGTTTGTCTAAAAAAAAAAAAAGCTATTGTTTTAATGCTACAAGTGAATTTATTAATATTGTATATTACAGTGAATGCAAAAAATTAAGATCACACTTAGCAGTTTTAGCAAAATATTAGCATTTTTAAAGATTAACTTCAAGTGAGTGTTAAATGATGGTATGAAAATGATGGAATAAATGATGATCTTAAAATAAATAAGTTTGAGAATTCAGAATGCACAATTAATTATAAAAAATAACTGATAAATGTCTGGTATTAAAATTCTATATAGTTTTTCTAAATTACTTGTCTAAATTATTCAAAACCTAAAATCATTTTAAGTGAGCTTATTAACACTGTCTTGAGTATGAATATGAAAAGTGGATATGCAAAGTAATATTTGCTAAAGATTAACTTAAAATGAGAGTTAGATGATGGCAAATTTAATTTACAAGTAAAAAAAAAAAAATGAATGAGCATGCACAATCAAATATCCAATAAAAACCCAATAGGCCAATAATTAAAACAAAACAAAACAAAATACAATAATGCAAGGAAAATAAGTCGATAACTGATTAAGTACCAAAATATTGTGTATACCTACAGTACTTCTATTACAAAAGAAGTTTGTTTATCCTTTCCATAACAGACTGCATCTCATTTACCATTAAATACATCAGCCATACAGTAATCTATATGTGGTTTGTATTTCTTGCACTTTGCTCTTGGGGCTTGTGCCCTTTCGGCGACCACATTCTGTCTGTGTCGTCTTCCAGGTAATAACTATTTGTTTTTGGGCCATGCTGCTTGTATGATAGTTTGTTTTTCCAAGGGTAAATATATCAGTATCGCAGTTTCGGTGTGAGATGTCACCGGCGGAAAATATCCAGGCTAGATTGTCTGACCAATCTAGGTTTGAGACAACCGTGATTCCTCAACAGAATGGACATTTTCGGCGCTGGTGTAATTCATATCACACACGTCGAGGGCAGGTTCGAAAATTGGAGAGCTGTAACACATTCTGCCTCATTTTGGACTGACTCGTACGTAATAGGAGAAAGCAATCAATTGAAAGAACCATGACAACCGAGAGGAACATTAATGACATTAGGCCTATTATTGTGCCTGAAAGTGGACTACATGATTGGATGCTGCCTGCGCAGATAGCCAATTTTTGACAACCCAGCTCTGGTGAGTAATTAGGTGCCTCCATATATTGTGGACACAGTTTCAACTTCCAATGGGAGGATGCTCCTCAGTTATGCAAATCTAGACTGTATTACAAGAGGCTATGCTGAAGGAAAAACATGAGCACTAGAGTTCAATGGGCTGTATTTCAAACACCAGCCACCAGATAATTAGCCACACACAAATTTCAATGCAACTGGAGCTTGTTCTCTCCTAGTGTAACATGGTGGACATCTGGAGACAGTTAGAGATGTCTTATATATGACTATAAAAAAAATTGATCGAGAGGACTCGTGTATCCCTGCGTACACGGGTGGAGAACTCGGCTTCGACATGCACCAGCCAGAGCAAACCACATCAGCAGAGACAGCCGAGCTGAGCAAGTCACTGCAAACATGAATCAAAAGTCACTTCAAACACGAATCAAAAACTTTGAGGAGGATTTCCGATTAAAGGATCACCATTCTCGTGAAAACAGATTCGAGCTGCGTTTCTGTGCTAATGACAAGACTAAAAATGAATGCAATTTTAACAGTAAATGACTGTAAAAATGCTATAGTAAAAAAACTATTAGCCCAATTGATTGATAATAAGTTCCCTTACGCTATAGCAGGGTTCCTCAAATCTTACCCTGGAGGGCCAATCCACTGCAGAGTTTAGCTCCAACCCTGATCAAACTCACCTGTCTGTGATTTTCTAATGATCCTGAAGACATTGATTAGCATGTTCAGGTGTGTTTGATTAGGGTTACAGCTAAACTCTGCAGGAAAGTGGCTCTCGTGGGCCAAATTTGAGGATCCCTGCTCTATAGTACGGTGAAAAAACTGTCAAAGATGTAATGGGACATTTTGTGTAATTTTTCAGTTTTTAGAAGTGAAAAAGAACAGTCAATCTTATAATTTACAATTAAAAATGTAAAAACTGACATTCAAAATGTTTGTAACACTTTTGATGGTTTTTCATTGAAATAACTATGTTTCTTAATTTGTTTCGTACCAGTACATTAGGGTTTTATGTTACATCTTATGTTGGTAAATTAATGCTTATTGAATTTTTTAAGTGTCGTGTGCTGCAGTCACATATTCCCCATTTTGGACTTTAAAAATAAAGTTTTGGCTTTGTTTCCTGTTGTTACTTGGCAGTTGTGCTCGGTTTCATTTATCTTGTGTTTTTTGTTAATTTTGTTAATGAACTTTATACTGTGCACCTTCTATATTAGCATTTAGGCTCCTACCTCAATTTATGGGAAAGGTACTTGTGATGAACTTTGATTCATCGTGTGGTTTCTCTTTACCAACTGAAGGATAGTTGTCATTATATTCTAAAGGTAAATACAAATTTTAGTGTTTTGGTATAGTAACTGAATTTAAATGAATAAAATATAAAGTTTTTTTGTTTACTTTAAATTGAAGTCCAATCTGTATAACATAAAATGTTGCCATTTTACAGATTGTTCTTATAGTGAATGTTTTATGAAAGCAAATGTCTTAAAATCTGACCAACGATGACTAAAGGCCATATTCACGTCTGATTCAAACCGCACCCCATTCTTTTGACTAACCGTACACGCTCAGAAGACTTGAAGTTGAACTGAAGTTTACCTGATTCACCAGGGTCACAGTGATTAAGATGGAGGGGAGTCACAGGTCAGAGCAGTCATGTGCTGACTGAATAAATCATCTTACATAAATGCAGCCATGGCAGGACTGCCAGCACGGTGTCTCTGTCATCAGCATTCTTATTTCACACTGCACTCGGCACAAAAAGAGCAAGCAATCCTTATTTATTCTAAAGCACCAGCCTGAATGGTAGAAATATTCATTGTGCATAGCGAATTCCGTTTCAAGTTTGTTTTTCATCACCAATGCTATTTCCCCCAAATTCCCTCCAACTCGAACTCTCTGTGATCTGCCCTGTCATCTTACACACTGAACGATGTGAGGAGTATGCTATGGAGGATGTCCAGAGTTTTCATATACCAAGGCTATTTCCTATAGGGACGTGTGGATGAGAGAAAATAACAACACCCTGCTGTAAGAAGTAAATTTATTATCATAGACAGAAACCGTGGAGAATGTATTTTCCTTTTTGGGCCCATTTAAAGATTCACCGGAGAAACTTTCATTCGTTCGCCTCCCTCCATCCCCATCCTTACGAATTAGTAAACAACAAGAACGAACACGAACAAGCCAGGAAACTGAAAAGAGATAGCGGACGATGAATTGGTAAAGAAAATCAATCGCCTTGTATTGGACTAAAGCGGGTGTAGATAAACACTGTTCTATTGATTTTGGAAGTGTTCTACACTTCAGAACAGCAAATTACCCATTTCTTGGAAAAATAGGCTTAAACTCCAGTCGCGCTTTTCTTGATCATGTTATTTTGCAGTTCAGTTGTCTAAAAGTGCTTAATTTTGGGCCATATTTATGAGGGGTTCCATTATTGAGGTAAAAGCAAGATGGAGCTCCATAAATCACTCTTGGGTGAAATTAATCACGTGTATGTGCTAATCAATGTTATCCTGCTTCATCTCCTGGGAGCAAACACAGCTTTTGCTGGGCCATTGTCATGTCAGGTGACAGATAGCTCTGATCTAATTATCATACAGAGCCTACTGAAACATTTGCATACAGGCATCCTCACAATCTGAGTACTCTCAAACTATTAAAACTGTCAAAGTGTGAAACTTTTGATAAAAAGAGAAAGTCGATTGTTTGCTACAACATCATATTTTAAAATCTGTTTGTTTGAATGTAACATGACAACTGTGACAACTGCCATTAAAATGCTTTTTTTGTTTTGTGTTTTTAAATAAATAAAAAACCTCTCAGACAGCCTCTCAGATTTAATTAAAATGCCCGCGATAAAACAACAACAAACATGCACATTATTCTCCATTCAATTGTGATGTGGCTTGTTGTTAAAGAATTTCAGCGAGTCAAAGGTCATTTGGCGTCACTATCATATAGACTTTGGCAAACTATTCTGAACCCAAACAGAATTGCAAGTATTTTCTAACCCTTTGATTATTAGGTGATATATCTCTCAATATGCTAACATTTAAATGATGAGTTTGTGTTTTAAAAACATGCTGTATGAGGCAGCTACATTTTCATCCATTGAAAATCTATGTTTTGCATCAAATTTTCCTTTAGAAATTATGTATCAGGGTTCTTTGAGTCTTTAGTCAACACCCAACTGTTCAGAATCCATTGTATTCCTTTAAAAAGAGAACTTCATATCTTTGCATCCAGTATATTAACTAACATCAATCTGAATAAACCCATCTATCAGTTTCCTTATCATTTCTCAAAAAAATATTCTTAACATCAGCATTATCAAAAAAGATCATATCTAAGAGGTCTCCTGTTTGTTACGTGTATGGCCTAAAATCCAATCAAAGTCCAAGCAGAACACTACAAAACAATCAATATACTGAAGACCACAGTTGCTCAACCAATATTTGCAAGACTAAGATATATTACAGTGTGTCAAATCCAGAAATTTATAGAATTAAAAACTGCATCGCCACAAAGACTGGAAATAACAAACATTAATATCATTTTGCATTCGTATGACAAAATAATAACATTAACAAATTAAAATAACATCTCACACATTTTAGAAACACTTGCAACTATTGTGGTTCTTCCTCAGGAATAAAATCTAAAGGAGAAGTCCTGAATTCATGAATAATTGACATAATGCAGAACAACTTTAATCAATCCACCCAGAAATCTACAGGTGCCTGACATAAAAGGACTCAAACAGAGCTACAGTCTGAACATGTTCCCGCACCTTTTGATCATTGAATTTCCATGACTTCTCCATTACTTTTTCAGTCATCCTTGATTACTGGATAAGGATTTTCTTAAAATAATTTCATAGAGTCTGCACTCACAAAGAGTGATGTCTAGTCATTCTTTTTTAAGTATTTAACATATATTGTTACAATTTTTTAACACAATAAGGGAAAAAAATACATTATCTTGCATGGCTTTTCTGGATCTGCTCAGCTCATTTCCACATCTGTGTGTAGGCAAATCTTACAAATATTAAAGTTAGCTTCTCAGTTTTAACAGGCCTGATATTAAAATATGGTGAATGCAGTAACAAGGTTCAACAAAGCAGCACAGAGAATCTCAGTCATATAAACAAGTACTGACATACATGTTGCATACATGCTGAAAAACATAATTATTGTTCAGTGTTATCTCCGAAAAAAAGGCATTGAAAGGTAAATAACTACGGACATCACTTTCTGACACTCCACACAACAGATGGACAGTGAGCACACTGCATAAAATGTCATTGTCAACCCACTAAAACTGAAAATTAAGTTTAATTGCTACTTTAAATCATTAAGTAAAATCATCACATCACAATCTGCAGTGATGCAGTCAGTGCACTTTTTACTCCTTTGAATTCAATTACTGATAAAAACCATAAAAAACATGATTTAAAAAGTTATTATTGTGGCAAGTTATATGGATAGATGGAAACTAAAAATTAAAACATTTTACAGCAGGTTTAGCAGCTTAAACGGCAACTACAATACTTCAACTTCCCTCAAGAAATAGTATTAACATTTTAAACTCGAATATTACGTTAAGCATCAAAAACAAGAATAAACAACACTATCGAGTGCAGTACAACGAGCCTTTTAAAACTGACGCGCTTTGAAAAACAGGAAGCTGTCTACATGAACCATAAACATTAAACACGTAGAAATAACATAATGCAAATGCTATGGTAAAATCACTTATATGTAGCTTAATAGTTAAAAAAAAAAAGTATCAGGGCCAATTTTGACAGGCATCATCCGCGCGCATCCACCAAAGTCAGTATGTGGCATAAGCACAGTCTGTAGGGGTCAAATAGCGCGCGCATATTCAGTGCATTTCTGTTTAATTAAACGCGACAATTAGATAAGTTTAGTTAATTTCCCCACTCACCTCAATGCTGAGGAGTCGAGAGTAGTCCTGCTTTCGATGTGTATCCGCTGAGCGCTGTGAAGACACTGTACTGTGTGGACTCCCTGTCTCTCTCTCTCTCTCTCCTCCCCTGTGCACAGCATCATCTCTCTCTCTCTCTCTCTCTCTCTCTCTCTCTCTCTCTCTCTCTCTCTCTCTCTCTCTCTCTCTCTCTCTGAAATCTCGTGCGGTGTAAGCGACAGGGCCGCTGATTGGCTGTCAGTCGTTGCGCGGTGACTGTAAGGGATCATGAACATTAAGGGATGCGAAAGTAGTTTGAATATTAAGCCTGTGTTATATGATATCGTCGCGTCTGTTCAGAGATTTGGGTCACTACTATTAACTCTCTACTTTGATTCAGTTTATCATTAATCTATTTTTGGCCGTGGAGGAAAAAGGCAGAGGCAGCTTTCAAAAAAAAAAAAAAAAAAAAAATCCAAACAACCAAACTTGTGTTTACGTTGCTTTTAAAGGAATATTTCTTTCTATTCAATTCTGTCATTTACTGGCCATATTCATGCTATTTTAAACCTGTATGACTTTTCCGAAGAGCTCAAAAAGAGATGCTAGGCAGAATATTATGGACTGACAGCCTTAGTCATCATTCACTTTTATCTTTTTTCTTTTTTTTTTCCATACAGTGAAAGTGAATGGTGACTGAAGCTGTCATTTTTACATCTCCTTTTGTGTTTCACTGAAGAAAGGTTTGAAACAACATGAGGATGAGTAGGCCTACATGACAGGGTTTTCTTTTTTGGGTGAACTATCCCTTTATTGAAAGGCTTCAGAATCCTGAACATGTTATGCGAGATGGAGAACAAGCTTTTTAGTTCATTTTTCAAAGACTCTGACTTGGTGTCATAAATCTATTGACCCCGTGAAGCTGTTGTGGGCATTGAAGCCTACCATTTCACTGAAGTTTTACCGTCCATATATTTTTCTGCTGAGAAAACCCCCTCAAGACCCCTGCCTGACTTCTTTTGCACTAACACTTTTCTGACTAGTGATAAAAGAATTACTGATGTATGATCTCTGGTTATGGAAGCAGCTGTACGGTTAGACTCCACAATAAAGTGAAATGCATCAGGCCGCCTGCATCAGAAGCTATTTAACTATTATGTTATGTTCTTGGCTTTCTTGCATTTAATGTTCTGAGTGAAATTTGGGGAGGAGCATGTTTTTCTACTCCTGTCATTCATAAGGATATATAAACAGCTGCTCAGCTCACTCCCGTGACAACTGTTCTCCGTCATCCTTTATTTTGTTGTATCTCTACTGAATATTAAATTATGTAATCCATGGGGGAAACTTAACACTTGAGCCCTCCATTATGGACAGCAAGCCAAATCAGTTTACTTTAATAGTACCACTATCAAGGATTAGATCAGGGGTCTCAAACTCAAAAGACCTAGTTAGATACTGTCTCCATCAGGAGACAAATGTTTCACAACCATAAATTTTATCCATACAAAGTTATTGGCACATTCATAAAGTTAGCTTACAAAATGGCATGTGTGTATGTGTACAGTGTTGTTTGCTGTTGTTAGCTAGACAAGGGGTCTTATTCATAACTATTTTATTCTATTATTAATAGCATAACTGTTATATATACTCAAAAACTGTAATATTAAATGGCTATAGTCAATAGTTAAATATCAGGGGAATAAAATGCTAGGAAATAATAAAAATAAATAAATATTATGAAAATAAATCCTAGAGACATCAGTAGTATTGGCATCAGTGATACATGCCTTCAGTCATAAAAAAGATGCCATTAAACAAATATTAAAAGTATACTGCCGTTATGTTGGTTCTACATTAAATTGAAGATTGAATGTGAAATTATTGCAATATACTGTAAAAGTATATCTTAAAACTTTAATGTTAGGTGGGAATAATCACGTTTATTCACGATCACAATCGCCCTCAACACACAAAGAATACTACACTCACCGGCCACTTTATTACACCTGTTCAATTGCTTGGTAACACAAATTGCTAATCAGCCAATCACATGGCAGCAACTCAGTGCATTTAGGCATCTAGATGTGGTGAAGATGACTTGCTGAAGTTCAAATCGAGCGTCAGAATGGGGAAGAAAGGGGATTTAAGTGACTTTGAACATGGAATGGTTGTTGGTGCCAGACTGGCTTGTCTGAGTATTTCAAAAACTGCTGATCTACTGGGATTTTCACGCACAATCATTTCTAGGGTTTACAGAGAATGGTCCGAAAAAGAGAAAATATCCAGCGAGTGGCAGTTTGTGGACGAAAGTGCCTTGTTGATGTCAGAGGTCAGAGATGATAGAATGGCAACAGTAACTCAAATAACCACTCATTACAACCAAGGTATGCAGAATAGCATCTCTGAACGCACAACACGTTGAACCCTGAAGCAGATGGGCTATACAGCAGCAGAAGACCACACCGGGTGCCGCTCCTGTCAGCTAAGGACAGGAAACGGAGGCTACAATTTGCACAGGCTCACCAAAATTGGACAATAGAAGATTGGAAAAACGTTGCCTGGTCTTATGAGTCTCGATTTCTGCTGTGACATTCAGATGGTAGGGTCAGAATTTGGCGTAAAGAACATGAAAGCATGGATCCATCCTGCCTTGTCTCAACGGTTCAGGCTGGTGGTGGTGTAATGATGTGGGGGATATTTTCTGGGCACACTTTGGGCCCCTTAGTACCAACTGAGCATCGTTTAAACACCACAGCCTACCTGAGTATTGTTGCTGACCATGTCCATCCTTTTATGACTACAGTGTACACATCTTCTGATGGCTACTTACAACAGGATAATGCACCATGTCACAAAGCTCAAAGTTTGTCTTTCTACTTCAAAGTTTTTTATTTCAACATTTATGGTATCTTTGTAGTATTTGTGAATCTTGCAATTTCTGAGTGAACTTTTTTTTTTTTTTTTTTCCCCCCAAGAAGTAAATGATACCAATTTTATTTATTTTTTTTTTCAGTGTACCTCTCATCAGAGGCATAAGTTACTGTTTAGTAAACCTTAAGAAAACTACAGATAACATTAAATGCAGAGTGAAAACTGATTTATGGTCTGTATTGAGTGATAAACCGTGATAAACCATGATACTCAGAGGAACAAACACATGAATAAATACTGTCAGATTCTGCCCAATATTTTGAGACTCTTGGATTAGATAGAACTTGTGAATTGAGTTTGCTTTGATAACTTAAATAGTTAGCTATGTATTAAAAGTCAAGCCCTAAAGTCAAAAGCCACATACCATGTTCAGTCATCAGACAGACACCCCATGAAACCTGGTCACACTTTAACGAAGCCTTCCTGTCGACTCCAACCTCTCCTAAACACAATGGGAATTCCTCTAGGCCTGATGATGCCTCATTAGCGGGTCTGTTAGTGGGGCACAGAATAAAGTTATTGTTTCAGCAGATTTATGACTCCGCATTTAGGAGCAGACTTGAATGATGTGAAATTTTTATTGCTTTGCTCACAAGACCCTGAGACATTTAGTGACAACAGAAGAAATTCAAACAATTGTCTTCGCAATTTTTTTTTCTTTAAAAAAAAGAAAGAAAGGAAAAAAAGAATGACCAACACCGCATTGATAATTCGAGTTACCAGGAATGTGACAAGAGTGCTCACAGGCATGATCCTCGACTCTGGAAATGCCACGCGTTTACACACACCAGCTGAATTCCAACTGATGAAATCCTGACATGACCTAAATGTATTCTTTGACATGGCTGATGCACATTCCACTTGACTGCTGACAAAGCAGAAAGTCTTGCTCAAGTCAGCGTGAATAACCCTACAAATGCTTGTACTGTATGTAAAAAATGGGAAAAGTGCATATATCCTGTCATACACTGATAAAGCTGTACATGCATGTGAATTAAAGAAAATGTACATATAGTATATATGGACTACTGATAACAATGCAAATGGTCTTGACTCCAATAAACCAGCATGATACTGAAAATTCTCCTCCTTGCTGTCTCCACGGCTGTAATGTGAAGATAAGTATAAATGTGGTGCTGGAGGATATGAACGGTGCACATGCTTTATGTTAACAGCCAATCACTCAGCAGATGTTTATGCTGCATTAAGTGCTATCTAATCTAGCATAGATACAACACACACTCCATCACACATTAACTATGAAAATAGCATTAAGGTGATTGTAAAGAAGCTGAGATTCATCTAAACTAGTGTGTTCGTATGAATTTTGCAGGTTTAAAAAAAACAAACAAAAAAAACAAAACAAAACAAAAAAAAAATAAATTAAAAAATACATATACCCGATCTACAAGGGTAAAAAAAAAAAAAAAAAAAAAAGAAGAGCTCTGTTGTTTCATTTTCTAATCCAGGTTTGCCAATATGAATATTTTAAAGGATTTCACTGAGGCTTAGGACAGCAAACGATAATCCGCTTTAAATCAGTAACAGCATATTGGCTCAGGCTTATACCTTATACCTTATACCACCCAAGACAGAGTCAAGGAGCAATGGGCGCAATGTAAAATAATAAGCAGCCCAGATATGTCATGCAATGCCTTCAGTATTTCAAAGAAAAAAATATGTGCACGGAGCAAACGGCAGTTTGTATAACATACATAATTATGTTGATGACTTGTCACATCCGAGTCTTCGTATCTCCATGTTTCTGAATGCAAATGTCTGAATTTCTTTTAATGAATGTGGAAACTTCAAGGACATCTTATTTGCATGTCCTGTAAGGCTGGTGTGTTAAGAAAATGAGCTGTAAAGTATCTATTCCCTGAGGATTCAAATGTGAGTCATTGAGGCCTAAGAGAGTAGTCCCGAGCACTCTTGCTGAGCATGGAAAATCGCAGGGGTTGACCCGTCTCCGCCACTGGAATGTGATTTCCACCCTCAGCAAGAGAGCAGATCCTAAGGACCCAGGGCAACATCACTACAGCAGGGGGAAAAATTTATTAGACGTGCTTCTCAATAGACTTTGTCATGTTGCATTTATAGCGCTACTGTCATGGGGAAACAAGAGCTAAAGAGACAAACACAGGCCTAAAGAATTCTAGAAGGACATACGAGTACATGGGTGTGTTTTGAAATAAAACTACAAAAAAAAAAAAAAAAGAGAAAAAAAAAAAAAAGACGGTAACTTTGCAATAATGTACAATGTGTTAACAGTACTTAATGCATTGGGCAAGCTGTAAAAATGATTTTTCGTTGTAAATAATTTTTGGAGTACGTTTTACTAGGATTTGCTTTCTACTTCAAAATTTCACGTTTAATTCAGTGTCTTATATGAAGTTTCTTTGTAAGCAATTATAAAATTTACTAGCAATTTTTAAGTGAAATTGTTTCTACATTTGATCTTTTTTTCAGTGTATAATACACTAAAAATAACAACATTTTACAGCATTTTAGATTCGTTCATTTCTACATAATACTTTTTTAACATTTTAGATGTATAAAGTAACTTGAAGGTATTACAAACAAACATTAATTAACAAAATAAATCACAAAACAAATATATTACTATTAATGATATGTAAAAATGATTTAAAATGTATAATTATTATGAAATAAAAGATTTTTTTTTTTTACAAATATGTATATTTTAAATGAATGTTAACCATGATAGTTCATTATACATAAAGCATTAACTAATATTAAACCTTATTTAAAAGTGTTAAGAGTAACAGTAAAATAAAGTTCACAAAACCACTTTACATTGCATATTTTTCCATTCACACACATCACATTGCAATATAAATATATAATCAGTTCTAATGACGATTAACAGCCAAGTCAGTGGAGATGACAGTCAAAATGAGTCTCATTGTTCATTTAATAATATGTTTTATTTGTATGTAACATTAGCATCAATTACCCCTTGATTGTCTTGCATTGATAAAGATGCTGACAGGTGATAAAAGCTGTTGAAAAGCGAATTAACGGGCGATTACGTTAGTATTTTGAATGAGATTTTCTGCTGAGGTGTTGAGCTAATCTAATCTTGTTTATATTCTGAAAAGGCATCTCATGTGGGTTGAGGAAATTACCATTTGAAGGGCGGAAGGCAATCAAATCAATCATATTTTGAGCCGTAAGCTGTTTCATGTGAAATAAAAACAGTTCTCTCGGCTTTCATTGTATTTAGACAGGTCCTTTTTCAACTGTCCATTCTTAATATCCCTCATACTGCACAGAGCCACGGATTAATCAGCCCCCCCTCGCTGGCCCAGATGGACAGAGCCTGTTCACTGTTATTAAATCCTGAAGTGTTTTGTACTCAAATCAACACATTTCACAGCCCCTGTCTTCATCAGATCACATATACTGTATATAGCGTTGGCATGCATTCTGTAGATTTCAAACAGAAAAACACGGAGCGATGTATATACTGTGGGCTAGATGGTCCAGCGATCTCTTTGTGGGTCCTCTGACGATCGCTCAGAAATCTGGGGTTGGCCCACTAATCTAGCTGCATTACTCTTTGCCAAGGGATTACGGAGTGACAATTTCAAGAGGAAGGAAAGATGTAATGCCGTGCTTAAGCCTCTGGTCCTATTAAAAGCCAAATTGTGCTGTGACATCAACACAAGCGCTGCTTCACAGTTGCTAAACATTTCATAAAGTTGATGCATTCTCTAAATGCAAATAAGGATATTTCCGTTCCGTCCCTCAGGAAAATCACTTTTCACACTTGTGCGGTTCCGGCTGTCTGAAGACTACCCTTAAGCACTTGGCATTTTTAAAGCTTTAGAGACTGTTCAGTCGATTAATCCAAGAGGTATGTTTAAATCCATCTTCAAATTAACAAGGCAAAAATGAGAAAATCTTTAGCCAGAGTGTGGCCCGTTTAAAGGTCTTTTCAGGTGTTGGTGGTTTACAAAGCCAATGGACGTAATCCTCTTTTTTTTTGAAGTGGCCCGGAATATGCTTTTTCTAACTGGTAAGGACCAGGTCTGAGGTTTAAAAGAGCCAATGTGTGATGACCCACAGAGCCTTTGTCTTGACTGAAGAGAACATAATGAAAGGATTAGTCAAAAACAGTGTTCAGGTATAGGACTACAATAAGCAGGAGCAGGGACTGTTGAAAACCTATGGTAACATTCACTGGAGGTTGACCCTTTTTTAAAATGAGGTGGAAGGCTTCAGGAAATGACATGAATTCACAAGTTACTGCTTTATTTTTGCACTGAGGAAATCCCACGGGGAACACAAAATAACTTCAGTCTACGGTAATTAACTTTGGTGCAACCTTTGGTTGGAGAGTGCACTCGACCCTGCAATTCTTTTGCCGCAGCACTTCAGCAGCTGCCTCAGACTATAGACCTTCAGCAGTAATGCTTTTATACAAACTAACCACTCTTACCCATGCAATTTGTAGCACACGTCTCATATCTAAAACAAATTAAAGTTGTACAGAGATGAGCATTAATAAAATGTTAGATGAAATCTCTTAAGAGGAACAGTATAGCTTTAGCTTATTCATTTATTTTCTGTTCCTTGAACTGTATTAGGCACAGATTGCTTCACTGAAGGAAGATTTTGTCTAAGAGCTACTTGGTTTCCAAGCTGAGTGATTTAGTCTTTAGTGGCTATATTTTCCTTTGTTTCTCATTATTATAACACATACAGGAAAAGATATATTTATTTATTTCAAACATATGCTAAATATATTTTGTAAACAGCACAGGTTGAGGAAGTAAACCGGAAAACAAAACACAACAAGAACAAAAAATGTTCTAATCAAAATGGACAATATGAATATATTCAGATTGAAACTATATGTACTGTATAACAAAGGCACAAAAATATGTAAGAAATTGTAAAACGTACCAAAATACTGTATATGATTATGGAAATGATGTATATATGCATTTTTAAATGACTTATTTTACAATTTTACGAATTTTGTGGTCTGCAAGATATTTTTTCTTTATGTTTTTGAAAGAAGTCTTTTATGCTCACTAAGGCCAAATCTATTTGAATCAAAATACAGTAAATACAATAATATTGCCAAATATTATTACACAACTGTTAATGGCTGTTTTCTATTTTAATAGATATTAAAATATTTGTTACTATAATCAGAGTTGAAAACAGTTATGCTGTTCATATTTTTGTGAAAACTGATACATTTTTTTTTCAAGATTCTTGAAAAAAATTAATAGTTATGCTTATTAATAGTTATTAAGGTAGTTATTAAGTTTAGGTGTGGGTAGGATTAAGGGATCTAAAATATGGTCATGCAAAATTAGGCATTAATATGCGGTTTATAAATACTAATAAACAGCCAATATGCTAGTAATATGCATGCTAATAAGCAACTAGTTCATAGTGAGAATAGGTCCTTAAAATAAAGTGATACCGAAATATTTTCTAACATTATAAATGCCTTTACTGTCTTTCACTTTTGATCAACGTAATATATATATATATATATATATATATATATATATATATATATATATATATATATATATATATATATATATATATATATATATATACAGTGCTGCTTGAAAGTTTGTGAACTCTTTAGAATTTTCTATATTTCTGCATAAATATGACTCAAAACATCAGATTTTCATATAAGTCCTGAAAGTAGACAAAGAGAATCGAATCAAACAAGTGAGAGAAAAATATTTTCTTTGTTGTTTATTTATTGAGAAAAATGATCCAGTGTTACATATCTGTGTGTTGCAAAAGTATGTGCATCTTTGCTTTCAGTATCTGGTGTGACCCCCTTTTGCTGCAGTAACTGATGGTAAAGTTTCTTGTAAATGCTGATCAGTCCTGCACAATAACATGTAGGAGTTTTAGCCCATTCCTTAGTGCAGAACCACTTAAACTCTGTGATGTTGGTGGGTTTCCTCCTATGAACTGCTTGCTTAGGTGCTTCCACAACATTTTTATTGAATTAAGGTCTGGACTTTGACTCAGCCATTCCAAAACATTAACTTTGTTCTTCTTTAACCATTCTTTGGTAGAATGAGTTGTGTGCTTGGGGTTGTTGTCTTGCTGCATGCCCCACATTCTCTTGAGACTTAAACAGATGTCCTGACGTTTTCCTTTAGAATTTGCGGGTATAATTCAGAATTCATTGTTCCATCAATGATGGCAGGCTGTCCTGGCCAAGATGCAGCAAAACAGGCCCAAGCCATGATACTACCATCACCATGTTTCACAGATGAGATAAGATTCTTAAGCTGGAATGCAGTGTGTTCTTTTCTCCGAAGATAATAGCTTCTCATTTAAACCAATAAGTTCTATTTTGGTTTCATCCATCCAGTAAACCTTTCTCCAATAGTCCTCTGGCTTGTCCACATGATCTTTAGCAAGCAATTTTCTTTTTGGAGAACAGTGCCTTTCTTCTTGCAACTCTGCCATGCACACTAGGGTTGCTCAGTGTTCTCCTGATGGTGGGCTCATGAACATTAACATTAGCTAATGTGAGAAAGGCCCTTAGTTGCTTAGAAGTTACCCTGGGAACTTTTGCAGCCTCGCAGACTATTACACATTCTGCTTTGGAGTGATCTTTGTTGGTCGACCACTTCTCGGGAAGGTAACAGTGGTCTTGAATTTCCTCCATTTGTACACAATCTGTCTTACTGTGGATTTGTGGAATCCAAACTCTTTAGAGCTGGTTTTGTAACCTTCACTAGCCTGATGAGCAACATCAACTCTTTTTCCGTGGTCCTCAGTAATCTTCTTTGTTCGTGGCATGATTCACTTCCACAAATATGATCAGACTTTGATAGATCCCTGTTCTTTGAAAAAAAAAAAAAAATAAAAAAAACAGGACCCCAAACTTTTTAACAGTAGTGTATTTTTATAGATGTGGAGAGTCAGGTCAGGGTAAATTGAAACGTATTTCCAACACATAGTCAGCATAATTAGTATGATTATGGTGATGGCAATGAAATGACACCTGTGGTTTGAATTAGATGTAAATCCTCAAGACCTCATTAAATAAAAGACCAGCATCACTAGATGACCAGTGAGCTCAATTTAAGAAACTCTGCACTGAAATTAAATGATTTTAATTTCATGTTATGGTCTGATTTTACTTGCTCGGATTCCGTTTGAAGGATTTCTCCTTTGATTGGTACCTCATTAGCAGGCCCACAGGAATGTGAGCATGCAGAACTCTACAAATATATCTGTAGATGTGGAAATCCGGCATTCACAAAGTTCTGCACATCCCTGTTTGTTTGTGAACGATTTTGGCTAATTTGATTATGCTTGCAGGTAGCAAAAATTGTCTAATACTCTCAGCTGTTTAACAGATTTTACTGTGTTTAAATACATCCCACAGACTCCCCCATCCCCAAATCAGTTCGGAAAATACGAAGAAGGTCCACAGTTTTTGCGTGACTCCGCTCATTAGTGGGAGTGTGATCAGCAATGCTGAGCCAGCCATCTTACAAATGAGCACTAGTTTAGGACCAGTTACCACACTGCAGACAATCACTCTCATGTGCCTCTCTGCTGAAAAGACTTTAGGGCCTGAAAATGGCGAGAGGGGATTATGCGATGTAAGCCTTTCATTACATGCAAAAGATAGCAGAAACCTCCTAAGTTGGAAAAAGACATGTAAACATTAAAAATTTAAGACATCTGAGGTTTGATTTCTTCATTCCACTTTGTAACATCTGCTGATATCTGTTTCTGGCTGCCATTTATGGGGGTGGTGATGTAAAATAAAGTCTCACTACAGTATTTATGAATTAAACTCAAGTGTTTTACGGGTTTAAAGAGGCAAAAGAACAATTTTTACATTTAAAATGGAGATTTAGAAAATAAATAAATTAATTGGTAACACTTCAGTAAAGGGACCAATTCTCATTATTAACTAGTTGCTTATTAGCATGCATATTATTATCATATTGGCTGTATATTAGAAATTTTGAAGCATATTCTACATGAGCATATTCTACATCCCTAATCCTAACCAATACGTAAACTTACCAACTATCTTTATAACTATTAATAAACAGCAAATTAGGAGTTTATTGAGGCAAAAGTTGTAGTTATTGGTTTGCTAATAGCAAGAATTGGACCTTAAAATAAAGTGTGACCAATTCATTTTTTATTTAGCATAAAAGAGGGAGAAAATAACAAATGGCTCTTTTTAATGTTGATTTATAATGTTAAATATTTCTATATAAAATGAATGATGTTCTTTTGAACTTTGTATTCATCAAAAAATCTTGACAAAATGCATCACCGTTTCTACAAAAATACTAAGCAGCTGTTTTTTTTTAACACCGATAATAAGAAAAGTGCTTTGAGCAGCAAATCGCATATTAGAATGATTTAAAATCAGCTTTGCCATCGTAGGAATAAATTACATTTTAAAATACGCACATAACAGTAGAAACATTATTTTAAACTGTAATGTTTTTTAACAATATTGCAGTTTTTACTGTATTTAAACATTAATTTATATTACTAGTATAGCTTGATACCTTGTGCATTAATAATTTAATAATATTTCTTTATATATATGCTTCAAATTCGAACACCCACATTCACTGCTCAATGGTTCAAAGTTTTCTCTCCTGTACTGACTGCACTTTACATAAATTCAAATGCAATGGACCTTCCCTTTGTTGACAGCAGTACTCTTTTTTTTTTTTTTTTCTTGATGTTACCTTGGAACCTGAACTTTTTTTCTGTTTACCAGGTTGAGACAGGCTGATTAATCTGCTGTTATGTGGTTTAGGAAAAGCCAGAGAAAGATCCTCTTGTTTCCCTCCACCTGCACACATGTAGATATGGAGGCCGGGAGACAGGCTGGGTGAGGACACTCTGTGTCTGATGTCCACCATTATCAGTAGTGGCTTTCTGATGTCTGTGTACTTTTGTTCTCTGACAGGTGATTAGCATTGTTTCACTTATCTTCACTTGATGACTGAACAATGGGGCCCTAAAATGGGGAAGATAGATGAAACACAGTTAGGACTGCAGGGGGTTCACTACTATCTAAATGAATCCTAAGATAAATTTAACTGCTGTTTGGGATGGTTTAAAGAGTAACTCTTCTGGATGACCTAGACATTAGCTATGTAATGCTACTTTATTAGCCACTTAGGCCAACAAAGCTAGTTTAGCATTATCTACTGGTAAATCAACCAGCTATCCACCAATCTTAAAACTAATTTACGTTTTTAGCTCTGACTTCTTGTAGCAAATAAACCTGTAACTCAAATAAACCCTTAGCAGATGAATGCAAATACACAGGCAGCAGATTTTAGAAGCTATGTGTGTGATTTGTTCTGTCAAAGTATTCAGTGTAGCAAGTTTGATTTAGCTGGTCTTGGTAGATCTAAGCTGGGTTTGCTGGCCAATCACCAACAGCATCAGAAATAGAGCCGGCACTTTCAAGGAACTTCAAAAAGACGGTTCAATGAGAGTGCGCTTTAATCAAGCACATCTCTTAGGAAGCTGCTTGTCAGGAGAGAAACTTTACTGATGTTAATTTTATGGTCAATATTTTACATCAGTTGCTTGGTAAAAATAACAAGATTTATATCTTGTTTGTGAAAAAGAGGTCATTCTAAACGTATTAGTAGCAAAAAAAATAAATAAATAACCTTAATGTAAGTAAATTGTATAGCGTGGAATAATAATAATAAAAAACTAATACTTTCACATGTACGTGTTTATGTATTAATGCTGTAAAGTGGTACCCCCCCACTTTCTCAGTTTGAGGTGTGAAAATTTGCTCATTTAAACTGTCACGCAATGTGTGAATGACACAAGACGATGGCTATAGGGGAAATACAGATATATTATTTTTAGGACTTCATGTTGTGTCGTCTTAAAAGCGCATGAGCACAAATTCATATTAGTACGTCCACAGCACGAAGTTAAGATCTTATGGATTTATGAATGAACCATTCGTTTTAATGGTTCTACTGCAATTTGTTATGATATTCGCTTCAAACATTACAATAATCTTACAATAACTTTCATTAACTCTACAATAAGTAAATCCACTCCATCAGTGACACCATAGAAATATACAGAGCTACTGCAAAAAATGTAAGTTCAAACACAATGTTCTCAAGAAGGTTGTGTGCTTGTTTCTCTGGCACATAAGGTCATTATATATGATACCATTACTGTAATATAAATAGTAAAATAGAATGTGAGTGTGGACACAAAATGGATCAGCATTTCACCACTGTGCTCTAGCAATTGCAGAAACTTTTTAAAACGTGTATCCCCTGATTTTACCTTGTCAAAAACTATCGACACATAACATATTAGCTTGTGTTAGCAAGTGAACAGAACCAGCCCTCTCTGCCTCATCTATGCCAGAGGTGTACATTCAAAGCATATACCGTAAATAAAAGCACAGGCGCTCTATTTTTGGAATAGATTCTTCAAAGCCTTGTGGATAATATTGTGTTCCAGATCAATTTAGAGAGAAAAATGAACAGCATCACAGAACTGAAGCAAAACAATGCTAGTTCTCTGAGTGACTCCAACCACTCTGCAGCCCAATAATGAAGTGTGAAATTGAACTGTCAGTACTCTGTGATTGTGTGTCTTCTCTTGCCAGAGGGATCACATTGTGGCTGATAAAGCTGCACACAATGCAGGTTCTGACACACGGTCGCAGAGAACATGTCCTCCCAACCTCCACTTATCTGCTCGTCATTTGTGGAGCTACAGTTGCAACAATGACACCCCCAACACAAATCTACTGTCATATCAGGCGTGGTAAAAGGGCGATAATTCTGATGAAATGATGATAAACCACTGAGGAGCTAAGTGCTAAATGGCACGTTGATTGGATTTTATTCCTTACTCTCACATCTCTTCAAGTCTCTTCTTGGATTAGAGTCACCATAGTGGCTTAATTGCTGAAAGTAGCTGCTGCCACTGTTGCACAGATAACAGATGCCTGAGCTGTTGTAGCACCCTCTAACTACCTACAAGGAAAGGTGGCATATTTATAGTTACTTAATGAGGTGAACCTTGGGAACCTTAATTAGAGATGAATTAATCATTCTGTTGTGCAAATAATATAAAATCATATAAAAGCATCTTTACATGTTATTGTAAATGTTATCTATGGGTTCCATTTTATTTTCTTTTCGTAAAGTAAACATAATTTTTATCTCTGAGTCACCAAGCTTTGTTACCCAAGTTACTAAATTGAACACCTGATTACAAAGAAATTAGTTCACTTCCATAATAATAATAATAATAATAATAATAATAATAAAAATCCTAATAATTTACTCACCCCCATGACATCCAAGATGTATTTCTTTCTTCTGTTGAAAAGAAGTTAAGGTTTTTGAGGAAAACATTCCAGGATTTTTCTCCATATAGTAGACTTCAATGGGTTTAAGGTCCAAATTGCAGTTTCAATGCAGCTTCAAAGGGCTCTACATGATCCCAGCTGAGGAATAAGAGTCTTATCTAGTGGAAAAAAATTTTGAAGTTGGAGGAGAAAATGAGATGAAGTTTTTCACCCTACCATATACCTTTTTTTAACCAAAGTACACAGACGAAGAACTAACCATGCGAGACTTTTAGAACATGATTACATAATGCGTGAAGTTGAGCATACACATTGCAGAGCTAGTGCAAGACAAGCATTTGTCGTTAAAAGTATATAAATGTCTATTTTTTTTATTTTATTTTTAATTTCTTTTTAAGACCTTTTAAGTCTTTGGATAAGACACTTATTCCTCAGCTGGGATCGTGTAGAGCCTTTTGAAGCTGCAGTGAAACTGCAGTTTGGACCTTCAACCCGTTGGTCCCCATTGAAGTCTACTATATGGATCAAAAATACTGGAATGTTTTCCTCAACGACCTTTCTTTTTGACTGAAGAAAGAAAGACATGAGCATCTTGGATAACATGGTGGTGAGTAAATTATCAGGAAATTTTTATTCTGGAAGTGAACTAATACTTTAATACTTTTATTCAGCAAGGATGCATTATATTAATCAAAAGTGACATCAAATACATAATGTTACAATAATTTACAACAAATTACAAAAAAATGTTACAATATTTCTATTTTAAATTCTTTTGCTCTTTTTATTTATCAATAAAAAATGTGTCTACAAAAATATTAAGCAGCACAACTGTTTTCAGCATCATAAAAAACTTTTCTTGAGCAGCATATTAGAACAAATTCTGAAGGATCATGTGACGCTGAAGACTGGAGTAATTTTTAAATATATACAAAATAGAACACAGTTATTACAATATTACAGTTTTTACCATTTTTTGTAAATCAAATAAAATGCAACCTTAGTCAGTATAAGAGATTTCTTTTGAAAACATTTTTTCCAACCCCAAACTTATGAATATGTCACACCCCAGGACTGTTTGTGTTTTCATTCCCGATGTGCTCTGTGTGACCTACTTTTCCCTCATGTTTGATTCTGTCATTATGTTCAAGTGTGTCTAGTCATTATCCTCATTTACGTTCCCCATATAAGTTACATTCTGTTCAGTGTTTCTTTGTCCGGTCTCATCTATGTTAGATGTGTGTGTATCCTGCCTGTCTGTTATGGATTATCCTTATGTGGATTATTAAAGACTGTTTATTGACATTCTCTTCATATTCGTGCATTTCTACTACACCGCACCATGACAGAATAGTAGTGTAAAATAATAAATCAATAAACCAATCAATACTAAAATAAATAAATAAGGCAGCCACTTGAAGACAAAGTGACCTCACCTCATTAATTTTCAATGATACTTGGCGAGATGCAATGACACAAGCAACAGCGACCATTGGTGAAAAGATGTTAAAAGAAATCTACATTTATGTAAAGGCAAATTTGATGCAATACACATGAAGAAAATAAAGCTCACATGATCCTGTCGGCTAATTAAATAAGAAACAAAAAAAAAAAAAAAAAAAAAAAAAAACCTTAAAAAACATACTTGAGATCATGTATCAGCTTAGTGTGGTTGATGTGCCTAACTGTTTCTAGGGCAACCAGTGCTAAGAATGCCTAAAAGTGACCAACCAGTACAGCGACTGGTGACATGCAGAGACAAAGACGTTGACGCTGTGAATGGGGTTTTAGAGAGGAGCGTAATGCCCCATGCTGCTGTAGAGTACAAAACTGTGTCTGGGCGATAATTTTGTCTTTGTCAGAGTTACTGATTTGAAGGAAACATAATGCTTAGTGTAGTAAACTTTAAAGGTGGTTCTGACCAAGTACACAAACTAAATGGAGCATTACAGAATCCACGAAAACTGCACAGGAGCATAGAGAAATGGAATGGATTGACAAACAAATTGAATTTAAGGTGCTGGCACACTATTCCGGATCGTTCCGGCCCAATTTAAGCCATAATCCATTACCCAGGACATATCAAATTCCTGAAGATGAGACACTGACCTACATACAAAGGAAAGGTGTGTGCGAGAGAAAGAGGGAGAGAGGACGCATCATAGCAGGAGAGAGAGTGAAAGTGAGCGAGAGAGAGAATTATCACACTTCCTTCTGTCGGCTCATGCTCTCACCTGTCTGATCCCATTGTTCCAGTCATGCACATTGTGCCATTATCCACAGTATGCACCAGTGGCCCAGAACCACAGGTGAGGTCCGTCTGTTCTCCTCCACCCAAGAAAACAGCATCGCAAAAGTCAATTTCCTCACACAACCTCGAATGCGGTTAGGCCTGGTAACAATGTTGAAGGAGAAGTATAAGCAGAATTGATCAGTGCTGCTGCTTGTGGGTGGGGGGTAGGGTGTTGTGGGGTGGGTGGGGTTCACTGGGGCAGATGAGGCAGTGTTAAGAAACCTGTCTCAGCCCAAGCCATTACTGTCTACACGAGAGACATAGATACATTCTGCAGAGCACATCAGCTGTCTCCTGTCGTTTAGTGGAGACAGATATGTGTGCAAACACTAGGGTTTGGCTCAGGGGTCTTGGTGAAGCATAGGGATGAAATGAATTCTGCCTCTCACTCCTGCTTTAAATTGACTGTGACATTTAAAATGCTGCATGAGACAAGATGTTTGCATTAATAAGTTGCGCAAGCTCCCGAATGGAGGGTTCCCTCTGGAACAGCACTCATTTGCACCCCTTTTCCTCAGCTCTAGGGAACCTCTGAGGCCTCCCTGCTTTATTGACAGATGTTGTTGTTATTGTTGTTGTTCTCGTGTCAGCTTTACTTCTAATTTAACATTCTCTCCTATGATTAGAACAGGTTCAAGACAAAGTGATTGCTGACGGTGAAACTGACGTGCATAGAAATGAATAGAAATAAAAATTTTATGACAATTTACACTATTAATAAAAACTACAATAGTATCTCAATGATACTAAAATAAACCCAACTGCAAAATAAAATCTTGTTTTATATTTGATTTTGCAGTCTCAGTTAAATTGTTTTACGAGATAAAACGATGTGTAACATGCCATAATGGTAAGACAACACGTCTTTCTATTGCTCACAGAAACATAGCACGACTAGTATAGTTCAATTTACGAATAAATTACTCTTTTGAACTGGCACTTTTTAGTGAATCAAAAACATACAGTGCAACCATTGCAGTCTGATTCATGAATAAAATACTCTTTTGAGCTGGTCCTTTAAATTAATCATTAAAAAATAAATAAATTCTACACTTGTCTATGGACGTTTATACTGTAGCTAAAGTATTTATAATTTTAGAATTTTATAATTAAATAATATTGCTGTCATATTGCAACCTAATCTTTAATTTTTTACAATTACTATACATATTTTCATAATGTACATAGCTAGATGGTTCCCTGTATAACTTAAAGCATTAGCTGACAGATAATTTCTTTCATATGTAAGATAATAATATTATTCTATCCTAAATTGTAATCAAATCAAACTGAGAGCTGAATTTGAATTGAATTGGAAAATCTTTATTTATACCCAGGCATAATAATGTAATTGTAATAATAATAACAATAATTTTGAAAATTAACCTCTTTTTCATTAAACTTACTTTAATTTTAATGAAAGTAGTTAGTAGTTCAAGTTTCTCGAACTACTGTAAAAAAAACCCAGTAGGCTGATGATGTTGAAGCTCACTCTACTTTATATCTCCCTTATATTTCATGTTTTAGTATCTGAGACTCCAAACATAAAACATGAAATATTGTTTTTTAATTTTGTAGCTCATCAAGTTGTAATTACCTTCTCCTTTTTATATATATTAAAAGGGCCTTGGAGTTTTTCAGACCTCAAACAGAACATGAAGCTTATTATATTGTTTATTCCTTCTTCTTTTTTTTTCTTTTCTTTTTTACAGTCTACATCCCCACTGTCCGACCAGATGTCTTCATTCAGAGATCCAGTTACCATAAACTGCTTACGCCCAGCACATGATCCTCTCTCACATCTGTCAATTTATTTCCTCAAGGTTGAGATATGTGTTTCCAGACCCTGTCAATTACAAAACTCTTTTCCCCTCCCCTGCCACATTCATAATTAAACTCTTGAGGTACAGTACACGAATGTGAGCACCGAACACATGGAAAGAAAATGGAAAGCAGGGTTTTGGCTTAATGAGAAGCCTTGGCTTTGATCAGGTGAAAAATGAGGGGAAATATTACGGGATCACCAGGCTTATATAAGATGTCTGGTCCTTGTAGAATATTTTTATTAATCCTGAATCAATATAATACATAGAATTATGCCAATACATAAAGAGAAATTATTCTACTATTATTATTTGACGGTGTGCGTGATTGTGTGCATGTCTGTGTGAGCAGTAGCTTAGAACAGAAAGAACTATTTAAAGTGAAAAACTCAAATATGGAAAAGACCTTGTTCAGGAGCTAGAAATACATGCATGACAAGCTATTGATCACCTTCAAGCACACATATATGGTAAAGGACACCTTGTCCAAAAATACAACAGTACATGTATGGAATTCTTCAGAATGTATATATGTGAGCTTGAGACAAGACTCAGGAGTACTGTTCGAACATCTACTCTGCCTTTTGTTAACTTGTTAATAAAGGTCTATCTGTCTTCAAAACCTCCTCAGAGCAATTTATTTTGAACAAGAAAAATCTACAACATCCTCTCAATCGCTGGACAGCACGACAGACAGCTGTCAGTCAGATGTTTCACCACTGTGTGCATTCATGTATATGTGCACTTCTCTTTGTGCCTGACTTCCACTGAACATGTGCACACAACATTGTTTGTGCACAATACAAAATTAAAGAGTGATTTGGGAAATGTTGGGAAAGTGTGTATCATAATTTTTTTGTCTCTGTCCTGGTTTTGATGCCATCTCTCTACAGGAAACATCTGGCGCGTGATGCTAGATTTATCGTGGGAACAATAATTAAATGCATCACAGATGACCCCATCAGTGCGGCGAGATATGAGAAACTTGAAAAACAAAACCAATAGAGAACAGCAGAAATTGCACTCGGTGACAAAACTGTTTCTAGAATCAGAGAAACAAAACAGATAAAAATAAATTACTCTGTATTTGAAGAATAATCACAAATACAGTTCCCTATCTGTCGGTCACTACAAGTTATGTCGTGACGACATTGGGGCTTCCAAGTAAATCCTCCTATCATCTCTGACTTTAAGAGAAAACGCCAATGAATATTGACTAGTGGTTTTTGCGTACCTGAGCCACTCCCTGTACAAACGGGTATAAATAGATGGCAGGTGCATCCATACTCATTAGCTTCGGAGCCGAGTGGATGAGAAGTGTGCTGATCTCCACAAAAGCCTTTCATCTTTTATTTGTTCCTGGTTGGCATCACGGTGCAATCAGCGGAGTCCCTCTCAGCAGCGATTCCCCTGGGCACTTCAACTGAAAGAGCAAATTCTAAAAGAGCAAATCACGGACGGTCGCGTCTTTTTCAAGATGCCATTCCGTCCGTGTCCTCTTGGTTGCGGTCGTTTTCTGTCTGCGGATGACGTACACGATCGTTATCTTCAGTGTCTGGGCCTCCAGCATTCTGAAAATGTGTTCGTGGATGACCCATGTGCCTGTTGTGGGCGTATGAGCATGACGTCACTGCGATCTCGCCTTTCTTTTCTGAAAAGATTGGCACCCTCTGCCGCCACCCGTCCCGGTCTCTCTGGCTCGAGTAGAGGACTGCCGGCTGGCGCTTTGGGAGATCTGAGGGTCACAGTAAGAGCCTCTCCGCCGGGTACGTCCCCACGGACCTCTTACTCCTCACGCGGCGAACGTCCCGCCCGAGCACTCGTGGCTGGACGATTGGTTTCTCGGAGTGGGGCGCGGCTCACAACCGCGTTTTGCTCCAGTGCCTTTTTTCCCGGAGGTGCATGAGGAGCTGACGAAGTCGTGGATGGCCCCTTTCACGGCCAGAAGCCGCTCGTCAGTCCTCACTACCCTCGATGGCGGGGCTGCCAAGGGGTACGCAGGCATTCCCCAGGTGGAGAGAGCGGTCGCGGTGCACTTGTGCCCGTGAAACGCCGCCACTTGGAGGAATCGTCCGCGTCTCCCGTTCAAAGCTTGTAAGCTCACGGCTGCGCTCGCGGCCAAAGCTTATAGTGCTGCGGGCCAGACAGCCTCTGCCCTGCATGCCATGGCTATCCTGCAGGTACACCAAGCCAAGGCGCTCAAACAAATGCACGTGGGTAGTTCCGACCCGGGGTTGATGCAGGAGATGCGCACAGCGACTGACTTCGCTCTACGGGCGACGAAAGTCACGGCGCGGTCCCTCGGGAAGATGATGTCCACCATGGTGGTGCAAGAGCGCCATCTCTGGCTCAACCTGGCAGAGATGAAGGACGTCGACAAAGCACGCTTCCTTGATGCCCCCATCTCCCAGGCTGGGCTGTTCAGCGACACTGTCGAGGGCTTTGCCCATCAGTCCTCGGCACTGCAGAAGCAGACAGAGGCGATCCAGCACATCCTGCCACGGCGTGATGCACCGTCAGCCACCGTTGCCCCCGGGGCCAGGCCCCCATCTGCTCGTCGCCGTGGGTGCCCTCCTGTGTCCTCCAGAGCTGCTCCGCCCCGTGCTGAATCGACACCTAGGCTGGCGCGTCGAGCCTCTTGCAGGAGTGCGGCGCCCCCCGCGTCCCAGCCAGGCACTAAGTCATCCTGGATATCGACGAAGCGGCCCTGACGCGGGCAACCCGGAGATGTTGGAGTTTGCTCTTTCTCAGGAGACGGCGAGGACAGCGTCACTCCTTCCCCCAGAGGAGGGCCGGGTGGAGAATCCTGTATTTCATTTTGTTTCTGTTCTGCACATTTTAAAAGAAAGAGCAATTTCCTTTCCCATCGGGTTTTCAGGTCAGCGGGCCGACAGTGTGCGACGCGTTGCCTCCTCACTCTCGCCCTCGACCCATCTTGCCAGCGGCCAAGAGAGTGCGGTTCAGGGATGCAGCGCCTCCCCACGCACCTCTAGCCAGTCCCCCCTGGGAGGACTGCGAGGATGCCTCAGAACGCGCTGCCTTCTGTACCATCCAGCTCTACTCCTCTTCGCTGCACCACCGCGGGTACGCCGATCGTGCCGTTGTAGCCACTTGCATGGCGTCTGGAGGTGTGGCTCGCGCTGCCCAGCCCATCTCGTTGGCACACGCGCACGATTTGACTCGGCTACGCGATTCAGTTCACCAGGCAACCTCCCAAGTTCAGCGGCGTTCTCGAGACTTCGGTGGCAGCCCGGAACGCTCCTGTCTTGCATGAGGACATTGCTGTCCTGGCAAAGGATGCAATCGAGCCGGTCCCTCCAGCTGAGATGAGGCAGGGGTTTTACAGCCCTTACTTCATCGTACCCAAGAAAGGCGGTGGTCTCGACCAATTCTGGACCTGCGAGTCTTGAACCGGGCCCTGCACAGGCTCCCGTTCAAGATGCTGACGCACAGGCACATGATCAGATGCATCCAGCCCCAGGATTGGTTGGCAGCAATCGACCTGAAGGAGGCTTACTTTCATGTTTCGATCCTTCCATGACACAGACTATTCCTACGGTTTGCGTTTGAGGGTCGGGCATGGCAGTACAGGGTCCTCCCCTTCGGGCTCTCCCTGTTTCCCCTTGTCTTCACGAAGGTCGTACAGGGCGCCCTTGCCCCGTTACGGGAAGTGGGCATCAGGATCCTTAACTATCTCGACGATTGGCTCATTCTGGCCCGGTCGCGAGAACAGTTGTGCGATCACAGGGACCTGGTGCTCCGGCACCTCAGCCAGTTGGGGTTTCGGGTCAACTGGGAAAAGAACAAGCTCTTCCCTCTGCAGAGAATCTCTTTTCTTGGTGTGGAGTTAGACTCAGTGAGTATGACGGCACTCCCAATCAGTGCTGAACTGCCTGAGTTCCTTCAGAGGCAGGACTGTGGTTCCGCTGAAACAGTTTCAGAGGCTCCTGGGGCATATGGCATCTGCCGCCACAGTAATGCCGCTCGGGTTGCTTCATATGAGACCACTTCAGCACTGGTTGCACTCCAGAGTCCCGAGATGGGCATGGCGCCACGGTACACTTCGTGTGAACATCACACAGGAGTGTTGCCGCTCCTTCAGGCCCTGGACGGACCTTGCCTTTCTACGGGCCGGGGTGCCCTTAGAACAAGTGTCCCGGCATGTTGTTGTCATGACGGATGCCTCCAGCACGGGTTGGGGCGCTACATGCAACGGGCAGGCAGCCTCGGGGCTCTGGACAGGGCCTCGACTGCTTTGGCACATCAACTGCCTAGAGCTGTTGGCAGTGCACCTCGCCTTGCGGCAGTTCCGGCCACTGCTGTTAGGCAAGCACATGTTGGTCCGTACGGACAACACTGCGGCTGTCTCGTACATCAACCAGCTGGGAGTTCTACGATCACATCGCATGTCACAGCTCGCCCGCCATCTCCTCCTCTGGAGTCACATGCAGCTCAAATCGCTGCGTGCTATCCACATTCCGGGGGGAGCTCAATCATGCAGCCGATGCGCTTTCACGACAGCTCATGTTCCCCAGAGAATGGCGACTCCATCCCGAGACGATCCGGCTGATCTGGAGTCTATTCGGGGAATCTCAGGTAGACCTGTTTGCTTCCCGCGAGTCTTCCCACTGCCAGCTGTATTTTTCCCTGACCGAGGCCCCCTTCGGCACGGATGCACTGGCACACAGCTGGCCTCGGACTCTAAGAAAGTATGCGTTTCCCCCAGTGAGCCTGCTTGCACAGACACTGTGCAAGGTCAGGGAGGATGAGGAGCAGGTCCTGTTGGTTGCGCCGTACTGGCCCACCTGGACCTGGTTTCCCGAACTCATATTCGTCGCGACAGCCCCTCCCTGGTGCATTCCTTTAAGGAAGGACCTCCTTTCTCAGGGGCTCAGCACCATATGGCACCCGCGTCCAGATCTGTGGAACCTCCATGTGTGGCTCCTGGACGGGACACGGCAGACTTGAGTGGTCTACCACAGGCTGTGGTAGAGAACATCATTCAGGCTAGAGCTCCTTCAACAAGGCAAGCCTATGCACTAAAGTGGAGTCTGTCCGCGAACTGGTGTTCTTCTCGCCGAGAAGACCCCCGAAAATGCACGATTTAAGAAGTACTTTCTTTCCTGCAAGAAAGGTTGGAGCGTAGACTGTCACCCTCCACCTTGAAAGTGTATGTGGCTGCTATCGCGGCCCATCACGATGCAGTGGATGGCCGGTCCCTGGGAAAGCACGATCTCATTGTGAGGTTCCTGAGGGGTACCAGAAGGTTAAATCCTCCTAGGTCACCCCTGATGCCCTCCTGGGGTCTTTCTGTCGTCCTGGCTGGACTTCAGAGGGTTCCCTTTGAGCCACTGGATTCAGTCGAGCTGAAATTTCTGTCGGCTAACACAGCACTCCTGACTGCGCTCACTTCCATCAAGAGCGTCGGGGACCTCCAAGCATTTTCGGTGAGCGAAGAGTGCCTTGTGTTCGGGCCGGCCTACTCTCACGTTGTCCTGAGACCCCGGCCTGGATACGTGCCTAAGGTTCCCACCACGCCCTTCCGCGATCAGGTGGTGAACCTGCAAGCACTGCCCTCGTAGGAGGCAGATTCAGCCTTGGCGTTGCTGTGTCCCGTAAGAGCACTGCGCATATACGTGGACTGCACCCGGAGCACCCGGAGCTTTAGAAGCTCTGAGCAGCTTTTTGTTTGCCACGGAGGTCAGCAGAAAGGGAAGGCTGTCTCCAAGCAGAGGTTGGCCCACTGGATAGTGGGTGCCATCGCCTTGGCGTACCAATCTCAAGGCGAGCCGTGCCCCCTGGGGGTGAGGGTTCACTCCACACGGAATGTTACCTTCTCCTATGCGTTGGCGCACGGCGCCTCTCTGGCAGACATCTGTAAAGATGTCTGGGCGACACTGAACACCTTCGCGAGATTCTACAGTCTCCCCGTTGAGCCAGTTTCTTCCCGTGTGTTGGGTAACAGGTAATTGGCAGGAAGAGCTGGCTAGTGTCACGCTTGCTGCGCCATTCCCCCTCACCCGGGGATATGAGCGCCTTTTTCCTCCTCCAGTTCAGTTCCCCGACGGCGAACACTGGTGGAGTTCCTCCAACACCCCCGGCGGTCAGATTGGGCGGAGCAGTCTGACACCAGGCCTAGTACTGGTGTTAGCTCGCCCGGGTCTCTGGTCAGCCCCTGTACTGGGCTAGGTGTCCGTATGACTTGATTTCCTTCGGGTAATCCCATATGTGTATTCTTCCACGGTAAGGTTTCCCTCACGGTAAACTCGTGTCTTCCCTTTGACAGAGCCCTCTGTCAGGCCCTGCTAGCAGCTCTCCTCCCTACCCCTAGGTAGGATCTGCACCAGGGTCCAGTCGTATGTAGTACGGCCCCAGGCCTGGGTCAGTCCATATCAGTGTCTCCACATGTTACCTCCCTTCGGGCAGGATGTGGCCTCCGTAGCGCCCTTCTCTGGAAGACTCGCTTCCCCGTCGTTACTGCCAAGCTGTAACAACAAATAGGAAAGACTTGAAGCTATCTTTCATTGAAGGTCCCTTCCGACTTCTGTGGGGAAAGGAACAGAGGCTTGGCTATCTCCAGCAGCGATGTACTCGGTGGTCCCTGCAGGCACCAGGGTTAGCGAATTTGTGCTGGGGTGATGGGAAGGTTGCGACCTTCGCATGGCATTTGTCTGTCACGCGCTCGCTTGTCAGCATCTGCATGCCACAAGGTTGTGATGGGGTTCAGGTTGTGGCGCTTTCCATAGGACCCCTGTGTCGTCACGACATAACTCGTAGTGACCGACAGATGGGGAACATCTCGGTTACGTACGTAACCCTCGTTCCCTGATGGAGGGAATGGAGACGTTATGTCCCCATACCACAATCTTGAACCATCGCTGGTTGCCAGGGACTCGTTCTCGGCTCCTCAGCGTAAAACCTAATGAGTGGATGCAACTGCCGCCTATTTATACCCGTGTGCACGGGGAGTGGCTCAGGTATGCAAAATCCACTAGCCAATATTCATTGGCGTTTTCTCTTAAAGTCAGAGATGATTGGGGCTTCCAAGTAAATCCCCCTATGTCGTCATGACATAACGTCTCTGTCTAAATAAAACAAAATAAATGGATAAGTAAACAGATCACCTCGTATATTCAAGATTGGTTCTTTTTAAATGCCAGTTCTTCTGTTTCTCTCTCCTTTTCTTTCACACACACACATAGCCCCCAACCAACCGACACACACACATTTTATGAAAGGCAATTGTTTGAAAGACCTTGATTCTTTTTATTAGCTTGGTAGCACACTTTGGCTCCAAATGATGCCAAGCTTTTGCTTCCAATAGGGGGGGGTGTGGGGTGTACAACAAAAGCTTTTGCCAGAAAGAAAGAGGGGAAAAAAATGGAGAGTCTGTTCAAATGACCATGAAATGCAGGCCAAATGAAATGCCTTGTGAATAACTAGGCCCACAGAGAGTAGCCTTCACTTTTTAGGCTTGAGTTATAGGTTATATATCATCTCCTCGGGAGATCATAATTTTGGCAGCGGCGATGCTTTCCAAAGAACTGGTGAAATGAAATCACTACGTTTTAAAGCAGTGGAGAGGCTTGCTGAGCATATGGGCATAAGGCATGTGTCTTTCACAGTTTGTGATTTCAGAAATCACTGACTAGAGTGAGTCATGGGCCTACGGGTCATTTGTGCACTCTATGTGAACAGGGAATTAAAATGATTTCCAAATGGCAGTCTCTTACTTGTCTTCACTGGTCATTTTCCTCAGTTTTTCTCCAGTGATTTTTTTTTCTTATTTGCATGTATAGTAAATGCTGTTAACACGTCTGGGCATAAACTATTTGTGGTAATTAGCTTGACTAAAGGCTGGTGTTAGCTTACTAAATCACTGCTGACAGCAATTTAATTTTCCTCGTTACAGAAAATAACAGAAACCCCCAAAACCAAGAGAAATAATTCGGTCTTCAGCCAGGCGGCAGACATTTAAAGAGATAGTTCACTGAAAAATAAAATTCACTCGCCTTTGTTTTTTGAAACTGTACAACATTCTTCACCAAAGTAGATATTTATGCATAATGTCCAAGCTGCTCTTTTCCATACAATGGAAGTGAATGATGTCCATATCAATCCAGCAAGATTTTCAGTGCATAACTTAAATAGCACAGACAAATTTCACAATGAGAAGATGAGTCTTATGGACTATTTTTGTGATATTTTATGGTATTAATGTGCTTCTTGGAGCTTGACACCTCCTGGTCACCATCAACTTCCATTCTATTGAAAAGAACAGCTTGAACATTCTTCAAAACTTCTTTTGTATTCCTCAGAAGAAAGAACATCATATGGTTTTGGGAGGACATGGTAAGTAAATTAGGTAAGTTTCATTTGTTAACACTAGCTGACATTAACTAACATTGAACAATACTTTTACAGAATTTATTCATATTATGTTGATTTCTACATTTACCAATATATGTATTTTGGTAACACTTCAGTATAGGGACCAATTCTGATTATTAACTAGTTGCTTATTAGCATGCATATTATTAACATATTGACTGTTTATTAGTAATTATAAAGCACCTTTTCTGCATGACCATATTCTACATCCCTATACCTAAACTTAACAACTACCTTACTAACTGTTAACGAGCAGCAAATTGGGAGTTTATTGAGGTAAAAGGTTAATAGCGAGAATTGGACCCTAAAATAAAGTGTGACCATATTTTTATATCTGTTAAACATTAGTTAATGCACTGTGCACTAACATGAAGAAACAATAAAGAAATTTATACTATTAACTAACAATAACAAAGGTTAATAATTGCTGTAAAAATATATTGCTTATACTTAGTGCATGTTAACAAATGCATAAACGTTAACCAATAAAACCTTATTGTAAAGATACCATAAAATATAACAAAATGTTTTCTAAATGTTTTGAATGAACTGTCCCTTTAATCTGAGCTTCTAATTTGTCAAAGAGCATATGCTACAGTATGTGATGAAACACATAAAATGAAGCCAAATAACCTTAAACTTCATTAAAAGACACAAAGCAAAAGAGAACGAGATATGAAGAGAGATTTGGGGTGTTACTGGAAACTGGTGGGCTAAGAGTTAACTCCGACTGTAATTACAGACTCTCTAAGCGTCCGCTAGTCAAGTCTCATTACAGTCACTGCATGATACCGTTACTACTGGTGACCAACGCAGCACCTCCCCAACACCTAAAAGACAAACTATGTTCATCTTCCATTTCTTCCATTTCTCTCAATCTCTCTCCTGTAAAGCTCAAATTCACTTAGCATACCTTTTCATGTTTCCTCCTATCCCTTTATTCCCTCTTTCACTGTCATTTACCCTCTCTCTGTGAGTGCCTCTGTCTCTGAGACTCCAATTTACTCTAATTCAATTTCATATCGAACAGCTCATTCACTATGAAATAAGGTATTTTTTCAGCACCGCAGTTCTATGGACCGCTGACGCTCCAGCTCTCTTTCTTTCCTCCCTGCAACACTCTCTGCCATCAGCACTCCATTGCCCATGGGCTAACTTATCATCACGTTGATTCTAGTCCTGTTGATCTGTTTCTCATGGCTTCTGCATGTTCTTCAGTAAATCTTACTGTGAGAGGGAGGTTATTTGCGTACTGCACACTGAGCAGATGTCGTTATGTCTGCTATATAAATGTATGAAGCCTTGTAAACCAACGTCACATTTCTATCGGTCAATTAAAGCCTGAATGATAAATGAATGCATCTTTTCATCATAACTCCCTTAGTACCCCAAGACATGGCTGGTGTATTGTTGCCCTATTCTTTGCTAAATTATCTTCATGAATTTGTGATCACCATTAATATACAAATGCAACTTTAAAGACCGCATGATATCACTTGACAAGTGCCATTTTCTTTCCGGCTGACATGTTTTCTATTGCAGGGGTTCAGGGATCCACAGGGGGATGTTTGGGAGTCTGCAGAAAATTTGAGAGAGAGAGAGAAAGAGAGAGAGAGAGAGAGAGGAAGAGAGGGAGAGAGGGAGAGAGAGAAAAGTTCTTTACAAAACATATTTGTTAGAGCTGTCAAACTTAACTTAAAATATTAATTAAATATGTTAATCTCAACCGTTCTGAATACATTTGGTATTATTACCATTTTATTCTGCTTTCTAAATTTGTGAGATTAATGGTTATTTTATTGTATTGACAGCCATAGTTTCTAACAGTACAAAATGCAACATAGGAAAGAGATAACTGTAAAACAATAAAATAGCTGACATATAAATAAATATTTTACAGATGTTTTGATAATTTTGATATTTGTATCATGTAATTATTTTTAAGCATTTTAAATGGCATGATAAAAGTCAATTATTAATTTTGAAAGAAAAAAAAAATGATGCCTTTATATATTCTCATTCTGGTTGGACAAAAATCTATGTAGTTTACGATGAGTCATCAACATTTTTGGTGATTTTCCTGGAAGTCAAAGAGTATACTTTTTTAAAGGTTTATATCTTTTAAAAATGAATTTTGTTGACAACAGCAGGACATCGATTTAGACCTTTAAAAGTTAATAATCAAAGATTAAAATTCCCCAAACTCTCATTTATAGGGGGACTTTAAGACTGAACTAGTAGTAATAACACACGAATCCTCACTCTGCATCTCATTAACCTTCTTTCAACTCAGAAACAAATCTAAACAACATTTAATACCTTATTTACCTCTTAGTTTGATGCCAAATTGGAGTCAGTGTTAACCAAACAAAAGCCTCAGTGCTGTGATATTACAGAATTTCCAGTAGTAATAGTCTCTCAGAGCTTAATATTAAAGTAAAAATAAACCTCTTACCCCATGTTGTGGATTTCACCTTAACTCATCATAAATACTAATTTCCCTATCTCATCTGCAAGCCAGATGCAGATGCATTCTTGGGAGGAAATATAAAGCTAAAAGATCTAAAAAGGAAAAAGAACATTCGGATCTGATCTGATAACATGCTAATGCTGTAATAATTCAGTTGTGATATCGTCTATGAATAATGTATTCATGATTTATTGGTGTACAATCCAAAGTGATGTTGAGATATGGGGTGTTGTTACCAAGTTCAAAGAAGCAGACTAACTGGCTAACTTTAGACGATCAGCCAGAAATGAGGGCATGTGCACTGTAGAAAGGTTCTATGAAGCCCACCAGGGGTCAAGAAGCCTGCAAGATATCTCAAAGAATTGGGAGCAGTAGTTCCCAAGGCCCTTTGAGTAAAGGGCATCATTACCATCTCCCCAGCAGCACACCCTCAACAACAGCAGCCCAGTGTGGTGTTCTGCGCTCGGGGCACAAATACCATTGGCCATAGGGTTCCCTGTCTGTAGGAGGCACTTCAACACAGCAGGAATCACCAGCAGTGTCTCCAAAGAGTTTTGATCTGACTATTAAATTCATGGCAGGTTTAATACGCATTATCTCTGACAATATACACATTTGAGAGGGATACTGTGCAAATAACATCAATCAGAGAATTGGATTCAAGTGGAATTTAGGTCATAATTTGTAGAATCATCTTAGTGCCAAATGTCACAGTTGGATCAGCAGCTGGTTCTCATCATATAAATGGAACTGATGTATTTTATAGATCATTTCCTACATGTCAACATATTGTTCGTGTCTGTTCTCTCCACAATGCACAATGGTTGCCACAAATCTTGTGTTAATGCAACATTGATATTAACTACTTGAGGCTGACACTCCTCAACAGATGTTAGAAATTAAAATATTTTGTGAATGACTAAATATAACAGTTTCATTAGTTTTTGTAATGAATTATGAGATGCTTATTGTTCTTCGCCAAGATGTATTAGATTTATTGCAGTAATAACATGTTCCTTTTGGTGAAATTTAAAGTATCTTGGTCTGGAGGAAGCTGGAGGAAAAATACACTTTAAAGTATGAATGTCAAATGTGGTGCACAATCAAAGATGGCACCGCTCATGGCAGCCTCCGTGGTGTTTTTATGTTTTTGTTAGTTTGTCCTGTCTTTAGTTATATCCCTGCAATCAGTTTCACCAGAGACGAATTGCTGGACATTCGGCAGTACACACCACCCGATATTTCACCGGTTTTCGATGATTCAGATGTTTTGCTGGACATAGTAGTTGGTGGAGCGGCGGCACTGATCAAACGCAGGATGCGCAGATGGGGGAAGCGAGCCGGCGCGCTCGTGAAGCTCAGACAGCATGGATTTCGGACAGCACTGCCTAGCATCCATCTGGCGAATCTCTGCTCTCAACCCAACAAAACGGACGAACTCCTTCTGCTCTCCTGGACAAATAATGATTTCTCACACTCTGCTGCTCTGTGTTTCATGGAAACCTAGCTGAATGACGCCATTCTGGACAGCGCGCTTCATCTGCCGGGCTTTCAGCTGTTTAGAGCGGATCGCGACACAGAATCAACGGGGAAACGCGTGGCGGCGGGACATGCTTTTACATCAGTGAGAGGTGGTGTACAGATGTAACTGTGTTAAAGAAGATGTGCTGCTCCGATCTAGAAGCGCTCTTCATTAACTGTAAGCCGTTCTATTCGCGAGTGTTTATATTTCTCCCGGAAGCGCACATGAGCTCAGCTTTACAGAAACTCGCTGATCTGATCACAGAGACTGAGCAACAACACCTGGACTCTGTTTTAATCATTCTCGGGGACTTTAATAAAGCAAATCTCTCGCGTGAATTGCCAAAATACAGACAGCATGTTACATATCCCACCAGAGACAGTAATATATTGGATCACTGTTACACAGCAATAAAGGATGCATATCACTCTGTCCCATGGGCAGCTTTAAGACTCTCTGATCACTGTTTCGTTCATCTCATACCGACCTACAGGCAGAAACTGAAATCAGCTAAACCTGTTTTAAGGACTGTTAAAAGATGGACTAATGAAGCAGAGCAGGATTTACAAGCCTGTTTCCACCTCACTGATTGGAGTGTTTTTGAAGCTGCTGCCACCGATCTGGACGAGCTCACAGAGACTGTAACGTCATATGTCAATTTCTGTGAAGATATGTGCATTCCTACCAGGACTCTTCTAACTTACAACAACGACAAAACGTGGTTCACTGCAAAACTCAGAAAGCTCCGTCAGGCCAAAGAAGATGCTTACAGGAAGGAGGACAAAGTCTTGTATAAACAGGCCAAATACACACTGGAAAAGCAGATCAGAGTGGCAAAGAGGAATTATTCTGAAAAAATAAGGATTAAATTCTCTTCCAGTGACTCAGTATCAGTGTTGAAAGACACCATCCCCCAGCACTGTGGAGAATCAACAACTGGCAGATGATCTGAATGAGTTCTACTGCAGGTTTGAAAAAACTGTGCGAAGTCCCTTCATGCTTCAAACGCTCCACCATCATCCCCATCCCAAAGAAATCCAAAATTACAGCACTAAATGACTACAGGCCTGTGGCTCTAACGTCTGTGGTCATGAAGTCTTTTGAAAAACTAGTGCTGGCCCACCTGAAGGACATTACTGGACCCTTACTGGATCCTCTTCAGTTTGCCTACAGAGCAAACAGGATAATGCAGTACATGGGACTGCATTATGTTCTGCAACATCTAGACAGACCAGGGACTTATGTGAGGATCCTGTTTGTGGACTTCAGCTCGGCCTTAACCACTATCATTCCAAACCTCCTCCTGCCCAAACTAACTCAGCTCTCCGTGCCCACCTCCATCTGTCAGTGAATCAACAGCTTCCTGACAGACAGGCAGCAGCTAGTGAGGCTGGGAAAATACACATCCAGCACTCGTACGATCAGCACTGGAGCTCCTCAGGGCTGTGTTCTCTCCCCACTGCTATTCTCCCTGTACACCAATGACTGCACATCTAAAGACCCCTCTGTCAAGCTCCTGAAGTTTGCAGACGACACCACATTTATCGGCCTCATTCAAGATGGTGACGAGTCTGCTTTCAGACAGGAGGTTAAGGAGCTGGCTGGTGCAATCTTAACAACCTGGAGCTCAGCACGCTCAAAACTGTGGAGATGATCGTGGACTTCAGGAGAAACCCCCCTGCACTCCCCCCACTCACCATCATGAACAGCACTGTGACTGCAGTGGAGACATTCAGGTTCCTGGGCACCACCATCTCCCAGGACCTGAAGTGGGACATTCACATAGACTCCATTGTTAAAAAAGCCCAGCAGAGGTTGTACTTCCTTCGCCAGCTGAGGAAGTTGAACCTGCCACAGGAACTGCTGAAACAGTTCTACTCCGCCATCACTGAATCCGTCATCTGCACTTCAATAACTGTCTGGTTCAGCTCAGCTACCAAATCTGACCTCAGAAGACTTCAGAGGGTAGTCCGGACTGCTGAGCGAATCATTGGTACAACTCTCCCCACTCTCCAAGAACTGTACTCATCCAGAGTGAGCAAAAGGGCTGGCAAAATCACTCTGGACCCCTCACATCCAGCACACTTCCTCTTTGAACTATTGCCATCTGGTCAATGCTACAGAGCTCTGACCACCAGAATGACCAGGCACAGATACAGTTTCTTCCCTCAGGCAATCCATCTCATGAACACCTGACAATAATTGTGGAACACACACTATTTATACACTTATTTATCTAACACACATACTTAGTCTACATTTCAATTTGCACATAATATACCTGTACATACAAAACTGTCTATTGTAATATACCTGTGCATACAATTGTCAATTTGTATATTGTTATTCTTTATTTACTTGTTCTATTTTTTAATTCTTCTTTTTATTATCTGTGTTTTTTGTTCTGTCACTGTCATTCTGTTGCACTGTGGAAGCTTCTGTCACGAAAACAAATTCCTCATATGTGTAAACATACCTGCCAATAAAAGCTCATTCTGATTCTGATATAGTCTGGCTTACATGTGTTATCAGTTTTTTGGGATGGAAATGTGATGTGGAATAACACGGGAGAAGTGAGGCTCAAAGAGAAGTGCCGATATCATTGCACAGAGATGTTGAGGCGTAAATTACTGAGAATAAAGATGAATCAAGAGGATCTCCTTTTATTTATTATTATAAAATCCCCTCAGAACAGCAGACCGCAATGAAGACAGTCCACTTAAGTAAGAACAAATGAGGTTGCTTTGAATTCATAAAGCATGCATTGCATGGCTCAGGCACATATTATTATGGGTCATGCAAGTGTACACCTGAAACTTAGCTCAGAATGTGTGTATGATTCCTAAAAATGGATCTATTATGAATGAGAATCAGATGCATACTATAAAATCTTATTGCTTTTCTTTATACAAGACCAAAGGATGCAATAAATTACAGTGAAGCTGCACATTATGCTGATGCGAGGCTTAAACAACTCATCCAAGAATGCAGAACAATCACTGAGTCAACTTCACTGGGTTGACTTGAAGAAATGCACCATTGTTCATTAAAAAAAAAAAAAGAAAGAGGATTTTTGTAGAGTTAATAGGCGGGTTCACTTGTCTGAACCCAATGAATCATGTTACAAGCAGGCAAAGGTCTGAAACGTTCAGCCCAAATCTCCACGGTCAAGGACTGCGTGATTCCAGATGGTCCTATGCTTATAAAGCAAATGATAGCACTATTAGCTCTGAGTGGTAGCACATGTCTTCTATTGATTCTTTTCGTCAATTGGTCAATTACTAGACTTTTAAGGGTCACGAGGTTATATAGGTGTTGGCAACAATTATATCTAAAATTAGCCCAGTTAAACTGAAACAGCTGGTCAATTACTCCCAATTGATTGGACTTTACTTCAGCTGCCTTCACGTATAGATTATTTATCAGTAATTACAAGGATATACTTTATGGAATCTGGTATTGCATTTGGCACAAAAAATCACAATGATATTAAAAAAGAAGCCACCCCCCTCACCCCCACACACATTTATATGAAAATGTGGACAGGATTGTCTTTGATATTGACTTTTCAATGCTTCAGGGTTTGTGAGTGAGCATTTGTAAGACACATGTGATTTATATACATCAAGGCCGATTTCCTGTAATGGGAGGTAATTCAGTGATCCGGTCAGCCCAAGGCCAATTATTTTTGAACCTGAATCCATGTGCTTCTGCAAAATTGCTTCTGGGGACGACAGTCTAATGGTCCAAGCAGAATATGTGAGTGTCCTCTGTATGGCAAAACCAGGCGATTCAATTGCATACTCTAAGATTACATCCACATGCTTGCCTTTTCTTAATTAAAAATAATGTTTATGATCATAATTTTGTGAAATCAATAAGAAAAGTAGTGCAGAGGAATATTAAAAGATAATATTTTGTCAAGTCGCCTCGCATTGTCCACTTTACAGCGGATATTTTCCCTGGCTGCAAGGTTGAGCAGGGTATGAGGTTTCCAAATCGTTCCTATACTGCCCCCCCCCCCCCCCCCCCACTGAGGGATCTCTTCACTGTCAAAAAGGGGGTGAAACCGGGAACGATGACGCCAAAGAACAAGGACACAGGGGCTTGGAACGCGTTGAGTCCTTGTTTGGATACAATGCGAGGGAAATTGAATCATTCACAAGGAACTGGGCCTGATTCAGGGATTAGGGGACTTTTGTCTGATTGGTCAATGGCTGGCTGACTTAAAGGCGGAGAATGTGGAAAGTCCTGGTGGGTGGTGGAACTCAGGAATCATGGGGGTCCGCAGCAGATTAGCTCATCTGAGTTCTGCAGAAACATATCTGGAATGTGTACATGATGGTTTTGCTCAAAATGGTAAGAATATACAAGTGCAGGCGCAGAGTTTTTCCTTAATCCTCCTCTAAAGCGCACAGACTCTTGGTTGTTTGCGCCCTCCATCTGTTGCCTGTTCTGGCAGTCGGAGCCGGGCTCAGCATTTTGAACGCGTTCACCCAGATGGCATAGACAGACCCATAGTAACCTTGAGTGCTGGATTTGAAGAGAATTGAAATATAATCCAGATAAGAATATGTTTCCAGATTATTTAAATCAAAAAGAACAATTCGCCAGTGCCTGGATTACAGCGGAAAACAGGAAAAATAAAAGCAACTGAAAGCAGCTACGGGTTACAGCAAATGAAATAAAGCTAAAATATGATGTAATGACAAAAACGTGCTGAATGTAAGGGACAAGATGCATGATTCTTTGATTAATCTTATAAATGACAAAGGAATGATATCAGTTTATTAATGATCCATAGGGGCTTGTCAATCAAGTTATTTTTCTACGGTTTAAACGCTTAACTTTCATAGTTTCTTTGTTACAAATACTAATATATAGGCCCCATATCAATTTTTAACCTTAATGGGCTTGTTATTGTGCAGACAGTCAATAAATCATACAGGCTAATCTAATGACCAGCACATACCTCTGTGGATTTCCATCCAATTTTGCAGCTTAAAATATGGTTGGCTTAGCGACTCAGCGGAGGCAGGAAGGGGAAGGATCGCTCCCGTGTTATCTTCTCCGAGTTTGAGCAACAATTTGTCATGTTCTCAGAATCGTACATGAGCAGAACATGTTCACTGAAATAGCAATATGTGAACAAAAAACAAAACAACAAACATAAACAGAGCACAGAAAAACAAAACAATAAAACTGATGACATCATGTGATAAACTGTCAGTCACACTCCTTTTATGGGCTTGGTACATTTTGATACAAACTACATTTGTAAAATGCAAAATAACACTGATTGGACAGATACAAGAGGTAAAAAAGCATATAATGTGTTTCAATAACTTCTTGCCCACCTGTAGACATATTATTATGTAAATACTTTCTAAATATACTACACATATAATAACTCAAGAAAAAAGTAAAAAAGAAAAAGAAAAGATTGCAGTCACTGTTCAGCACTTTTAACAGTTTCTCAAAGACACTGAAACTAACAGCAGCATATTTTTAAAGTGTTAGCAGCGGAAGAAAGCACTTGAGTATTATGAGGTAAGCACTCTTTCAGTTTATTATTACATGTTTGTTACTAGAAATTAAAATTTTAAGAAATTTAATAATTATGGTTCCTTAACTATTCCATTAATAATTCTTTTAAAACTTTTGAAGGAAAAAAAAATAAATACAAATAAATAAAAAAAAAAAAATAAAAAGATAAAAAGAAAGAAATTTATGTGGCAGAAATGCAATCCAATTTTTTGCCTAATGTTAAATAATACTAAACAAATATGATTTATTTCCATAAAATACTGAAAAAAAAAGTAATAACGTGTATCTTAAACTACACATGAACAACTGCTTTATGAACACCCAGTCAGTCAATTAAATTTTATGTGTGTGATTCACCAAAAAGAATCGACTCATGAGACTCATTTGTTTAGGAATCAAACTACACTGGCCCACTATGTTTCTGATTAACCTCAAAGTACTAGCTCATACAGTCATTTCAGGACTCGGACTAGAATGGTTGTGATTAGGGATGTTGTGATTACCCAGTTTCATAATTAACCATGCTTAAAATTATTAAAGTTATTAAACTGTAAGAAGCTATGGTTAAAAAAAACAAACATGTTGTGTATTCTTAACAATGTACTGAGATTGAATCTTTCAGAGTGGGTCATGTGTGTACCCTGACCTCTGCCTGGATGCTCTGTGAGGCTGTTACTAGGTAACTGAGTTCATGAGGTGCTTGTCTAGGTAAGGCTGGGGACGTGCAGAGCATGAACTTTCAGCGCACGTGAAACTCAAACTTAAAACATGGTAGAACAACACAATCTCCTGGATTTATTTACTGAAGAAGTGAATTAAATCAGCTATTTGAAGCTATTTGCTACTTCTTGTGTCCTGTGTTTCAAGGTGAAGTGCTTCACATGTGCAGTTCATGATCTGCCTATGTTTTTAATGTCTCAGAGTGGCTTGGTTCACATTAAACTGCATCACTACTTGTGCTTTGAGTTTGGGAACACAATGTGTACCAGTCACTCTTTATTTTCATGTTTGCATAATTTGCAGATGGGAGTTTTACTTACTCAAAAATGTTCTGAGGGCAGAAAGGAAAATGATTGGTTCACAGATTCAACCAATGAAATTGAAGCAGAGGCGGGGTCAGGAAATTTGGACGAGTGGAGGGAATACTTCAGACAGATACGTTACTGACGCTTCGTGGGAAGTATTTATTGCAAGGTGAGTGAATTTACCATGTATTTTCATGAAACAAATAAACATCTCTAACGTTTAGTGAGATAATTAGCGAACATAGATGCACAGAAAAAACAATGATCGACTAAAAATATATTATATAGCCTAGTATGCGTTTTCATTAGACTGCTTCATCAGTTGATCGCACCAAAGCTGCTAATGAGGTAACTGGAGTAAAAGATGCTTTTCCAATGCTACCGCGCTGTCTGTGAAACCTATATGAGTGAACACAGAACTCGTTCAAATCTCCGTGACATTTCATCAGTCAGTTAGCGTTAGCATTAGCATTAGCACTGCTCTCAGGACAGGAGTACTCAATATTCATATTACTGTTGTTTTTACTGAACTATGCGCTGCTCTCAGGGCAGGATTACTCAGTATTCACATCACTGTTATTTTTTACTGAACTATGCACTGCTCTCAGGGCAAGAGTACTCAATATTCATATTACTGCTATTTTTACTGAACTATGTGCTGCTCTCAGGGCAGGAGTACTCAGTATTCATATTACTGTTATTTTTACTCAACTATGCACTGCTCACAGGGCAGGAGTACTCAATAGGTCCGTATTACTGTTATTTTTAGTGTAATATGCGCTGCTCTCAGGGCAGGAGTACTCAATAGATTCATATAACTGTTATTTTTATTGTACTATGTGCTGCTCTCAGGGCAGGAGTACTCAATATTCATATTACTGTTCTTTTTACTGAACTATGTGCTGCTCTCAGGACGGGAGTACTCAATATTCATATTACTGTTCATATTACTGTTATTTTTACTGAACTATGCACTGCTCTCAGGGCAGGAGTACTCAATATTCATATTACTGTTCTTTTTATTGAACTATGCGCTGCTTTCAGGGAAGGAGCACTCAATATTCATATTACTGTTCTTTTTACTGAACTATGGGCTGCTCTCAGGGAAGGAGTACTCAATATTCATATCACTGTTATTTTTACTGAACTATGTGCTGCTCTCAGGGCAGGAGTACTCAATAGGTCTGTATTACTGTTATTTTTAGTGTAATATGTGCTGCTCTCAGGGCAGGAGTACTCAATAGGTCTGTATTACTGTTATTTTTAGTGTAATATGCGCTGCTCTCAGGGCAGAAGTACTCAATAGGTCTGTATTACTGTTATTTTTAGTGTACTATGTGCTGCTCTCAGGGCATGAGTACTCAATATTCATATTACTGTTCTTTTTACTGAATTATGCGCTGCTCTCAGGGCAGGAGTACTCGATATTCATATTACTGTTCTTTTTACTGAACTATGCACTGCTCTCAGGGCAGAAGTACTCAATAGGTCCCTATTGCTGTTATTTTTACTGAACTATGCTCTGCTCTCAGGGCAGGAGTACTCAGTATTCATATTACTGTTATTTTTACTGAACTATGCGCTGCTCTCAGGGCAGGAGTACTCAACAGGTCCATATTACTGTTATTTTTTAGTGTACTATGTGCTGCTCTCAGAGCAGGAGTACTCAATAGGTCGGTATAACTGTTATTTTTAGTATACTATGTGCTATCCTCTATGATCTAACCATTGTTCACTCTTTTAAACAACACATTATATCAATCATGAAGAACATTCAGTAAACATGGCTTTCAGCTCCCTGAATATTCTTGACTGTTGTAAAACTGAAGCAAGTTGTCCCACAATCCCATAATATACAGTGCAGTCTACACTGCGTAGCGTATATATATATAATTTTTTTTTTCATTTGTTCTATATAGTATTGATATTTTGGCATCATTTTCCTGTTTATTTTTACTAGTTTTAGTCTAGTAAATTTATGCATATATTTAAGGGTATTACATTTTTTTTTAAATCATTACATTTATAAATCAGTAGACAATGTCTGTATTATTGATTGATATTTTATTTTATTCTTCAGTTACCTGGAGGAGCTGGCAGAAACTGGACAAATCAAAGGAGCTAGCACTGAAGAGGCATCTGATGCTGCCGAGTCCAAAATGGTGCAATAATGGAGATGTATGAAAAATGGTGTATGTTTGGTTCCACCTGATAAAAGCACATAATAGCCAGATTTGGACGGTAATTGGTTCTCATGGAGACGTGAGCGATTTTCAACATTTACAGGGGTTAGTCTGTGATTTTATTGCCGTCTGAATCCAGAATGTCAGTCTTTTTCACCCACCATCCCTGTAAAAATCCCCGGCCGAATTAACAAGGTCATGTGGTAATATAATTGCTGTCCGAATCCACATCTATTAGAAGAAGAAATTGATTCAAAATTAACTGTTTAAATCCTTTTTGACCACCGTTTAACATGATATACTAACTGTTGTACTTTGCGTGCATATTAATTACTGGAAAAAAAATACTGAAATGCTAGAAAGTATTTGCGAGAACAATATTTCATAACTGCTCCACCACAACGATTGGGTGCTGTTAAGAACAAAAAGACCAGAAAGCACGTAAACATTTGAAATGGCTCATTATTATGGCAGTAACAGGTATACAATACAACTTTAAAATATGAATAGGACTACAATTACATACATAAAATGTAAACCAAGCAGCTTTGTTTTCTTCATGTAAATAAGAGGTTGCATTAACTTATTTCTGTTAATCTCCACATTAATGACACCCATCATTTTGAGAGATAAACTTTAAGAAAACCATTTCAACTATAGTGGGTCTATTTTCCTATTTTTAAACCAGAGATTTAAATAAATAATGAATAGTATATTATTACATTTATAAATTTATTTATTATTCCAAACATATGACATTTTATTTATAGCAGACAACCATGCGACTGACCATGTCAGCAATGCATTCCTAGGTTCATATGATCACACATCTTGCTTTTCCACTGTGAATAAAGCATCAAATCCATGAGTTATCACTGAGGTGCCATGTAAATACATTTTTACCTATGTTCACATGAGAAACAATAACCATCTGATAGGACTTCTCTCACAGAGTTGACTTGGTGATACATAAATGTGATTGCAAAAGATCCCAGTGTCAATCTACAGTATGTGCAACCACTTAATGTTCTCATAGTCTATTGCAGAGAAATTAAGACTTGTAATTTAAAAAATAGGCAAAATGGTTAGTTTTTTTTTTCTCTCTCCATGCTGTTAATGTTGTTTCATTCAATGTCTGTTGTACAGATTGTGTAAGAACAAAATTAAAGAAATGTTTATTGAAAATAATCAGTTTACAGGTCCAATATTACAATAAAATAATCAAGTATAATTATGACTTATTTCTATTTTTATACAATTACAAACAAATCCAGAGAATTAAATGCATATATAATACACAGGAACATTTCACAACAAAAAGTTATTGCAGGTGTATCATTAAACTGCTGTAGTTTGAACGTGCTCCCTTTAAACCAGGCCATAGGTCACCTTGCCAGATATCTTCTCAAAGTCAGTTTCTCAAAGTCTCCAGACGTATTTGCAACTTGATTTAACTTGATTTGCAACTGCATTTGAAATGCATAAAGAATCTGGGTTCAGTTTACACTGATGGTCATGAAAAAATAAGTGAAAAAAATTAAAACAAATGTATTTTACCTGAAGGGTTTAATTTTGGATATTGAATCATGAACATCCTCATTTTCATATATTTCCTGGACCACTTTATTTTGTGGAGCAATCCTGCATACCAGGAACATTACATTACTGACCAGCTCACTACACAGCATCTGAAATGTAGCAATGTAAACAAACATAATTACTAGTAAAATCATAAGATCAAAGATAAAAATCACATTTTCAACTCCCTCAAATTTGAAAATTTCTTAATGACACATCCTTAAACCCTGTCATTCCTAGCGCCTACTGTACACTGTTTGACCTCAGCTACAACTACAGTGATTGAGGGCAGATTAGAGTAGACGTTTGAGGGACAGCCGATCAAAGTCCATAAGCTGGCATTATGCAAACAAACCTAACAGGTAATTGCTAACAGGAAGTGAGACTGGAGTTTCTGACACCCATTTCAGCACAGCAGTTCAGAATCAATTCTTACTTTTAGGAGACAAAACTTTATTTGTCATGCAATTTGATCTTTAAACTTTTGCAGACCTTTTACATTTACAAACAGCTATTTTACAATGCATGAAAGGTAATATTTGGGGAAAAAAATAATATGAGCACTTCAAATATCAACAAGATTATCAACTAAAACTAGAGAAACTTACAAAGAAAGTCCAGAGATTCCCTTTCTCCAAGTATAGACCAGTGATGGCTTCTGCTTTCAAGAATGTTATTCTGCAAAGAGAAGGAAAACTACATGAAACAGTCACAGTCAATGACAGGTTTGTTGTCATTATAAGCATGTGAAAATGTAAATTAAAAAAAAAGTAGTTTCTTGAATCTACAATGCAGCATACAGTGCCTTTGTCAGTTCTCCAGGACTACAGACAGAAACAATTATGAATAATATACAGAAAACAGATACCTTCTCTGTGTGTAGTTACCAGTGCATATTGAATAAGATAACAAATATACAGTACATTTTAGTTTTTGGTAAACTATCTGCACTTCACTGCAACAGAACTACCATACTACTCTCTATACATCTACTAAGAATTACTACAACTAATTCATAGAAAACATAAAACATATAACATGGAAAAAGTATCTTGGCAAATGTCAATAAAGTTGTACAAATATGAATTGTAATAGAAACCAATTCTTTTTATTTTTCTTTTCTTTTATTTATTTATTTTTAATTACCTCAACAGGAAGCTGCTGATACAAAGGGAATATGGCCCAGATTTTTTATTTTTTTTTCTTCCCAATTCTGGTCTCACTGTCCTGAAATATATATATATATATATATATATATATATATATATATATATATATATAAAGCAATCATGGCGATGAAGCAATCATGGCGATTTCTGATTGGCCACGATTGCTTCACGATACCAATCGTTCGTCTGGGAGAGCCGAAAATCGTGCAGTGTGTTTAGGGCTTAAGGCTGAAGCTGAACTTTGCAGGAAGGTAGATCTCTAGGAACAGGATTAGTTTAAACCAAGGGTTTTAAAATTGTTCATAGAGTCTCTCAAGGTAATCGAAGGAAACCAAGGAATAAGGAAAACATTCAAAATGGACAATGCTGTCGACTGGTGAGGCTCCGGAGAAAAAAAAAAAATGCTTAAGGTGGTTTTTGGCTTGTATGGTTAAGAGTAAATGCAAATAATGTAAGATGGAAATCCAATTGCTGTATAAATTCCTCTATGCACATCAAAAAAGTCATGTAACTTTGCGCGACAGGGCGGCATAAACTGACTAATCAGCGGACCAATCTTATTGCACAGCATCTGAAATGTAGTTAAGGTCATTCTTAAATGCCCAAGCAAAGTATAGTCATACATAAATACTTTGATGAGAGTAGCGCATAGTACACTAAAAGTAACAGTGATATGAACCTATTGAGTACTCCTGCCCTGAGAACAGCGCATAGCTCAGTAAAAAAAAAAAAAAAACAAAAACAAAAAAACAGTAATATAAATATTGAGTATTCCTGCCCTGAGAGCAGTGCATTGTTCAGTAAAAATAACATTGATATGAATCTACTAGCACATAGTACACTAAAAATAACAGTAATACGGACCTGTTGAGTACTCCTGCCCCGAGAACAGCGCATAGTTCAGTAAAAATAACAGTAATATGAATAGTAAGTACTCCTGCCCTGACAGCAGCGCATAGTTCAGTAAAAATAACCGTAATATGAATATTGAGTACTCCTGCCCTAACAGCAGCGCATAGTTCAGTAAAAATAACAGTAATATGAATATTGAGTACTCCTGCCCTGACAGCAGTGCATAGTTCAGTAAAAATAACAGTAATATTAATATTGAGTACTCCTGGCCTGACAGCAGTGCATAGTTCAGTAAAAATAATAGTAATACGGACCTATTGTGTACTCCTGCCCTGAGATCAACACATAGTTCAGTAAAAATAACAGTAATATGAATAGTGAGTAACGTTACTCCTGCACTGAGGGCTGCACATAGTTCAGTAAAAATAACAGTAATATGAATATTGAGCACTCCTGCCCTGAGAGTAGGGCTGGATTAGAATATTTGATTATTCGAATATTCGTTCGGTGGGTTGGCATTCGATTTTCAATTTTGAGATTCGAATATTCTTTTTTTTCCCGAACACCTGGCATCCCCTGCAAAAAGGTTCTCATTCGCGCTTGAATATGAATCGCCCATGAGTGAACGTCATGAATGTCATGATTCAGTTCATCTGGAAGAGAAGACAAAAATGCCAAAGACCTCAGCTGTGTGGGAGCACTTTAAATTGAGTGAGGACAAGACAAAGGCTGTGTGCCAAATATGCGATTTGAAACTGGCCAACCACAACAGTACATCAAGTTTGAAAAAGAGTTCTGTAAGTAGTACGCATATAGTACATTGTTGGTGTAAAAAAACGAGCTGCTTTTATCCGCCATGTTAATCAGTAATTTTACACATGATAACAACGTGCACTTAATTTGCTTGGAAAATACTTGCGAATGTAGGCTACGGCAGTTTTTATTTTATTTAAACTGTTCGTTAATTAAAATGTTTGATGCTGTTATTGAAAGTATGCTACCTTGTTCTTTATTTATTACAGTTCGTTGAACTTCGTTCATTTATTTTTCGTTCTTCTTTTATTTAAATAGCCTACCCTTTGCTGTGTAACTAGCCAACTGTGCTGCTAATTTCTGATTTGAGATTGATTTGTTTATTAGAAAAAAAAAAAAATGTTAGGCTACCTTATTAAAAGTATTGCTCTTAACAGACCTGTGTGTTTTGTATCACAATTGCAGTGTCTGTTCTCTGAGAATAAGCCCGCGTGAGGCGCAACGTTTCCGGCTGGCGCTGTTCTGTAGTTTATTAAAAGTTTATTAATTCTGAATGTGTCGTGTGTCCATATTGCACCAAAATGCCACACTGCACTCCCTTAGGTCCGCAGCAACACACCTGCCACGCGTGAAGTTGATTGGACAGACACACAGAGATTCCTGCCTTTGTTAGAGAGAAGAATATGTTCAGCCCCCTCCCTCCGAAGCTTCGAATATTCAGTGTTGATTTCTACTGAAGCTTCGAAGCTCAAAAAATGGTATTCGGACCGGCCTTACCTGAGAGCAGCACATAGTTCAGTAAAAATAGTAATATAAATATTGAGTACTCCTGCCCTGAGAGCAGCGCATAGTTCATTAAAAATAATAGTAATATGAATATTGAGTAATGTTACTCCTGCCCTGAGAGCAGCGCATAGTTCAGTAAAAATAACAGTAATATGAATATTGAGTACTCCTGCCCTGAGAGCAGCACATAGCTCAGTAAATATAACAGTAAAATTAATATTAAGTACTCCTGCCCTGAGAGCAGTGCATAGTACGCTAAAAATAACAGTAATATGAATACTGAGTAACGTTACTCCTGCCCTGAGAGCAGCGCATAGTTCAGTGAAAATAACAGTAATATGAATATTAAGTACTCCTGCCCTGAGAGCAGTGCATAGTTCAATAAAAATAACAGTAATATGAATAGTAAGTACTCCTGCCCTGAGAGCAGTGCATAGTTCAATAAAAATAACAGTAATATGAATAGTAAGTACTCCTGCCCTGAGAGCAGCGCATAGTACACTAAAAAAATAACTGTAATATGAATATTGAGCAACGTTACTCCTGCCCTGAGAGCAGCGCATAGTTCAGTAAAAATAATAGTAAAATTAATATTGAGTACTCCTGCCCTTAGAGCAGCACATAGTTCAGTAAAAATAAAAGTAATATGAATATTGAGTACTCCTGCCCTGAGAGCAGCACATAGTTCAGTAAAAATAACAGTGATATGAATATTGAGTACTCCTGCACTGAGAGAAGCACATAGTTCAGTAAAAATAAAAGTAATATGAATATTGAGTACTCCTGCCCTGAGAGCAGCACATAGTTCAGTAAAAATAACAGTGATATGAATATTGAGTACTCCTGCCCTGAGAGCAGCGCATAGTTCAGTAAAAATAACAGTAATATGAATACTGAGAAACGTTACTCCTGCCCTTAGAGCAGCACATAGTTCAGTAAAAATACAAGTAATATGAATATTGAGTACTCCTGCCCTGAGAGCAGCACATAGCTCAGTATATATAACAGTAAAATTAATATTAAGTACTCCTGCCCTGAGAGCAGTGCATAGTACGCTAAAAAAACAGTAATATGAATATTGAGTAACGTTACTCCTGCCCTGAGAGCAGCGCATAGTTCATTAAAAATAACAGTAATATGAATAGTAAGTACTCCTGCCCTGAGAGCAGTGCATAGTACACTAAAAAAATAACAGTAATATGAATATTGAGTAACGTTACTCCTGCCCTGAGAGCAGCGCATAGTTCAGTAAAAATAACAGTAAAATGAATATTGAGTACTCCTGCCCTGAGAGCAGCACATAGTTCAGTAAAAATAAAAGTAATATGAATATTGAGTACTCCTGCCCTGAGAGCAGCACATAGTTCTGTAAAAATAACAGTGATATGAATATTGAGTACTCCTGCCCTGAGAGCAGCGCATAGTTCAGTAAAAATAACAGTAATATGAATACTGAGTAACGTTACTCCTGCCCTTAGAGCAGCACATAGTTCAGTAAAAATACAAGTAATATGAATATTGAATACTCCTGCCCTGAGAGCAGCACATAGTTCAATAAAAATAATAGTAATATGAATATTGAGTAATGTTACTCCTGCCCTGAGAGCAGCGCATAGTTCAGTAAAAATAACAGTAATATGAATATTGAGTACTCCTGCCCTGAGAGCAGCACATAGCTCAGTAAATATAACAGTAAAATTAATATTAAGTACTCCTGCCCTGAGAGCAGTGCATAGAATGCTAAAAATAACAGTAATATGAATATTGAGTAACGTTACTCCTGCCCTGAGAGCAGCGCATAGTTCAGTGAAAATAACAATAATATGAATATTAAGTTCTCCTGCCCTGAGAGCAGTGCATAGTTCAATAAAAATAACAGTAATATGAATATTGAGTACTCCTGCCCTGAGAGCAGTGCATAGTTCAATAAAAATAACAGTAATATGAATAGTAAGTACTCCTGCCCTGAGAGCAGTGCATAGTACACTAAAAAAATAACAGTAATATGAATATTGAGTAACGTTACTCCTGCCCTGAGAGCAGCGCATAGTTCAGTAAAAATAACAGTAAAATGAATATTGAGTACTCCTGCCCTTAGAGCAGCACATAGTTCAGTAAAAATAAAAGTAATATGAATATTGAGTACTCCTGCCCTGAGAGCAGCACATAGTTCTGTAAAAATAACAGTGATATGAATACTGAGTACTCCTGCACTGAGAGCAGCACATAGTTCAGTAAAAATAAAAGTAATATGAATATTGAGTACTCCTGCCCTGAGAGCAGCACATAGTTCAGTAAAAATAAAAGTGATATGAATATTGAGTACTCCTGCCCTGAGAGCAGCGCATAGTTCAGTAAAAATAATAGTAATACGGACCTATTGAGTACTCCTGCCCTGAGAGCAGCGCATAGTTCAGTAAAAATAACAGTAATATGAATATTGAGTAACGTTACTCCTGCCCTGAGAGCAGCACATAGTTCAGTAAAAATAACAGTAATATGAATATTGAGTACTCCTGCCCTGAGAGCAGCACATAGTTCAATAAAAATAACAGTAACATGAGTATTGAGTACTCCTGCCCTGAGAGCAGCACATAGTTCAGTAAAAATAAAAGTAACATGAATATTGAGTAATGTTACTCCTGCCCTGAGATAATAATTTCCAACTGTGGCCTGATGATTACAGCATTTCACTAGATTTGTAATGAGAAGCTTTTGCATACCTCGTCATAGCAACTTTTAGCTTTCCAAGCAGCTTTTTAAATAAACAATAATTGTACAGGTTTTTTTTTTTTTTGACAAAAAAGGACCAGTTCATAAAGTCATGTGTTTGTGAATCAGGCAACCATGATTGTGTTCCATGTTTTTTACTCGCTAAAATAATCATTTGTTCAGGAATCAAACTACACTGTATGTCTCTGATTTACTAAACAGAACAAGCTTACATAGTCATTCATTCAGGATTGAGACTACCATGGTTGTGCTGTTTTAAGTCACTAAAATGAATCAGTTCATAAGAGTCATTTGTTCGGGAAACAAACTACACTGTATGTTTCTGATTTACTAAACAGAACAAGCTTATATAGTCATTCTTTAATGAATCAGACTACCATGGTTGTTCAGTCTTAAGTCACTAAAATGAATCAACTCATAAGAATGATTTGTTCAGGAATTTTACTACACTGGTCACGTACATTTTGTACTGTAAATTCTTTTGTCACCTAACAACAGTTTAGTCTTTAAACACCCTGAAAATACAAGTTAGTGCTCCCTTGAAATTCCCCAAGGTTCACAGAGGACCACACAGAATCTGAACTTCCACCAACAACAATACCCCAACATTTTCCTTTCATCAACCAAAAAGAGTGAGGAAAACGAAGACAGGGAGGCTCATAGCGCACACTTCCTTTGTAAACTGAGCACACTATCACACACACACACAGTCAGCATCTGCTGGGAATTGAGTTTGACTGAGTACACTGAGTGAGTAACTTCGGCTCTGTCGTGCAGGTGGACAGATTTAGGAGGACTGGCAGAGGGAGAGAACTTGCTCCACAAATGTTTAACGAGCTGAAGAAACATTCCCTCTCCACCCCCACAACAGGGGCTTCAGCTCCGTCAGATGAACTCCACCAGTCGAGCTCCCCCAGAGCCCGTAAATCACTCCCTATCTAGCATTGATAAGAGCCGGGGGAACCGTTTATGTGCTTCGAAACTGGCCTAAAACTCAGATGAACTATAACAGCTAAGCTCACCATGACCCTTCCAACTTCCTTCTCCCCTCGACACGCGTATCACTCCCAGTCTAAACAGGAGATTCGAAAAATAAATGCCTTGTCAGAGAACCATAAGCCCAGTGTGGGAGCGCTTACCTCCACGATTCACATCACCTTCTTCGTGGTTCTCATGATGATCATCAGACTCATTTGTATTTGGAGGGGAACAAACTGTTGCTAGGGTGATGCTGATTAACCACGAGCCAAAGCTCTTGTATCCCATAGGTTGAACACATTGCGTGAGCTATCTCTGGCACAGCAGGTCAGGGCTGTGGCCTCTGTTCTGAGCATCTGCTGAAGGATCACACGCTCTTTGATGTGCTGTTGATCTGCTCAGGCATTGGTGCACCACCATCTGCTTTTAGCTGGTGCGATACATTTTTCAGTGATATGAGACTGACTCTCTCCTTTGCGCACGCCATCTCATTTTCTCTCAAAACTACGAAGCATGTGTGTTGAGCTTTATTTAATGCATTATGGTGGTTGGTGTTTCTGAAGAGACTTCTCAAACTGAATGTGATCGGCCAGGTTACTCACAGTCAGGAAGGATGGATCAGGCAATGACTCACTAACCCAGACAGGATTTTTTTATTGCCATTTGGGTGGTGGCTGCTTTGCATTTAAGGTGCAACAGCTTGTGCAATTAATCATGACCCCATCAGCACAAGGTCTTCAATGGAACTTAAATGTAACTTAAATGGAAGTTAAATGTAGGGAGAGACTCACTTATAGTTTGGAACAAAAGAGAACTTTTCCACACTGATGCTAACAGATGTTAATATATTGTTCAGGTGTGTTTTTTCTTGTAGGGCAGAACTTTCATTAAACATTGTAGACTGAGGACTGTTTTTTTTTTTATACATATTGCACGTGCAGGAGGCTACGCCCATGTTAATCTGGACAAATGCATCTTTTTTTTTTTTCTCTGCGTTTTGGCGTTATGTCTATTTTTTTTAATGTAAACAGACATTTTTGAAAAAAAAAAAAAAAAAAAACATTCTCCCAAAACAAAACAAATAAATAAAAAAATCTCACTTCAAAATGTAAATAACTGACAATTAATTAAATGTTTTTCATTCTTTCTTTTACTTCCCATTTATCCTCTCCTTCTTTCCTCTTTTTTTCTCCTGTCTACTTCCCTTTTCCTTCCACCTCCCATCTGCTTCTTTCCTTCTTCCTTCTCTTATTACCTCTTCTTTTTTTCCTTCCTTGCTCTTCCTCCATTGTTTCATCTTGTTCTTTCTTTCTCTTTCTTTCTTTCTTTCTTTCTTTCTTTCTTTCTTTCTTTCTTTCTTTCTTTCTTTCTTTCTTTCTTTCTTTCTTTCTTTCTTTCTTTCTTTCTTCCTTCCTTCCTTTCTTGACTTTTGGAACTGTTTCGTCATATTTGTTTCCTCTGACCTGAAAGTAACTTCTAAATAATGACCTACAAGACCTCCAAGGTTTCATGATTTGGAAAATAATGTGTTGTTTTCAGCCTCATTCTGTTTCTTTTCCAATCCGTTAATATTCTTAATTTGTGCAGAAACACAATTCCTTGACTAAATGGACATAAGAGATTCATTAAACCAACTCAACAGATGGGCAATGGTCAAACGCTCTTGGCAAACTCCCATCAGCAGCTCACTGTATTATTATTATTACCACACAATGACTGACGTATCTATTTCTCTTAGTAATAGCACTGGCATGTTTATTACTGCCTCTCCCACTAACAACAGACACCAAAACAAGTGAATAATAATGAAATGAAACAGGTCACTGCTGCGTCGACATTCAAAGCCAACAGCTAAATGAGTCTGACCTTGAAGCTGCCGAGGCAGAGAACTCCTGCCCTACAATTACTGGGGAATTGGGAGATGTTAAACCCATCAAAACACCCCCCACCTCCCAGATCTGTCCAACATCCAGATTTGACCTTGAAGGTGGTATAACGCCGGGCATGCCGACACTCTCCCCAGCAGACTTGAGCTATTTCAGACACTTGTGTGAAACTAAGCGTTCTGGCAAGGCGTGACTTTCTAGCAAGTGCTCGTGGAACAGAAAAGAACAGTTTAAACATCTGAAATCACAAGGCTCCATATCGTCAATTCCCATCTACAAAGATCAAACCATTATGGTTTGCATGATTATTAAACTAAAGTAATGATTTTTGGATACTAAATGCTATTGTGGTGTGGCAATGTGAATGGTCCATTACAACACAAAAGAGAATAAAGCTGTGTAAATGAAAATGAAAAACAAAAAAAAATTGTGAAAATTTTGTCATCATTTACTCATGTCCCTCATGTCGTTCCAATCCTCTATGAGTTTCTTTCTTATGTTGAACACAAAAGAAGATATTTTGAATAATGCTGGTAATCAAACAGTTGATGGACCCCATTGACTTCCATAGTATTTCTTTCCCTACTATAGAAGTCAATGGGAATCAACAACTGTTTGGTTCTTCAAAATTCTTCAAAATATCTTCTTTTGTGTTCAACATAAGAAAGAAACATATACAAGTTTGGAATGACATGACAACATTTTCATTTTGGTTGAGTAGTCTGGATTAAAACTATTCCTTTAAGTTAATAAGAAGAACAGCTGTAAAATTGACAAAAACAGTATATTAAAAAAAAATACAAATAAACACTGTTGTCCAAAAACATTATTATTATTATTATTATTATTATTATTATTATTATTATTATTATTATTATTATTATTATTATTATTATTATTTTATTTATTTAATTATTTATTTTTGAAGAAATATGTTTATTAAAAAAAAATAGTTCACTTTTAGGCCACTTAGGGTATCCTCCCACTTTCTTCTACTAATGGCCAAAACTGGTCTATCACATGGTATATATTTCATAATTAAAAGGAAAACAAACAAACAGAACTTATTTAAAACAACTAACATCCCACTTTTATTCACAATTATTTGAAAGAACCATAAACAACAACAAACAAAGACACATTTTTGTAATAAGATCAACAACAACAACAACAACAACAACAATTATAATAATATTAATGATAAAAAAATCTTCTCTCTTACATTCCTGCATTTTACTTATGCTCTGGCTTGCATATTAATTTAGCTCATGCTAAAAACTTGGCATTGTGTACTGTAAATATTGTTGGCTCTTATAATAAATTGCTTGCAATGTTCCTTATTTGTAAGTCGTTTTGGATAAAAGTGTCTGTTACATGACTAAATCTAAAATTAGAATTTCCCTTCAATTACGCAACAGAAAATGTTTAAATAATTATTACAAACAAATCTTTAAAATAGTCCTGTCAAAATGTCCACCTGGAGAGTAAGTGTAGGAGTTAGTTGCTGATCAATTGATGAGTCACATTTCCCACTCTCATTCATTTTTCTCAGAAAGACTGTGATAAGGGGGAGAAGTTTATGCTCTCCTCACTTCCTCATCTTCCTGATAAGACGTGAAGGCTTTGGGGAACAATGAAAGCACAGGAGAGGTTTCCTCAGAAACCAAAGATAACCACTAACTTCACCTCCTCTTCAACAAGGGCATCTCAACATCAATACTTTTCTCTTATCCACAACACCCAGCAGTCTTCCTAGTGCTTCTCCTGCTGAGAGGAGAAACTTTCACCATGGATCTTCTAGAAAAATATGCTACCTTAGCAATACAGGACAGGATACCTCTACACATCACATAGTATGGGAGCGGACATCTAATGGACTGTAGGGTGTCATAACATTGTGTGGAACGAGAAATAAGATGCTTATAAAAAATGCCTTTTCTCTTCTCTAGCTGATATTTTATGTACTTTTCTTTCTTTCTTTCTTTCTTTCTTGTTCTGCAGTTTAAAAGACTGGTTTTCATATCCTATGCAAATAATTATGTCAAGATGACACAAAAATCAGTCAAGCTGTGAGACTGCCTTTGGTAAAGCATCTGTGCTGGTTTATAGCTTAAAGGTAAGACAGAATAAAATAGATATTCTTCAATTATTCCTCTTATTAAATCTTAATAATAATATTAATATTAATTTTTAATTGTTCTTATGATACTAAAAACAATACTCTGTATTATTCTTAAATTAATTTCATATCAATATCAGTGTTTTTTTTTGTTTTTTGTTTTATCTGAAACACTGTATCGACACACATAATCTGTTCAAATTCATAATTTGCTAAAATAAATCACAGCTTATCAAGTGGCCTTGATTGTGAAAATTCCTGTAATGTTCTTCAGAGGTATTAAAAAAAATAATAATAAAAAAAAAACACTGAATTTTAAGCCTTGAAATAAACTAACCAGCTCTGAGATGAATAACAACATTTGGCATGAAGCAAAAGAAGTATTCAAGAACTGAGAAAGAGACAAAAGTACTAGACTGTGTACTTAATGTCTTTTGTGAATGAATGAGTTGCTAGTTACATGAAGCATTTTTCTGCTTCTTTTTGCTTTTTTATGCATTTGTTTGTGTGTGTGTGTGTGTACTGGTATTTCCTAAGTTATGGAGACCAAATGTCTCTACAACGATAGTAATACCAGTAAATTTTGACCTTGTAGGTATTGTTTGCCCTCCATGAGGAAAACAACTTATAAATTATACAGAAATTATTTTTTAGAATTTTTAATTTTTTTATTTTTTTTTATTTTTTTTTATAAAATGTAAAAATTGCAGAATTTCATAAGTTTTGTGTGAGGGGAGTTTAGGGGTAGGGTAAAAACCACTAAGCCTATGAAATGTCCCCATAATGATAATGCCCCCATAGTGTGTGTGTGTGTGTGTGTGTGTGTGTGTGTGTGTGTGCGTGTGTGTGTGCGTGTGTGTGTGTGTGTGTGTGTGTGTGTGTGTGCTTGTTTATGACATGGGTATGACATAGGTATTACAATGTGAAGGCAATGAGGACACTTTCGGTTCAAAAGGCTTTTAAATCATTCAAATTATTTATTTATTTATTTATTTTTTATTTTACATTTTTTACACAAAGTTTTTGTGAGGGGTAGGTTTAGGTGTAAGGTGATATACAGTTTGTACAGTATATAAAAAATGTGTGTGTGTGTGTGTGTGTGTGTCTGTGTGTGTGTGTGGTCCTGGTAAACCATATGTTATGGGGACAAAATGTCCCCACAAAGATGGCAATATACAAAATCCTTGTCGGGACATTTTTTGGTCCCAATGAGGAAACAAGCTTATAATCATACAGAATGAAGTTTTTTGAAAATCTAAAAATGCAGAAGTTTTCCTGTAAGTGGTAGATTTAGGTTTAGAGCAATAGAAAATACAGTTTGTACAGTATAAACATCATTATGCCTATGGAATGTCCCCATGAAACATAGAAAACTCAACATCAGTGTGTGTGTGTGCGTGTGTGTGTATGTGTGTGTGTGTGTGTGTGTGTGTGTGTGTGTGTTAATCAAATCAACAACGATGTTACAATATAAATCTATGGGCTATAGCAAAATATTTAAATATAACCAGTGAATATAAGGCAGCCCATAAAAAGGATATCAGTGGCCCATCACCACATTCCAAATTATTATTTCAAAATTATGATTATAAATTATTATTATAAAAACTTTTTGAAAATTCGTTATAAGTGAGTAACACAATAATTACAATACAATAAACAAAGCTATCCACACTGCAAGAGAGCATGTTGATTATAACACAATGTGGACAGTTTTTATTATAATGGAGCCATTCTAGCGTTGCACCGTCACTTGCTTGCTGTGCAGAGCAGACAGGGTGTAAAAGGCTTTATTTAAAATAGCCTACATTAAATTCAGATTAATTTGCAAAAGATTTCACAATTCAGTGAGCTACACTTCTGTTTTTAGGACTCATGAAGCAAAGCATCAGGGTATGTAAATACAACATCAATGACTGAGAATTTGTCAATAATATATTTGTTAATTTGTTAACAACAACAACAACAACAACAACAATAAATCCTCAAATTCTCAAGTTGAGAAGTTACTGAAAGCATTCATGAATTTAAAGGCTTTTTAGTGCTTACATCCACATTTCACTTAAAACGGACATATTTTCATCAGATCAATCATTCATTTTAAAACAGACAGTATCTATGGTTGTTGGTTACATCACATTTTAAAACCAAATGAAAATGTATCATTATCCTTACCAGGTTATTTTATTTTCTACTCCACTTTTACCTCATATTTTCTAAAAGAAGCCAGGAAGCTATGAAATTTGTGGGGAAACTAACTCTGTCCACTCCCATAAAGCATTGTGAATGATGTAACAGCCACTGGCCAGTTAATTGGCTGCGTTTCCCATTTATGCATTACCAGCAATTTCTTCGATTGGCGAACCTCGCTAATCTCGCTCAAAGACTAAGGATTCAACAATTAAACTTCAAAATGACTGTTGAATGAAAGTAAAAATCACAGAATATCTGGCTTCTGAAGAAACACACGCCATTGTTTAACAACCTCAGAACTGATTGTAGGCCGTCTCCACAGGTTTACACTTAATTATATTGTTTACCTCTGCAGCGCTACTGTTGCACTCAGTCGTCCCAACCCTTGATGCTGACTTTGATGTTGATTCGCCACCGAAAGTCTCTCAAATCTTTTTATGATACCTTTTGAACTCTTCGGCCTCTTCATCAGGTGAATGAACACGCCGAACAAGAGGAAGGATATGAGGCAGGAGTAAAATGGTGTCAAAGACTAAACCATACCTGGGGAGTTCAAGCATGTAACACAGGAAGGAAGTATGTGCTGACAGCTCAAAGTCATCTCTTTTATGGGCTGAGCATCAGAGGTGGCTTTGACACATTTGACGCAGTGTCAGATCTGCCATAAATGGGTAACAGAGATGTTGCTCTGTTATTCCTCATTGTTTGAAATGTATTATTTGTATACTGACAAATAATATTTTAACCAAAATACATAAAAGCCACATATTTGGAAGCAAATTCCCCACGTGTTTGTTATCATGACCGAATTATAAATCTAATGCAAAAATAATACTCTGTGAAATCCAATTATTGCAGCAACCAGTGAATAATACCACTCCACAGGAGCCTCAGGAGTCTCAGCATTCAAAGCTACTCTTCAAAGAGCATAAAACTTTAGAGTCTCTTTAATCATGTCATACCGGATGCACTGCGAATATGTTTTCAGTCCCACACATCAGTGATAAAAACGGAGCAAGCTTGAACCGGACACATTAAGATGAATAACGCTAAGAAAACAAGCACTCAGAAAAAGAGCAAAACAACCAAGCAAGTCCACTCACGCATCACATGATTAAAACCATAGGTGCGCATCGGCTTTGGCTGGACCTGCTGCTCCCACAACTTTTCAGAAGCACAAGTTCAAAAGGAACACTGCGAGGGGCTCGGATAACATCACAGAGGCCCCGATGGATTTCACTCGTCAGCTTCTCTAGATCTTTCAGGGCCAGCATCCCTCCAAAGCACTGAGCTTAACAATCACGAGGAGAGGAATGAAGGCAAAAAATACATTTGAGTTTGATAGAGGGTCTGCAGGCATCAATGCAAAAACTGAATACGGTTTCTCAATGTCCCCCTTTCCCCAAATAGGATCATCACCTGGAAGATTACCCTGGTTACGCTGCATTGAGTCAAGTCATCCCTTCCTTTCTCGTCAATCAGCCACCGGAAAGTCGGCGTCTGGAGGGGGAAAGGCCCCCTATTGGATCCTAGTCTCTGCAGAGAGAATATGACAATGGCGTCTAACAGGGAAGCTTGCGGAGGTTGTAATTTTCCACAAGTGTAGAGCTGTTCCTTTGGGAATGAAGGGAAAGGCATATCTAATTAGTTTTAAATTTAGGCCTTAATTCGGAAAAAGAAGGATATTAATATTACATTAATATGGCCGTGAGCGACTTGATGCATTGGTCACTTTAATAGGAATAAAATAGTTTTTATGAGCAGTATGAGCAGTAGCAGATGCACTTAACCTGTGGGAGTCGGGTAAATGCTTTCGGTAGTATCCGAGGCACCATCATAACTTTGGTTGAAAACAGAGTGGAGTCGTGATGTACCCTTTTAAAATCAACCCAAGCTAGTGTGCAAATCACATTCTTAAAGGAACAGTACAGCAAAAAAATACAAATACTTTCATTATTTACATTATTTACCCTCATGTTGTTTAATCCATGTATGCTAAATTGTTCCCAAAATGTAAAAAAAAAAAAAAAAAAAAAGCTCTGTGAAAACATAACAAAGTTGTCCATATGACTTAAGCGCATATTCCAGGTCTTCTGAAGTCATACTATGAAATTATGTGAGGAACATACCAAAATTTAAGTCATCTTCACCACTGCTGATGTTATCAAATTAAACCCATATGGAGTGGGCTGGGTGGCAACAACCCTGAAAGACATTGGTTCTCATAGCCAAACATCATGATGTCAAACCTGGAACATGTGTCATGTCTGATCAGAGTGCTGTTGCAGAGGTAGATTGTCAGTGGGAAAATGAATCAAATTTAAATCTATTTCTCACACAAAGCCATCGTATGGCTTCATAAGGTCTGGATTATAGCATATGAGTCATACAGACTACTTTTCATGTGCTTTAGTGCTATGCCCCATTTAAAAAAAAAAAAAAAAAAAAAAATTAAATGAATACTTTTACTCAGCAAGGATACATTAGACTAATCAAAAGTGCCAGTTAAGGCATTTTTGATGTTAACAAAAGATTTCTATTTCAAATAAATGCTTTTCTTTTGAGCTTTCTTTTCAAAGAATCCTGAATTATAATGTATCATGGTTTCCTCAACATATACAGTGCCCTCCATAAGTATTGGAACAATAAAGACAAAATTGCTTTCTCTGCTGTGGGTCAAGACATTTGAAAATAAGATTAAAAGATGAATATGAGACAAAACTACAGAATGTCACATTTTATTATTAGGTCTTTAGATACATACATGTTTTATCAAATAAAAAGGACAGCACTTTTAGAGTTCATCCCACTATTTGATGTGAGCATAAGTATTGGAACAGCTGCCTCACAGGACTTTCTAAGTCATCAGCTGTGTCCTGTTGCATTCATTCTTCAGATATTAAAAGCAGGGAATGTGTCTTATCAGTTATATCCATTGCTTCTGCATTCTAAGTCTTGCATTCGATGATGACACACACAAACCAGGATGAAGACGAGGAAGCTGACTCTGAAAGAAAAGCAAGCAATTTGGATGCTAAAAGAAAATAGGAAGTTAATTAGAACTATAGGAAAAACAAAGGGCATGAAGAAATCAAGAGTTTGGAAACCACTGGTGACATCAGCAACCAACGACAACCTAATCGGCTGAGAAAAACAACAGTAGTTGATGACAGACAAATCATAAAAGCGGTGAAAATGAACCCTAAAAGACGTGTCTGTAAAATCACCAACAACTTCCAGAAAGCTGGGGTGATGCTCTGACAATCTACTGTCCTCAGGAGACTTTGACACATAATTACAGATGCTACACAGCAAGATGCAAACCTCTGACCAGCACCAAAAATAGAAAGGCAAGATTAGAGTTTGCAAAAAAGCACAAAGGTGAGCCAGAAGAGTTTTGGAACTGTGTTTATGGACCGATGAGACAAAGATGAACCTTTATCTAAGTGATGGGAAAGCAAAAGTGTGGAGAAAAAAAGGAACTGCAAATGATCCTAAGCATACAACCTCATCTGTAAAGCTTGGTGGAGGTGGTGTCATGGCATGGGCATGTATGGCTGTCTCTGGAACAGGCCCTCTCAATTTTAATGATGACTTAATGTATGATGACAGTAGCAGAATGAATTTGGAAGGGTACAAAACCATCTTGCCTACCAATATAAAAGAAAATGCCACCAAACTCATTAGAAAGCACTTAATATTGGATCAGGACAATGATCCAAAACACCCTGCCAGTTCAGTCAAGGAGTTTATCAGGGCAAAGAAATGTAAAGTCTTAGATTGCCCAAATCAATCTCCAGATTTAAATTCGATTGAACATTAATTTCACCAGCTGAAGAGGAGACCAAAGACAGAAACTCCCCAAAACAAGCAACAGTTGGAATTGGCTGCATTAAAGGCTGGGAAAAAAGCATTTCATAGCATAAGACCAAGAGTCTGGTGATGTCTATGGGTTGCAGACTCACTGCTCTGATTGCATGCAAGGGATCTGCAACAAAATATTAGCTTTTAATCTTTTACATCTGCCTTAAATTCAACTGTTCCAATACTTATGCTCACATCAAAAAGTGGGATGAACTCTAAAAGTGCTGTCCTTTTTATTTGGTAAAACATGTATGTGTCGAAAGACCTAATAATAAAATGTGACATTCTGTAGTTTTGTCTCATATTCATCTTTTAATCATATTTGCAAATGTCTTGACTCCACAGCAGAGAAAGAAATTTTGTATTTACTGTTCCAATACTTATGGAGGGCACTGTATATAAAAAAGTAGGCAGCACTTTAGTATAGGGACCAAATCTCACTATTAACTATTAGCATGCCTAGCATTAGCACTATTAACTTATTAGCATGCCTATTATTAACATATTGGCTGTTTATTAGTACTTATAAAGCACATATTCTGCATGACCATATTCTACATCCCTGATCCTACCTAATATCTAAACTTAACAACTACCTTACCAACTATTAATAAGCAGCAAATTAGGAGTTTATTGAGGCTAAAGTCAGAGTTGGTTTGTTAATAGTGAAAACTGGACCTTAAATAAAGTGTAACCAAAAAGTTTCTTGAGCACCAAATCAGCATATTAGAATGGGTTCTGAAGGATCATGTGAAACTGAAGACTCAAGGCTGAAAATCCAGCTTTGCCATCTCAGGAATAAAATGACATTTTAAAATAAATTAAACTAGAAAACTTAATTTGTAATATGTCACTGTATTACTGTTTATACTTTATTTTTGATCAAATAAATGTCTTTCAAAACATTAAGAAATATACCAACCCCAAACCTTTGAACGGTGTATATTTCAGGCTCAACAGTCAATGACTACTATGAATTATTCATTGAGAAGTTTTTTATTACTATGTTACATTTTATATTATATTACATTACATTATATTATATTATTATCAATTTGAGGGGAAAATAAACATAAGAATGTTGTGAGTAAATGATAACAGAATTTCCATTTTTGGGTGAACTATAAATACCAAGCAGACCCAATTTTTACAAACTGCAATGATATTTAGTGCATCCCCTGGCAAATATGATGGTTTCACCTTTATAAACAAGAATAACATCATTCATAGCTGGAACCCGTGTGTAGGACGGATGAACACTGAAATGTCACTCAAAAAATGGAGATGACATCAGAAGTATAGTTCTATGCTGGTGAGTCATCATCATTTTGATAATGAAACAATGATGAAACCTGCAGATAAAGGTTACGCTTCCAGTTGATTGTGGATATCTGACACCACAGGCCTGCCCACAGACCTAAACCAGCGAGCCCAAGGGGGGCAAAGCACAATGCCTCCATATGCTCACCGATGCAGGGCTTCAGCCGCCTCCCACAAACACTGAAGCACTGTTCTGAAAACATACAAAAGCCAGGAAACAGGCTGACAGTTCAGTGCATCTCATTTCCCAAAGCACATTTATTTTTGTAATCATTTCCCTACATACAAATAATCGTATAGCCCATAACAGCCTTTGTGAAGATGTAAATACTGTTTCGCCCATTAAAAAATGTAATTTGCCAAATGGTGGTGGTTTCCATTAATTTCGAAAATTACACCGCTCTCAAAGTCGCTCATTTTTATTCATTGTGCTATCACTTTGTGCACTCCAGATACTAAGACTATTAACAAGGTTTAAAACAATGTTATCCAGGGATTTGTGGATGAGAGTTAAACCTCCCAGTATTAAATTGATTCTGAAATGCCAAGAGCATTTGCATTTCATTAAATCACAACAGAACAATTATACCTTTGTGAACGGTGATACAGTTGTGAAGGTGTACAGATTACGCATTTGCATTATTTGTACTGGGGGCTGGGCATTAAATGAAAATGCTAGTATTACTGTTATTTTGCAGCCTGAAATGAGCTCTCGAGAAGCGCTTACAAAGCTTGATCTGCAGTGCGTGCTGTGGCTTTTGTCTTTCTGTGCTTCTGTGCTTTCAGGAAGGTTTTGATTTAGGTCTAAGCGAGTTTGATGTATAATAGATGGAATATAGGAATGCCTGCTGGTGCAAAACAAGGTGAATCGAGCCTTTTCTGCTTCCAACTACTACATATATATTCAGCGCTGCCTTGTATCTGTATACGGTCTTAATCTAGTTCTGCTTTTCTCCATCTATCCCCTTCTGCCTCCCCCTCATTTGTACTCTGGAGGCTCAGAGTGACCCCCAGGGAGTCAATCAGGGCATCAGAGTCTTCCTACAGGCCTTCGGTGACACACATTTCTCTGAGCAGAACACTGCTATTAATGTCAGCATGGAGTCACCCTAAAGACTCTGCTTTACTCAGTTGTGTTGCCAAAAAGGCAGCTTATGACTTCAAAACACTTAAATATTAAGCATAGAGCACCACATTAGCACCATAACACTCCATTTCACCACACCATAAATATTTTTCTTTTTCACAATTTATCCTCGGTGTAGGCCCACTCTACTTGCCGTTCACGTAATGTATTGTGGGAATGCTTGGCAGAAAATTTAGCACATGCTACTTCAAAAGCAAAATTTTAATGTGGGATTTGCACCAATGACTCATTTGAAAAAAAATAAAATAAAATAAATAAATAAATAAAAATTGTGAAATCATAAAATGTTTTTTAAAGGAACATACAATTATATGAAATAAAATACTAAATAATAATAATAATAATAATAATAATAATAATAATAAACATAGTTTTAATGTTTGTTTTTCAGTGATGGCTGATGTAAAAAATAAAATAAATAAAATAAATTAATAAAAGCAAAATGAAAACATGCACGAAAAAAAATAGTACAGTAAAATAGTACAAACCATCAAATTAGATGAAATAAAAGGCAAAATAAAACAAAATGCATTATTTTAATATGTGATTTGCACAAATGATTAATTAAAAAAAATGCTAAATAAAAGGCAAAACAATAAAACAGTAAATAAAATAAAATTAGATAAATGGCAAAACAAAATAAAAACAAACTAAAATTAACGTAAAGACAATAAAAATCAAAAATTCAAAACAAAATAAAACAGAAAAAATACATAAAATAAATAAAAGGCAAAATAAAATAAATATGCTAAACAAAATAAAAATAAAAAACAAACTAAAATACAGAAAATGAAATAAAAAAGTAGAATAAAAAATACAAATTACAAAAAAATAAAATAAAACAGAAATTAAAATGTAAACATTAAAAAATACAAAACAAAATAAAACAATAAAAAATCATATTAAGTAGAAAAAAGCAAAAATAAATCAAAATAGCATACAATTAATAAAATAAAAAAACAAAATAAAAAACAAACCAAAATACAGTAATTAAAATAATAAAAAAGGTCATATAAAATACCTATATAATAAATATGAAACCATCTGATAATCCTCTCAAACCGTTAATTGCAGAAAGCATTAACAACACCAAATGTTTTTTCTAGGCGTAATTAAAAAAAATAATTCCCCCCCTCGATAATTCACTGCTGTTGTCGTTTACTGAACCAAACAATTCAAACTAATGCTAAATGTCACACTTTGTACAGCACAGGGCTGATAGATAGCCCACCCCTGTCTTCACTGAGTGGTTTGAGGACACTTCAGATAATGCAGACAAACTCACAACAAAAGGGCTTTCAGTTTTCCCAGTTGTTGACAAGTCCTTTGAGCTAGAATGGCCATTGTAGCAGCTGGAGAACACGGAGGGTGAAGGCTGCGGAGCACGCTGGGGACATAAAATAGGCGGCTGGAAATTAGGCTGAGAGTGATGTTTATGGAAACAAAGTGAGAGAGGAACGAGTGAAGACATACATTAGCTTTTACTGGGAGTCCATCTCTCTGTGTGGAGCATGCCGATCCACAGCAGGGGCTGAAGAGAGAGATGAAAAATAATGACAACAAGCTGTCATGTCTGTCCTGCTATTACCACAGAGTGTCATTTCCTGTCTACAGTATGCACATTTGAAACAGGGCTTCTAGTGCAATAGCTTGCAATGCTGTGTAATTTTCGTCAGCAGGAATTCGCTCTCTGTTGAGGTTGGCTGCATGTGAATAGAAACACTCATGTACTAATCATTAGTGAGCCACAACAGGGCAGAGCTGGGGGTGTGTTGCTTGACTTTGAAGTAGCAGAAAAACTGCACCGATGCGCAGACAGATGCGTGCAGACGCACACTCGTGGTCCCTATAGATTTACCTTTGTACAACTGGGAATGAGACCGTTTATCACATGTACCCGATGAACAGAAAAACAGAGGGCTACAGATGTCCCCATATGGCAATGATTCAATCAAAACTTTGTGTTCGCCCACTTACCACAGATGTCTTTTATATTTATAAACCTACATATACAGATAGAAATTCTGAACTTCTATGTGTATATCTACATTAAATACAAATTTACAGTACACCTTTATTTGACTGCGAATCAAACGCATGACCTTGTCTTTGCAAGCACAAATGATATTATCCCAGCAGGCACAAAACAGGCACACAACGTCATAAGACGTTGATATTTGGTTAAATTTCGGTTGCGACGTCGGGTGACCAAAATTCAACGTAAATTCAACGTCTAATGTCAATGTTAAATTGATGTCCAATACCGACATCAGCTGACGTTGAGATTTTGTTGTTTTTAGGTTGTGCAACCAAAATCCAACGTTAAGTCAACGTCAAATTGACGTCAACCCGATTTTCATTTTCAACCAAAACGCAACGTCTGTCCGACGTCATGCCCAACGTCAACCTGACGTTACATAGACGTCTGGTGCCTGCTGGGATATTTTCAAAACTGAATATTTTAATTTACACAATAGTGTTTATATACACTCAGAAATATAATTAGTCAGTTTGTCTAATACTCAATCAAAAGACCAGCAATCCAGATAAAAGGGAGCCTAATTTTCATCTACTTTAGAAATTGACAGTGATAGTTTGGAATCCAAGTGGCAGAAAGAACGAGTGAAATGATTGGTAACCTATCAGCAGGACATGATTTCTTCATTTATGACAGAGTCAAGAGAGAAAATTGATTCAATGTACTTTTTCCAGCTGTATAGAAAAACATCACAGGGAAAACACAGAGCTATCATGCACCAGTGGAGTTTCTAGCCACCAGTACTGAAGCACAGGTCCCCCAATAAAAATTTCAGTGTTTTCCCCCATTTTCTTTAATATTGTGTATCTTAATGAGTTTTATGGATAACTGCAATCTAAACATTTTTGACAAAGTAACATTCTTAACATTAACCTAGCAAACACACATTAGCAAACAACGCTGCAAGAAAAAAAAACAATTGCTATACAAAACTTACAAAAGTATACACCTTTACAATTATAGTGTACTGTAGAAGTACCATGGTCTAGTGATAGAATCAAATGGTAATACTATGTAACTTTGATACTTTAATACTATTACAGTATGTTTGCTGGAATGTGGAAGTAAGCAATGTTCTGTGAATGTACAAGACTTTCCATTCATTAGCCACTGATGGTAAATAAAAAGAAAGTTCGGTAAAATTAAAATAAAATGATAACAAATTCCAGTCTGCAACATGAAGCAGCCATAATGGATTGTTTCTGTACAGCTAAAAAACAGGAAGAGTCTGAAACCGGAAGCCTTGCACATGTAAGTTAAAACGGCCACACCTGTTCTTAAAAATAAGATGGATCTTTCAAAATAAATAAAAATAATAGTGTATTTTAAGGGTTATCGTTGGGGCTGTGTTTTGATCGGAAGATGTGTTGTAGTATGTTTTACAGCTGACAAGGACAAACTGCTCAAATTGATTCAATGCACGAGTGAGCTCTTCGAATGATTCAGACTGAATTGCTAATTGATTCAGATTGTTGTTCAAACCAATTTTTAACTGATTCACTGAATGAGAACTGCTTGAATTAGTCATTCATTTGCGAATTTGGAATCCCTAGCTTCAATTCTAAACAGCTGACAGAAAATAAAAGCCACGACATGATTGTTAAAAGGAAAATCAGTACACTGTATATGAGATTCCTGTCGCACACAATCATCTTTTATTTACAACATTTTAATTCTGCTACTTCACCCCGCACATGTTTCAGAACATTTGGAGGCAGTTTGTCTATTCCCGGTCTCGTTTTTGTTTCAGAAAGAGCATGTGGTACTAATTATGTAATAACTCAAGGAAAAGAAAATATCAGGCTAATTACAACACTTCAAACTGCAGAAAATAATAAAAATAAACACATCATACATACTGTTGATGTAGAAGATGATTGCTTTTACTTGTTTTACATCTTTATCACAATATTTCATTGTATCATACAGTCAGGCAGTTTATTCCAAGCTGCTTTATAATAGCAATGAAAGATTGTGTATAGTAGATTATAAAATATGAGTTAAAAAGTTAACCAAACATCAATGCATTAACCTTTATTAACTCCAAACTTAAAGCAGTACTGTAAACTGTGACACAGCATTGACATTGTTTATACATGCTGAATAACCAATGGCAATAATCAATGGCATATATCCGCTGGCTATGTATACAATCTGTTTCCCACACATTTTTGGCAGTTAGCAAAATTCCTTCTAGACTTTCAGGCCATATTTGTGAAGTCATACCTGAGTGCATTAGCATTAGAATATAGTAATGGTGTCAGGAGGATGCATTCTCTGAGTTTCCTACAAAGGAACAGCAGGGTGCCATCCAGACACCAGTGCATCCCTTCCTCCAGAGACACCGGAGTTGTCTGCCCTCTGGGGTTAGCTAGCCTCAAACTTCTGACACCCCCCAAAAAGTCAGACATGCTTCCCTCTTGAGCGCTCTGTCTCTGTAACTTCAAATCTGACCTGTCCCCTTTTCCACCCACCCATCCTTCAACCCCCCAACCTCTCCTTCCACGCTCCCACAGCCTCTAAACCCAGCCCTGTCCTTTCGTGTGACGCTGTGGCTTTGATCTCAGGGGCCGGCGTGGTTCAGTAGTTGGCAGTCACAACCCTTTCCCTGTTCCACATGGCGAGGCTGCCCACTCATGTGGCCTGTACAGAATCTGCCTTCGTTAACCCTTTGCACTCTGCGGTTGCCTGGTAACACACTCACAGTCTGGACAGACGGGAGTGAAACTCGCCGCGGCTGATTGATGAGTGCCATAAACACGTCAGGAATAAAGGAGGGAACACAAAACTTAATGAAAAAACGACAAACCTTAAAGTTGTTGTACATGGGTGGATGATCGGAACCAATTTATTTTTTGGGCTTCTTCGGGACTGTCAAATCATTGAACTCTTGCCCTTTTGTCTCTTGGCATTTCACAAAATGGCAGGCTTCAAGTGTGTTTGTTTCTTGTTTGCATTTATGTTTCAGGGTGTGCGATTTTGAGTTTAGTTTTTTTTTTTGTCTGCACACATCAATATCAGTTAGTTCTAAAGTCCTAAAGTGTCATCACATTTAGTCACTATTGTGTAAGCATTACTGGTGGCGAATGACTGTCTACAACTTTTAGTCAAGTCTATTTTTTTTTTTTTTTAAGTAGCAAAGGAATGCTTTCATAAATGTTTTTGTATGAATTAGAAAATATGCTTTTAAAACTGTATATTCTGTCATATGTAGTGTTGGAAAATGCAATACATTCTAGTGAATCAGTTTGTTCTAGTAGTTTATATTCAGTTCAAATGTTTAAGGTTTTTAAGATTTGTTAATGTTTCAGAAAGAAGACACTTTTGCTTACCAAGGCTGCATTTATTAAAAAAAAAAAAAACTGTAATATTGTGGAATATTATTTAAATTTACTCTTGTGACGACAAAGCTGAATTTTCAACAGCCATTACTCCAGTCTTCAGTGTCACATGATCCTTCAGAAATCATTCTAATATATTGATTTGCTGCACACTAAATATTTCTTCTTATTAATATCAGTGTTGAGCACAGTTGTATATTTTAGGATTCTCTGATGAATGGAATGTTCAAAAGAAAAGCATTTATTTGAAATAGAAATCTTTTGCAACAATGTAAAACTCTTTACTGTCACTGTTTTTAATTTTTGTGAAGCTTAAGCTGTTGTTCATCTCTGTTTTGAATTCTGTGTTTGCTGCCCTAGTGAAAAATAAATATACTAAAATATATTTGAAAAACATTATTTCATTCTATACAACAGATACATTTAAATATTGATGTGCTTAATACAAAATACCCTGCAATTGTACTATTGGTATACTAAACTGCTGTACTAAAAGTCTGCTAAATTGGAATAACTAATTTTGTACTTAATGCACTTTAATTGTGCAGAAGTACTGCTGAAGTCCAACTGAATATGTACTGAAGTATATTTGATTGTGTTAAAATGGAATTATTGCAAGTACACTTCAGGTACACTTGCATTTAAAGACTGATGTTATGATGCAATAGTGACATTAAAAAACATTTTATGCTTAATATTTAGAAATGTGCATTGTGCACAAGCAGTACTCCAAACACAGTTCAATTATTATTTTTTATATCATTAAGTCTTGAGCTATATGTCACGAAATATGCTAATAGATTTGAACTAAGTATGAAATCAATGTATTTTAAATATATTCCGAATTCCGGAAATGTTGGGAAGTTTTTTTTAAATTTGAATAAAATGAAAACTAAAAAAACGTTCAAATCACGAGCCAATATTTTACTCACAATAGAACATAGAGAACATAACAAATGTTTAAACGGAGCAATTTTACACTTTTACCCACTAAACGAGCTCATTTCCAATTTGATGCCTCATACAGGTCTCAAAAAAGTTGGGACGGGGGCATGTTTACCATGGTGTACTTTCTTACTAAGGTAGTTATGGTTATTAGCTAAGTAAATGTATCAGTGTTTATTGATATTCTACAGTTTAATTCTGTCAATATTGATAACTGTGTTAGAGATCTCTATTGTTTTTATAACAAATAAATACTCTGATCAATGATCTGACCATCAAAATAAATTATATTGTCATTGTATATTGCTAATAATGCTGCATATATTTGAAAAGGTTTTATCCTTTCAAATAGCATAAATGTAGTTATCCATTTTAGCAGCTTGTGTAGATAAGATTTTTAAAAAGGCAGATTGACTCCAGATTAACTACTTTAAATTAAGAGTAGTTCCAAAATAGCGTCCTCAAGAAAGATAAGCATGACTTCAGATCAATGACAGAGTCTTGCGCAACTAAATTGACTTGCCATCCTGAAAAAGAGAGAGAAGAAAAAAGGGGCGGAAAAGAAATGACTTATTTAAAATTCCCATGCTAGTCTCATTCCAGCAGAATGACAGGGCCTCAAAGGTACAGGCAGCCGACAGAGGAAGCAGCACTAAGTGCCTGATCAGCACTACGGGGGGCTTTTCAAAGGCCTTTATGAAGCCCATCTGTCATTGGCTCTGTGCAGGGTTAGAGCTGGTCAGGAAAGAGGTCTATTCTAGACAAGGCCTTCAAAGTGTCCATAACCCCAGGAAGACAAAGGCTATGCTCAGGGCAAAACTGTCACTTCCTCTCTATGGACGAAGTAACACACTCAGACGCACATACGAGGAAAAATAAAAAAGGTTGTCAACATTCTCTGTAGTCTTCCTGTCTGGGAGCAGAGGAGAGGAACAGAGAGATGGATTGTCACATTAGTTCCGCTGGTAAAAAGAACATAGAGCACAGTGTCATACATGGGCTATCTCTGCTCTAGGTCATGATGGGCTAACTTTCATACATACATCATTTAACATAGACTGGTTATGTTGGAAAATCCTTGGTCGCCACAAAAGTTAGACAATGGTTCTCTGATTCGTCAGGCATGCTAGCTCACAACATTCTGGTAGTTGTATGTGTTATTTAGCAACTTATCAAGTAAAAAAACAAAAAAACAAAAAAAACAATGGCTTTATGATTCATGCTTGGCATTTTACTCTGTATAATTTATGTTGGAGGACAAAACATCTCTTCAAGTGGGCCTAACTAATAAATCTCATAAATCCAAAACTGCCATTCTAAAAACCCACGCTAAAGCTAAACACTAATTGTCTTGCTGGTTTTAGGACTACAAGCTTAACAGCTTTATTTGAACCCAATAACATACGTTTGAAAGAATAAAACAAGGTAGCTCTGAGACCCAAAACATAAGTAATCTAACATTTTTAAGGGCACTTTTAAAAATATCAGTTCACTTAATAACTTTTAAAGCTTTAAAACTATCTTACTTTTTTTTAAGTAAATATGTTTTAAAGGTGAAGTGTGCAATTTTATTCTGTTAAAATACAGGGATTTCTCATATCTCAGCTCAATATACAGTAACTATAAGACATTATACATTTTTAAGAAAATTCCCTGACAACTGTAAGTAACATGGGCTCAACTAATGATGTGTCTGTCAATCAATGGAAGATGAGAGGAGTATGGAAACCTGTTTGATTTTGTGCACTATTAATACAATTTTATTATTATTATTTTTTTTTAAACTTAAAAATGTAATTTATTGGTGGCAAAGCTGAATTTTAGCAGCCATTGCTCCAGTTTTCAGTGTCACATGATCCTTCAGAAATCATTCTATTATGCTGAAACTTTTCTAACTATAATCAATGTTAAAAACTTTTATTTTCCGAAGAAAACTTATTTTTGTGTCATATATCTGTTTTTTAGGATTCTTTGAAAAGAAAGATCAAAATAGCAACATTTACTTGAAATATAAACTCCATGAAATTAAAATAGGAAATATAAATATCTTTACTCTCACTTTCAATTAATTTAATGTGTCTTTGCTGAAGAAAAGATTAAAAAAAATTATACCCCAAAGTTTTGAAAGATAGTGTAATATTTCCTGTATAAAAGGATGCTTACACTAAAGCCTTAAGCTTAAAATGTAAAAGGCCCCACTCTTGCCCACACACCTCTTGACTAAGTATGATTTGCTTGAGTCCTGCTATTGCTTTTTAACCACAATTTCACTCATGCTGATCTAACCCCAAGTTGTCTCCAACCAAGTTTTGCTGCTGAGCTGCAGAAAGCCACCTCTGATTAAGGTAATTATTGTGATATGTAGTTGTGAAAGCATGCCATTCCACCGTGAGATTAAAACTCTTACTCTTCATGAGCCATTCATTTATAAATTGGCTGATTTGAAAAGACTCGCAAACTGTGCCACACTGTGTCATCTAAATCATCTACATGAATAATGACTGCCGAGTTCTGCGGAGACTCAGTGGAGAGGCCATCATTCTGTATTAGTGCTGTAGAGAGGCCTTTTCATAGCTCCAGCTAAATATTATCAGCGAGCTGTGCTTTCAAAGGGGCCGCAGTGTTTGAATTTGCATTACCATTACCACAGTCTCTTGCTGAGCTCCCGCCAATTGACCAGCTCTCTTTCTTTCTCACGTTTTTCTACTTCAGCAAGCTGGTAATGGCTTGCACAGGGGTCACTATACATGGCTGCTTTGAGAGCTCAGCTAAGCTCTAGTTGAGGAGCTCAAGGCACCTTTGCTCTGCACCGGGCCAAAGGTAGAGCTCTGCCCATCCAACCCTATGCCACCCTCTTGAGAGAAGAAGACTGCAGGATTTTTCTGTCAAAAGGTTTTGTTTCTCGCTCAATCTTTTTCTTGTCATTCAGAAAGACAATCGGGTAGAAGACAGTGTAGGAGTCAGTTCACTCGGGGGCCATCTTGGTAATGTCCCCTACAGCTATGTTCTGTGTTCTCTCTTGTCTACTTGAGGAAAACTGAAATCTCCATTTTTTGGTCAACATTATGTTTCAATAATATGTTTTAGCAACAACAATGTTGTCACACGTGTTGATTCTTTAGCTCAAATCAGATGCAAATGCATGTTCTAGAGTAAACAAACAGACAAAGAGCGTAACAGTGCTTGTCCATTTTTTATCCTCCTTGGTTCCGGAATTATTGTTCCTATTCATTTTGCTTCACTGGGTTTAAAGTAGTTAATTATAAAAGAAGGATCAAGGTACGCAGATCCAAAAATTTCTTGGCCAGGTGCAAGATCAAAGAGTATCATCAAAAAATAGAAAAAAAAGACCTGCACACTGTTAATCTCCCTTTATTAAAAAAAAAATTAAAAGTAGCAACGTTTCGGTCAAAGACCTTCGTCGGGTTTTTCACCATTTGGTATGTCATTTGCACTACTTCATGTCTGCTGTGGTTTTTATATAGAATTACATTGCAATTATAGATTGCTGACAGCTAAAACAAACACATATAACACTGTTTAACAACAGAAGAGTTAATGATAGGTCTTAAATATAGTTCTTCAGAGGTTAATAAGTTATAGATACAAAACAACTCCCCTGTGGAGAAAATAAATTAGTTTTTTTTTACGTCTACAACACGTCATGTCTATTGGCTATTTAACTGTAAAATAGGACTTAGCATTCAGTTAGCATACAACTTAGCATACAGTTACCATATTGAGTGTCACAACTTCTCCCATTCATTCTGTCTCATTCCTCCTCATGTCTGTGGTACAGATCAGCAGCTGAAATCTGCAGAGGTTTCTGTAAAGGCAATGACATTGCATATTATGTGCACTCTTCTGCTTTGACATGTCATTTGTCTTCTTCCATTCTATCTCGGAAGACCGACTCTTAACTCCAGTCTAGGAGTCTCATTGCTTAGGAACAGATTCTATAAACAGTTTGATCTATGGTGTGTTAACTTTCAAAGAGTTTTTACTTGCATTCTACATTAGAGCTATTCTGTGGTCAACCAAAGAGAACTCTGGGAGTCTCTGAGACCATAACAGAGAGGGACACATTGCTGTGGAGTATAAGAGAGCGCCATAGCACTGGAAGTAACATGCTGAGTCATTCAGAAAAGGCCATTAAACTGCCTGGATGACTTCTGAAGTTTCACTAAGCACACTCTATGCCACTCTGTAATGCATTACTTGGGACCTTGGCAGCCTCTGCCGACTTTTTTACACAGGAGATAATAGTAACTGTTTAATTATGAATTACTACAGGTTCACAAGATATGGATTACGGTATAAAAAATGGCATTGGTGAAAATGATTAATGGGCCGCTATTGCCCATGTTCCTCTACTTGATTGAGCGTGAATTCCATTGACTTGAATCCTGTTACTGCTTTTAAATGTATGAACAGCTCATTTCCTCGCAAGCTCCAAATTGTTGGAAAGCATTACAACATCATTGAGGAATGAAAGATAATTTGTATTACCGTAACTGGACAAACTTGTGATTAGTGCTTATGAAGCTGAGAAGAATGGAACTTTTTATTTTTTAATCTAGCCATTAAATTAAATAATTTACTAATTTTAACATACAGAGGCTACCTGGAATCTTGGGATATTTGTGTCATGCTATCAATTTTCTCTCCATCCAGAATCACAGGCATTCAACGGAGTTATTTTTGTTTCATTTACTTACTGTTTTTGTATTTATTAATATTTTGAATTAGCTGTACTTATAAGTTTATATACTTTATAATCTTGGTTAACTTTCTGTTTATACATATATATATATATATATATATATATATATATATATATATATATATATATATATATATACACACACACATATTTATATATATATATATATATATATATATATATATATATATATATATATATATATATATATATATATATATATATATATATACAAACATTTTTATATACATACATGTTTTTTAATACTTTAATTGATTAATTTCAGTTTTAGTTTTATTTATGTTAGATACCAATGCAACATTTATAATTTTTATTAATTTTTTTGTTTAATTTTTTTTCATCTACTATTTTATTTTATTTTATTTTATTTTATTTTATTTTATTTTATTTTTCAGCTATATTTAAATTATTGAAAATTATTTTAATAGTTTTAATTTTAGGTAACAGTATTAACACTGGCAAAATTTGAGTAGAAAATTCTGAGTGGAAGATTCACCTATACCACCATTTATATTGTACACATCCCAACAAAAGACATTATGCTTAATGATCCATAATTAATACAGTAGAAGAACTGTAAAATACATCAAATCAATCCCAATTAATCACACACTGTACTGTATAAACCCCCAAGGGCACATAAATAAAGATCCAAAATTCAACAAGGCAAAAGTGATGAACAGACATTACAGAAAATGTCTTAAGTGACGTTATAAATCCATTTTGCATTTTTTAAAATTAATTTGCAGTGAATAAATGCTAAATTGACAGCCCTGGTTAATACATGAACCGCTGACCGTAAAACCGGACTTAACACCTGCTGCTATTTACAAAATCTGCCAAAAGGCTTTAGTACATCTTAAATCTGCATCGACGGAGGCGCTGTGACTTATTGGATTTGAGGGCGAAGACAGAATGTATCCGAGGAGCTTTTTCTGAAAGTGCTGCTCCAGAATCTCTGATTTTAACAGGCCTGATGCCAAGTCTACAGCTTTGTGTCTTTACAGCACTAAATAACTGACACAGCAAGTGTTTCCTAAAAGCCAGATTTGTGCCTGCTTGGAGCTTTACTCATGTAACACATGTCAAACGGTGTCTCAACTCCTCTCGCTCGACGAAGACGACTTGCTAATAGTGTGTCGCAAAATATGCAAGGTGGATTCACGTGATTCCTGTTTGATGTGACATTTCCCGTCAGGGTTAATTATCACATTGCTGTGGCGAATTAGCCTCGCTCCATGCCCATGTAAGCACAGCGGAGAGAGAGGGAGCGTCAGGGGTCACAGCATGCACACATGCACACATAACAGACGCACAGAAAGACGAGGAAACTTAATCCTTTCTCTTCCATACCCATCTAGAGATTTCCCCACTGTAATGAGTTTGGAATAAGAATCAAACACAAACAAATATGACCTTCAATCTTCGCCATAACCACATTACTTTCAGGTCAGCTTTGTTGTCAAAACAGGTCTTTTCTGAAGTAAGGCCCCATACTTATCTATTCATACCGTTCCGGTAATGTCTTCATTTCCTTCAGTGCCCTAGCAGTTTTACCCCACGAATACATTTTCCAAAGAGCAGCCTGCGAAATTATACGCAGATCCGCGAAAGAAAAGCGAAGAAAATCTCACGGGAAGAAAACCTCTCTCAGCACACTAATACACAGAACGCATTTCTCATTATACCTAATGCCGGCGAACGGCATCTTCATCCACGCGGTGCGAGAATAGGATTTACACCTAAACAAAGGCAGCACAGAATCAATCTGACAAGCTCTGGGATTTCGGATGACCCAGAGTCAGAGAGTGTGACTGAAGTGGAGCTCCGGAACCTCAAGCAGTCACCCAAATCCAGACTAGTTCCTGTCAAGCATATCCCAGGCACACTTTAAATAGGTCTGCGCTCTGCAGCCTCCACAATGACAATCGATTGCTGCCGCTCTCTGTCACTTACACAAATAAGTGCGAAGATTTAGCCACTTTCACATTAGCATTAACATTCGCTTGACACGGGGTGACTGTGAGCTTCTTAAAGAATTCATTTCATTTGTTCAACTGTAATGAAAAGGAAAAAGTCGCCAGATTTCTCTTTGTTACATCAGTGCTGGAGAAACATTAACACTGGTACAATGCTTTAATATCCTTAGAGAGATACTTAAGGAAATGTGGCATTAAACCAGAGAGACTTTCGCAAGAAGGAAGAGGGTTTAGTGGGAGCATTAACAGCTCTGCCGGTGTGCACACATTTCCAATGCTTGAATTGTGCATACAGATGCGAGCGAACAGGAAAGAACAAATGTTTCCACATCAGCACGTGATATGGATCCCAATACCCTCTGCGAAAGAGCCAAATAAATGGTTTCAAAACTGTTATGACAGGATCAGAATGAAATCGTGTTTTTCCTCAGGCAATCGATGTAGAGGTGACCTATATGGAGAGGTAGTATCCATTAAGTTGCACACTTTAAATGGATTAAATTGGACCGTCCAATGTGTGCCGGTGCGTGTGTGTGTGTCCGGTCAACCCACTTCTATTAGGAGACAAAGAAATGTGTAAAATGCCCAAATAAATGACGGGTAAAATAAAATAACTGTCATACAAAACTGCATAGCATTTAGAAAGAATTTAACTATAAAGGGTGCGTGTGGAAACATTTGCATCATCAATGGCCTTAAGGCAAATCAATCTCATCCTCTGGCACGCTCTGGTGTGCTGTTTCGAACCCCTAACAGCTCTGAATGGGGAGAAGGGTCAGTGAATCCTGCCCTCCCTTAGGGCCACAAACCATATGTTCCGAATCCATTAAAATAACACTCAGACACTTGCAAATATGTAATAACAATCGATATTTTCAACTCACAAATTATTATTTTTTTTTTACCATTGCTTAATTTCTCAAACTAGATTCTGACCTTCATGTTTCATTTCCTGTGGGTAGAAGAAATAGAAATGTAAAATTAATAATAAAAAATACATACTGGAAGATTTCAAGGTGCTAATTATATGACAAGAGCCCTTTTTCTCATTCTGAAGGATGGAAATATGGTCAAGGCAGTGAATTTTACTGCAATGAATGTGAGAAACTGTTAATGACCCACTTGGAGAGTTGCGTCCAATAATAATCAGCAGATCAGGAGAGGGACACATTGCTGTGGATCTGAGATTCGGGTCTGTAATGAATGATAAGCCATGAGTGAGACAGGTCAAGGAAGTTCAGATGAAAGCAAGGACATCTTTTGCTGTAATAAATACAGTAACGTTGCAATATGTCCCTCTAATATTCAAATCAAGGCACACAAACTGAAAACTGTGACTTGAAATCCTAAAAAAACAGCAGTGAACAATGTTTTTTTACATCTGTTGAAGCACATAGTCATTCTGTGGCCATGATATGTGGACTACTCCAATCTCACACGCAAAACGGCACCATTAGTATTGGTGTGAACTATATTCTCCAGAGGCTAATTGCATATCTGTATTGAACAGAAAAATGAACTGCCTCTGTAGAAAAAAATGAAGTGAACTTGTCTCTCTGACATCCCACGAAACATCTGGTAAATTAGGCTCTAAAATGAGCTTTTTTGAGAGAGCAAGAGTGAGAACAAGAGAACGAGAGAGTGAGAGAGAGAGAGAGAGAGAGAGAGAGAGAGAGAGAGAGAGATGTGATGCTAAAGGTATGAAAACATTGTGTCTCTCAAAAATAACCACAACATTATTCTCTATATACACTATTCTCTGTTAAACAGGGCATGTTTAATTTTTATTAGTATAAAACATATTATGCAAGCTCACCAAGGCATTTATTTAAATTGTAATAATTTGTAACAGAATTTTTACTATTTAAAATAGCAGACTTATATTTAATATATTTTAAAATGTAATTTACTCCTGTGATGGCAAAGCTAACTTTTCAGCTTCATTACTCCAGTCTTTAGTGTCACATGATCCTTCAGAAATCATTCTAATATGCTGATTTGGTGCTCAAGAAACATTTTATTATTATCAATGTTGAAAATATGTATGCTCTGTGATATTTTCATGGAAACCATAATACCTTTTTTTATTTTATTTTTAGGAATCATCGATGAATAGAAAGAAAAAAGGAACTATTTATTTGACAAAAATATTTTGTAATATTATAAAATTATACTTTTACTGTCACTTTTGATCAACTGAATGCATCTTTTTTGAATACAAGTATAACATATATGTTATAATGAACTCTTGGCTGCGGTAAATGTTTCTGTAATGTTGACAAGCTTGTAGACAAGCTTGAATAAATATTGTCAGGTCTCTGAGTACCATGTAGGTGAAGTTGTTTGCATCTTGTTTGATAAATCTGTGATTATATTCAGACCAAGGCATGTTTCAAGGTCATTCATGGACTCACTACCTTCCACATAAGCCATAATCTTGTATTTGTCCATTTGCAGCATAAAAATACACAGCCATGAAAGGGAAGATTATTGTCACTATATATAATGGAATATAAGGGTGATCTCTGCCATTTCCCATGGATTAATTGTGTTACTGAATGTGTTGAGAGAGGGAGAGAGAGAAGAGAGAGAGAGAGAGGGGGAGAGAGAGAGGGGGAGAGAGGGAGAGTGTGTGTGTGTTCTCCAGCTTGTGTGGCCAGCTGTTGACTTTTTAAAATGGATCATCTAAAATCTGATAGCCATTTGGTGTGAGTGCTGAGACTAAGTGCCAGAGGCGCTTGCAGAAGGTTGGGACAGTCCAGTCCCATGAGGGAGGAACCACTTTCAAGGGCCAAAGGGGAAGGAAGAAGAGGCCATTGTGCTTACATGGCTAACAGATTGCTGCTGTATCCAGAGTCCTCACATAGACCAGGCGTACAGCACTTTGTTCACATCTGATATCAAACACTGACATCTGACTGCTCCTTAGTATGTGTTTGTAGCTTGTAATTTCACAAGCTATACTTTTAAAGCAGTTAAACTACACTGAATCCACACTTTTTTTATATAGTTTTAGTATAGTAATCTTGTAACACTTTAGGGACCAATTCTCACTATTAACTAGTTATTTATTAGCATGCCTATTACTAACATAATAGTTTATTAGTACTTATAAAGCACATATCCTGCATGACCATATTCTATATACCTACCCATAGGAAAAAAAATTCCTCAGTGGTTGCTTTTCCTAAGCTCAGGAGACTTAGATGAGATTCTCATATATCTCTCATTTTAGTATCAACAGCATTTCAGATGTTTCTCCTAAAATTCCTTAGGAGAAATAGAAGTAGATACAAATGAGACGAGAAATATTTGAGAAAAAAAAAAGAGTCAAAACTGAGAATGTGGTGGAAGAAACATAGTGTCTCTTTATGGTCTTGCTGCAATCTCTATCAAGACTCCATTATAGGAATATTTTGTTGCTCAGTGGTTGCTCTTTCTAAGCTCATGAGACTCAGTTGTGATTCTCGTGTATTTCTCATTTTAGTCTCAGCAGTGTCTCAGATGTTTCTTCTAAAAATCCTTAGGAGAAATAAAAGTAACCACAAGAAAGTACTGAAAGAAAGGAATCCAGAATGACAACGGGAGAGAAACGTGTGAGAAACATGGGAGATCTCTTTATTGTCTTGCTGTAGTCTCTTGCAAGACTCCATTATAAAAATGTTTTACTGCTCAGTTTTTTTTTTTTTTTTTTTTTTGCAATGGGGTTTTTCACCTTTAATGGTCAGGACAGTAGGAGTAGAAACAGGGAACAAATGTACAGGTGAGAATTGAACAAGAGCAGGATACTTTTAGCTGGGATTCAAACTCATGCTGTCTGAGGTATGGTTGTGTCGTCACGTCAGTGCTGTCCACAAGGCTATGGCTCTGACAGAGGTCACTCTACGCTCAGGATACTAAGGGGTGATTCTCTTATATGTCTCATTGAGATAACAGGTTTATCTTAAGATTTTTTCAGTTTTATTTTAGGAGAAACGTTAAACTTTTACTAATATTGTAAATACTAAAACTATCATTTAAATAGCATTAAACATTTCGGAATATCAAGGGTTACTAGTTTAAATGTTTAAATGTATCTTTAATGTCCAGCATTGTATATACACCACATTTTCCAAACACACTAGAAAGGACTTACAAGTGCAAGATATTTAGTATAAGAGCAATACCTTTTTTAAACAAATGTAACACTAGTGTACCAGTGTTTGTTTTGTTTTGTCTTGTTTGTTTTGTTTAGCATTAAAATTTTGTCTTGTACAGCCCATTTTTTCATGTATGTAAATATAGGTTATGGTTTCCTCTGTTAAGTCATTGGGCAATAAAACTGTCTACATAAAACAACTTCAAATATGAAAATGCAAGTATTGTTTTGTGGATAAATGACATTGAAGCTAACCAGAGGGAAGAAAATAAAATTAAAAAAAGGAATCACTTTAACATTTCAAATATTTCTCCTAGACAGAAATGAGGTTACTTTAAGACTGAGTGGAAACTTTTGCTTGAGTCTCCTGCTTCTCAAACTTGTCTCCTGAGACAAAAACTCTAACCCTCTCATAATGGTCTCGTTTAAAGCTTTAGAAGAGATCTCAACAACATCACCCACTGTGCTCAGATATTTCTCTTAATCTAAAAACTCTGGTGGTCTCATATTTGTCTCCTCCACTGTTTCAAACAAGATCTCAACAACATCACACACTGTGCTCAGATATTTCTCCTGCACTAAAGACTTGAGAGCTCTTACATTTGTCTTCTCTAAATTTCAGAAGTGATCTCAATAACTTTACAAAATTTGCACCAAGTCAAATGCCTCAATATGAGCTCAAACATTTATACCATATAATATGTATTAATAATCAAATTAGTTAATTAATAATCAAGACTGAGTCATAAGCCATTTATGTGTCTTTCAGCAAAGAAAACTCCAGGGTTACATTTTCTGTAAATCAGTTTTGATTGAGGCATCTGGTACATTACTATTTCCAATAACAAATTAGGTGCCTGTGTACATAAACATTGTCCTAAAAAAAATAACATTATCCTTATTTCTGCATAATTTCTCTCTCAATATAGCCTTTAACTCTGAATTTATGACTTCCCCCCTTTATTTAGTGCCTTTCAAGTGCTTGACTTGATGCACACTTTGTAAAGTTGTTGAGATCTCTTCTAAAGCTTCACAGGAGACCAAAATGAGACCCCCAGATTATTTAGCTAAAGAGAAAAATCTAAACTCAGTGTGTGATGTTGTTGAGATCTCTTCTAAAGCTTTAAAGGAGACAAATGTGAGAGATCCAGTGTCTTTAGACTAGGAGAAATATCTGAGCACAGTGTGTGATCTTGTTGAGATCTCTTCTAAAGCTTTAAAAGAGACCATTGTGAGAGTGTTAGAGTTTTTGTCTCAGGAGAAAAGTTTGAGAAGCAGGAGACTCAAGCAAAAATCTTCATTCGATCTTAAAGTAACCTCATTTCTGTCTAGGAGAAATATTTGAGATGTTAAAGAGATCTCACTTTTGATTTTTCTTTCCTATGGGTAATCCTACCCAATACATAAACTTAACAACTACCTTAATAACCATTAATAAGCAGCAAATTAGGAGTTTATTGAGGCAAAAGTAGCAGCTAATGGTTTGTTAATGGCGAGAACTGGATCTTAAAATAAAGTGTGACCCGTTATACTACATGATACTGATAAAAGTGATAAAAGTGAGGTTTTCAATTAAGGTGAAAACAATATTGATTTTTCAACTAGATCAGATATAAATTTATACAGCCAAGTTAAAAACATAGTGAAAAGCAACATAACATGTCTGCATTCAATTAACTAACTGGAACTTATTGTAAAGTGCTACCAGATAATCAAATATTTATTGAATGCATTAGATATTATGAACTAACAATCAACAATAATTATCATAATTTATTAATCTAGTTTAATGTTAATTTTCACATATATTAATACATGTCGGGGTAACATTAATGTATTATGAACAAACATAAATTAATCAATTATGAATTAATATGATTTTAAAGTAATACATTCTGTAAATATTGCTGTATATTGTGTGAAGTCTATTGTAATAAAATATGAAATATATTTTTTATATTTAAGTATTGTTAGTAATATTATATTATATTATATTATATTATATTATATTATATTATATTATATTATATTATATTATATTATATTATATTATATTATATTATATATTTGTGTATTAATAAAAAAAAAAAACAAAAAAAAAACAAGCAAAATCTCTAGTGGATATGTTAATAATTTGTCATCTACATGAAGAGTTCAAATGAACTAATTAATTAAAATGAAACAGACTTCCCTGTGTTTCATATGAGAGAGGAGATTGGAAGTTTAGTAGATTTGATTATTACCTCTGTTCACTCGACTGTAAAGCGGTGTACTCAATACAACGTGACAAAAACACAGCGATGCAGCATTTTGTCACGCTACACCGCTAATGGCTGGAAAAAGTAGCTCATTACTGGAAAAGCTACTTTGTTTTGAAAACAGCTGAGCTACAGTCATGCTACTGACAAGTGTAGTTACTTTTAGTTAGTTTCTCTCCAACACCGTTCACACGCAAACACATGTTTCAGTTGACCCATGATATTTCAATCCCTCATTCTTACCAGTAACACGCCAGTCTATGAGTGGTAATTGTACACCTGACATATGGATTAACCTTCCTTCAGAGAGTTACAGTAATCCAATTGATTATTAAAATCGAGAGCAAAGGGTCTAGAGCGTTGACAAAAAGAACGCACATGTAATTGAGCTGCATTAACCTCCTGTGTAAACAGGCACACACAAAAGGACATCACTGTCCTCTTAAAACCAGGCTACAGAGCTTTCAGAGGCGCCAGGCCACTCTAGGGCCAGAGCGAAAAAGCCACATTGATTTTAAATAATGTTCCCTGTGACTCATCCATGGGAGGACATTTATCAAAGCCATCAGAGGTCTGTCTCATATTCTCTCTCCCATCTAACTCTGGGGTCAATAGCCACACTTTAATATGCACTATTCCATTGCTTTCTAAGTCACCACTGAGGAATGGTTCCTGATACAGAACAAAGGCTTCAATGCTAATAGACTAACGGTAGAGAAATGAAACAGGTCGTATTTTTGGAGCCGTCACCGTAAAAGGTGAAGCTATTTCGGTCGGCGGTGATAAAAGCTACGGGGCAGCGTAAAGATGCGGCGAGCAAAAATGCAGTAAACCCTGTATGATCCTTGGAAGTAAGGCGCCAGTGGAGCAAAGCTCACACTGCTGGTCAGAAACTAGGACTCAGTACATTTATCTCTAGATGATGCGTGAGTGCACAGTTTCATTGTGATGAAGCGACATGTGAATGGAGTATATTTCTTCATCCATCACTCATTTTCTAAGTCTAATTTTAGGGTTTGGACACGTGCTTTAAGCAGCCGTGATTATGATTGAATGGGTTTGAGGTCAGATTCTGGGTTTAGGTCACATGTATCTGACATCTCTTGTGGTGATGGCTTGATGGAGTGGTGTTTTGTGAGTGACTGCGCTGTGGATAATGAGGTATGGATGCTGGGAGTGTGAAAGCAATTGCATCATTGGTAATACGGCTTGAAAATGACACAGCGCTGTTTTTAGGAACTGTTGGAAATTTGCTGGAACCCAAAAGTATTCGTAGTGTATACTACACAGTGCTTAACACTGGGCATACTTAGCCTACACGTTTTTAGGTATAATATAATTTCCCCCCCATTTGGTGCTCTGAAACAAACCAGGCATGTCGAGCATGTCATGCACACCTCGAGCCATAAGAAAAAAGGCCTATGAGATTAAACCTCTCTCTGGGAATATTATATTGTGAAACTAAATATGATGTCTTACCATCTGTGTTCAGCTGTAGCACCAGTACATGCACTCTAACATACATTCTTAGGTATCATTGCTTCCTTGTGGCAGACTGTGTTGGTGACCTCAGATCCTGTTGGGTGAACCTCCATCTGGCCTTTCTGAAAGTGAGCTTGAGAGACTGAGTTGAGAAATATGTGAGAATAAATAAATAAATAAAAGAGGCAAAAGCATGTCTTAAATATCAAAATATCATACGGTCATTAAAAATGCAGATAAACAAAATCAATTTAGCAAATATTTTTTGGTCAGAGCAAGAAGGCTTTTAAAGATTAATTTTATAAAATGATTCTAAATGGAAGCTCATGATCGTAGGATAAAGGGATTAATATAAACTCGAGATCATGATTAAAGATTATGGTTTTGGATTACACTAGACCTTTAACTAACACTACATAAACATCCAATCACATCAAGCTAACTTTGTTTTTATTTATAAAACATGCTGTGAATATTAAGAACAAAAATAATTATAACATATATTAATAATATATTAGTAGTCCAAGGTTTTGTTTACATCCTTTTTTATGTTAGAAACTGTTCAGTCACTGACCAACAGAGTAAATGTACAAAAATGATTTACTTATTCCTAACCCGTATGACTTTCTTCTGTGACTATATGTTCCGTAAAATAAATTTATAAGAACATTGGACCCCACTGACTTTCACTGTATGGACAAGTAAAACAAGTTTTTTTTTTTTTTTTAAATATCGTCTTTTCTGTTCTACAAAAGGAATAAAGTCATATAGATTTGTGCCTATTCCTTTAATTACTGCTATCAACTACTAAGTCTTTCACAACTATCAGTTCTGCCATTTCATAAGGGCTGGTAGGATTTACAAGAGTCTGTTCATGGACCATCTGACTCATATTGCACACAAAAATCGCATTAAACTATAACTGGCTTCTACACAACCTCCAGGAGTCATAAACATGCCATGGTTTGTGAGGTTTCTGGTACAGAATTTCTGAAAGACATTGAAGGTTTTTTGTTTGAGGCAGTTAGTGACAATTAAATGAAAAATTCTTGAACTGTGTATTCTGCTTTTCAGAGTCAAAGTCAGTGACATAGTTTGTACTTTTGAATGGATGGAAATCCTAACCACGACGTCTATGAACATGTTAAAATGTTAGTAATTTCTCCAATGCAGTCTGCTGTGTCATTACTTGAATGGGTTGCCATGTCAGTCTATTACTGTGGTATAATCGATTTCAGATTTATAATCTGACCCCAAGCATTACATAAAATACCTTACATGTCAATCAGGCTCCTTGCTGTCTAAGTGTGCAGTAAGTTACAGTGTGCATCAGACATTTACAGAGTTAAAACACTAGATTTAGAAGGCAAAAAGCATAAACATTATACTCTGAATAAGAGCAAAGTACCCAAACAATGACAGATTTTACTAGTTCAGAAAGCAAAATATTTCAGAAAGTCCCATTTTGGAAAAAAGCCAAGCACTTACATTCTATTTAAAAACGGAAACTAGCTTTGCCTCTATGCAAGTCAATACAGTTGAAAACCTGTACTGAACTTTAAATCTTCATATTCCTTGCTTTTCACTGACCTCATGCACTCTCAATTTTATCCTTGATGTTAAAGTTGCTAAAAGACTCTGTTGAGCGACCTTCAAATTACACAGACAGAAGCCAGGTCAGGAGCATATATCAGAGCAAGTGCCTGACTGGAGTCGACAGGAAGAAGGAGTGCGCACGCAGGTCAAGGGTTTAAAGGGTCACAAACTCGAGAGTGGAGATTACCCTTTGAAGATATTGTAATTTATCTCTGAAAGGTGAGATATAGAGATGTGGGCTTGACTAGAATTAATATTTAACCAAAAATGTTTGCCAATATTAACCATATTCTTAATTAGGATGCAACATTTGGATGTTGGCAGAGTATGACTCCCCCAATAAAGAACCCTCGATGGAAAATGTCAAAACAACGGGGTCTTACGAAGCACATTCAATAGGTTTCATTCAGCATATTACATTAGGAATGCATTAATCAAAAAGCATACTTATGTACACACTACCATGGAAATGTTGGGGTCTGTAAGATTTTTTGGTAACACTTTAGTATAGGGACCAATTCTCACTATTAACTAGTTGCTTATTATCATACTATTATTAACATATTGGCTGAAACACATATTTGGGATGACCATATTCTATATCCCTAATCCTACCCAATACCAAAACTTAATAACTACCTTACTTACTATTAATAAGCAGCAGTTTATTGAGGCAAAAATCATAGTTAATAGTTTGTTAATAGTGAGAATTGGACCTTAAACTAAAGTGTGACCTTTTTTTATATATATATATTTTTTTCTCTGTATTCTTTGATGAATATAAAGTTCAAAAGTACAGCATTTATTTGAAACAGAAATCTTCTGTAACAATGCAAAAAGTATTCACTATCACTTTTGATCAATTTAATGCTGAATAAAATAATTTCTTTCAAATAAATGAATGAACGAATAAATAAATTAAAAAAAAAAAAACTTGACCTCAAAGTTCTGAACAGTACACATATATCACAAACTAAAAAAAAAAAGAGTATGGTTTGCATGAGAAACATAAACAGATTAAACCCCAAGAATTACTCCTTAGAGACAGTAACTGACCATGTGAAAGTTATTGTATAATTTCCACACTGACCTTAATGTGTTTTAAAAAACAAGAAGAAAAAAAAAAAAACATTACATGTACAGTCTATTCACAGAAACTATAAACCTGCCAAATCCTCAGGGTGAAAGTGGGAGGAGATTTAGATACATCAACACTTGGACTGTAGGGAAGAAAGCTGTGAGAAAGAAATGAATTTATGAGTCCACCTGTAGCAATTTAAAAGAGCACCACTGAGGTTATATGACCCACATTCAGACGAGATTCGAAATAGTCTCATTTTCTTTTCTATATTCGGCTTCATAAATGTTTAGAAAAGAGCTCCACCTTCCACAAGAAGCCATTGAGGCGCAGACCACACAGCACTGCTGAAACGTGACCTTGAGAAAATTTCCATTTCCTACGACCACAAAACATTTCAACGTTGACAGTGACGTAATAAGTGCTGGCTGAAATATTAGACACCAGAAAATTGGTGTATTGTTTTGCTTCTGATTAAAAACCTTTTTAAAAATTATGTTTTCATCCACTGCAGGGATTAAAATCCTCTCTGACCCCCTCTGAGACCTGCCGTTAAGCCGTTTCCCCCTCCCTCCCATTTCAGCCATGTCCTGACTGTTGATATTTTCCTCTTTCCTACAAATAATCACTCAGCGTCTCTAGTGTAATTACACAGCACCTTGCCAGATAGCCTAATCCTCCTGGCGTGCTAGCGTCATGCTAAAGCATCCGACCTTACACACGGCGCCATATACGCCTGACATGCGATTGCTGCCATAAAACCGCATTGCACATGGGAGAGTGGATTAAGTCTAAAAACATGCTAATCTGCCCAAATGAGTATTTCTTACTCTTTCCTGGCAAGCATGTGGCTCAGAAATAAAGCTCCCAAAAGTGTGAATCTGTCTATTGAGTAAATGTGGCACATATACTGTCTTAGCATCTCTGAAATTGTTAATTGCTCGCAAGCGCCACTAAATCCGCTGGACATAGCGGGGATTAGAAACTCTCGGCAGCATATGTTTCTAATGTAGGTTCCATTAGCTGGTGTTGTTTTAACCTTAAGCAAAGGGGAATTTTCCATGTCAAACCGAAATAGTCCCGCTAATTGGACAGTTCGGCCATCTGACGTTAGCTGATAAAGGATAAGGATGTGTGACATTCTCAAATAAACAACATTTCTCTAAATAGGGAAGGAGATCTGGTGTAAATGGAATACTGTTTAGATGGAGATTATGGAATTTTAAAAGTTCTTTATCTGATTCTGCTGGTACTGTTTATTTGTAGATCATGTTTAGAAGCCTATCAGTAAAGAAGGACAGTTATGTTGCCGTGGTAAATTTAATCCTGCATCTATAACTAAATGTTAACATTTCATGTTCACTTAACATCACGCATATGTAGTTGTTATTCAACTGCCAACTCTGTTGTAATTATTTCATCAGTAGAATGTTGATAAAGTTAAAAGATAATTGAATTTTCTCAGAGTAGCATGCACAATTTTCTAGCTTGTACTACACAAGAATAAAAAAAAGCTACATTTATATTTAAAAATGGTATTTAAAAAAAAGACATTATTTACTCATCCTCATGTCATTACAAACCTGTATGACTCACTGACTTGTGTTGAAAAACAAAAGGTGTTTTTTTTTTTTTAAACATGAATTTCTGAATGAAGGTGAATAAGGACTGAACATGAATAAAAATATATTAAAAACACCAAAGTATCAAACGTTTTCCATACTATTCTTCTAAGGCCATACAATAGCTTTGTGCGTCAGACTGAATTGTATTTTTTTTTTTTTTCCTCTCCCACTTTGGTTGGCAGTTCACAAATATGGTTCAATCCCGTTTGATTCATTGTAACTGCATGGAAAAGAGCAACCAATAAGTTTGGAACAGCATGAGAGCAAATAATATTCAGAATTTCATTTCTGGGAGAACTATCTCTTTAAGGAAAGTGACTCACAATGTCCATGTAACTTCACTTACACATTTTTTGATGCATTGACATGAGGCTTAACATTTCCAGTCAAACATATTCGTAACCTGACAGGCGGAACATTTAATCCAAGTCACCCAATCTCATTTGGTTTATCGAATTGCTTGGAAAGTCACCAATTTATCCTGAGTGGTTAATTTTGGAACTCACTTGGGAGTATTAATGCAAACACTGGCTTCGCATACATTTGTTAAACACTGCTCCTCACCTCCAGGTTTAATTCCTTTTTTGGATGTTTACTCCATCTTTAACTATTGCAAGCTTCACAGGAGCGGGCAAATTGAAAAAGTCAAAATATGAAATTCATATACATGTGAATGTTAAATTAGTCTACAGTCCACTGTGGTTCTCTGCCATAGAAATCATCTTCCCTGTACGCAGATTCAATTTAAATGGCGGAATGCTTGTATAAAAATAAAGGTCCCTAATGAGTTCTGCACTAGCGATGAGCGACAGCTTCATAATAAGGCATAAATCACAGCAGACAGTGGTGTTTCTTTGAAATATGGCGTCTGGGAGAGCTGTCTGAGGGAGTGGAGGCCTGCACCAATCCTTATCACCCTTTCAGGCGTGGTGTACATCATGGAATCCAGATGGCCTGTCATACATCAGGCCTTTCAGCTTGCTGACACACACGTCCACCAAGCTGCTTCTACTTTACCTAAACTGGAACTTAGTGGTACCGTGCACAAAACTCACCTCTGAGAAATGCAAGTGAAATCGCTTTTACTGCCTTTCCATCATACTCGCCCCTTGTCTTTGCAGAGGCACACCTGCGAGGGCTGAGATCTCTGAGGCGCTATCATTTCGAGGCTGTCATGTGAAGGTGCCCCCTAAGGACTTTGATGGATTTGATTCTTCCCACTTGTGGCTTTGTTAGAATAGATGGCCTTTGGCCAATCATTAACATTGATCTAGCTCTACATATAGTCATATAGGCTTTGTTTTTTCATCTGGATATATATTTATTAAAATATACAGTTAAAACATGCAATTCACACATACACTTGAATGCAACTATGTAATGATCACATTTTTCCTTTCTAAAGAAAACAAAAGTTGATATGTTTTTGGAGGGACACAGAGTTATTAAAAAATCCATGATATAAATAAAAAAGGCCTCATTAAAAGACTGAAATAGTTTCTTCAAATTTATTAGGATAAAAAAAAAAGATTCTCTGCTTATTAACATTTAAATAATTTTGTCTGCCAAATTAACCAACATGGAAAACAACCATCTATTTTCCAACCCACTGGTCCTGTGTACAGTTTTTAAATATCAGGTAATTTCACCGTTATATGACAAAGCAATGTTATTTCAATTTGTAAAATGTCATGTAGTGTGACTTCAAAATCATAATGTTTATGGATTAATAGTTCATGATATTGGTAACAAGAAATTATACTTTCACCGTGAAATGTACAGTGCATACAAATATAGGTCTAATTATGTCATTACTTTTTAATTGAGGGTTATGCCACATGACATTTTTGCTATAGGTTAATGATCCACGATTATGAATACAGTATAGGTATAAAGCATCAGTGTAGAACACATTCTTTCTCTCTGTTTGCCCATTTTATTCTACGTAGGTTTAATAAATGAAAGAGACACCCATAACTGGCTGAAGATACACATGCTCGCATGCATGCCCATGAATATATTTACACTCCATTTGCTGTACCCACTTGATGATTAGACTCGCAGCCTGAAAGTAATGTCTTATGAAAATATGCCGCACGCACTTCTGCCATGTTCCTGATCTAATCTGAAGCCAGTGGAAACTGTCCTTTTTAATCATGACCGAGATCTGGAAGGCCATCAGTAAAACTCAATTATATGCCATGAGCCAGAGAGCAAGCTCAGTATTTACACTGTAAACCCCCGGAAACTCACCTCACTGGCTCTGTTCTACCTGTCACGCGGAAGCCGTGTCCATTCCTATATGGTCTCCCCCCACCCAGTATCAGCCGAGAGAGTGATGAGTACGGCCGTTTCTGCTCCCATCAATGCAGCATTATCTTAAATCATCAGCAATTTCTCCCTCGTCCTGTCCTGATCTCAATCGTGAACTGCAGCATCCCCTCTGCAGTCCCCCCAAGCCCGCTCCCAGTCGGCCCATGGCCAGCCATTTATTTCATAGCTGTGTGCTCATGGTCTTATCGGGCCAAGAAAGAAACTGTATTTGGAGTTATCTGATGGGCCTTCACGGGGGTGCCAGGCACACAGCAGTCACAGTTGGTTACACGCCGATTCCCCACATGAAGTCGTGCTTTGGAGATAATGAAATTCACTCCTAAGGATAAAGTTGGTGAGGAAAAAGACTGGGCAATTACTCAGACCTGTTATTTTGCTACATATAGGTCGGAGGGATAATGGCATCCACCTCTATTCACACAGTTCGGCACCTACACATGCTTTTAGTTCATGTAACTGAGAGAACACGATGCATTGTTCTTGTTTGAAAGGCTGCAGGAAGTTTTCTATTCTGTTGTCTTTTTTTTTTTTTCCCAAGCAGTTTTAAGTTATATAAGTTTACACTTCTTTTTTTTTTTATCCTGCAGATTACCGTTCACTTTTTTTTGCAGTGCAAATACATCCAGAGATCTGTTAATACGTGTTCAAACGATGCTGGCATTATCATTAAGGGAACAGATTGCTGATATGGTGGTATTAAGATTAAAGTAACACTGCAGATTTTTGCTATAAAGTTAGCTATGATGGCATTTATGGAAATGGTTGAACGGATGAGGCAAAAATGAAATAATTGTCACCTGGGCAAAGGAAACATATTGTTTACGACCTTGGCTTTTCTGCACTTTTCCTGTTCCGAACATCTGATGACCAAATATATACATTTTCAGCTGCCCAATGTCTCAAACAAGTGAGTAAGTTTCCTCTCCGCAGGGACTTTTTGGTATGAGTGCACCGGTTTATAATGAGGCATGAGAGTAAATGCTGAAAAATACAGAATCAATAGCTGGAAAATGTGAAAACGGGCGCTGTCTGAAAGATGAATTGAAAATACTACAAATTAGGCAGGATGTTTTATATTCTGGTGCTGTAAATCAGTAACAACTTCATAAAAAAAAAAGAGAGATTCACATTCATACCTGGCACTTCGGTTGAAACGTTACCAAATGGATGAGAAAAAAAATATCAAAAAAGAGAAAAGGAAAATAAATTGACAGAATGAAGCTTCACTAACTCAATCAAATCAAAGAATAATTTATCATAAATCAAATGATGAAATTTCTATCCGCCATATGTCAGAGATGGAAAATGTCAGGGGAGTCAGGAATAGATTTGCAATAGTGTATACATTACTCTCTCAAGCCAGTGTCACTGCGAGGACTCCAGTTGTTATACTGCCAGACAAGCTCCAGTTTTATCCAAAAACTCAGTCCATCGGACACCTTGAGCTGATAAAAATCCTATTTGTTTCCTTATTAAAAAGGCCGGTCTTTTGTTCTGTCCACTCTCATCAGCTTTGAATGTGCAAATGGTCTTCTGGCTCTGTCTGGCCTTGAGAATGAGAAATGCCTCGGAGCCTTGGGCGCTAAGGTGCAATAATGTCTTTGATTTATACCGCTCTTATGTCAGCAGATTTAGAGCTGGAATATTGTATGACCCCCCTGTCACTGCCAATACTTACTGAGCGGAGGAAAGGGAGTGAACGTGCTTTGATTTATTTATTTAGATTTTTTTCCTACCCCCCTCATGTGTTTTGAAAGTCATTTTGATTTAAAATGATAAAACGATGGAAAGCTTAAAGTTTAAGACAGCATCAGAAATAAACCATTTATGGACATGAGTGATTGAGCGTGTCCACAAATTCCCTGCTTTTCAAACACATCATATTTTATGCTTCTATGATCATACATATTCAGTGCATTATTTGCATTGTTTAGAAAAACGCAGCCTCAATCAGTGACAAATTTAAGGAACAGAACTGTGGCGGCTGATAAATTCAATCCACGCCATTGTGGTCTTATTGGTTGATTGTGTTCCAAAGCACATGGCTGTTTATCACATGGATAATTTGTTTTGATTAACTTCTCTGAATGCACATCAGTGGAAGTCTTTTGAAGTGCATCAAACATTGCATTCATCCCTTCGGGGAATAAACAGTTTATTTATCTGTTTATTTATTTATTTTTTCTTATTTGAATAGGTAAAGGTGCTTGAGCTGGAAGGAAGGTGACAGCAGGCTTTTGTATGCCCAGGGCATGTAAGCTTGGACAAGCCAGTGAGTGGTGATGAATGAGAGTGTGGAAGACGTGTCTCTGGAAGAGACAGGAGAGAGAAACGCTGCAATGCTAATACAGAGCCTTAGGTGGTTTCACTTACTGCATCCACAGATGGTCTGGGAGTACGGATATCCCTCTGGAGAATGTCATCAGGTAGAGAACGCTGTCAAAAGATCACGGGCTTCTCGTCGTCTGCGCCAAGTCTCTGACGTTCGTCCTGTAGTGTCTGGCTCAAACGTTGCGGCTTTTCAAAGGGAAATTGTATACATCTTGCACACCTTGTTAATCTGAGGCAAACGTGCATTGAGTCATTTATTAAAAACCAGACATGCGGGTTGCATGTCTTTTCTTTTCTTTTTTTTTTTTTGCATGGGTTTAATTCCTTAAACCCAGCATGTCTGTTGCTCTGCATGCATCTGTGGAATGATTGAAATTTCCTTTAAATGGATTGGCTGGCTTATCAGTAAGACACAGTTGTTTGGAGGACCCTTATCTTGACTTCTAACATCACTATGATAAGTTATGTCCCAGCCCAGCGTGTATTAAGAAGGTCTCGCCGTGCAGACGGTGCAGAGAGCCAGCTGATCCCCCCAAGCTGCCCTAACAGATTGATACTGCTGAGAAAAGGGAGAAGCCAGGTACCTGATATCAGCCACCTAACGGCCCCTCTATCTGCTCTCCCTCACATGCTCTCTTTTACTTATATCTTCCTGTCTTTGTCTTTCCTGTCTCTTTCACCACTGATTAGGCTAAATTTAGACCAATAAATAGACACCCCTCATGAACCTTAAAGAGATAGCTCATCTAAAAATAAGAGTTCTGTCATTATTTACTCACACTCATACGCTCCAAATATAGCTGAACATTGTTGAACACAAAAAGAGAAATCTAAATAATTTCTTCATGGATTTTCCCCATATAACCACAAGCTGTCAAGCTCCAAAAAAAAAAAAAAAACAATAAGAAAGAAAGATGATAGATAGATAGATAGATAGATAGATAGATAGATAGATAGATAGATAGATAGATAGATAGATAGATAGATAGATAGATAAAATGACAGACAGAGAGGCAAATATATACATAAATATACAAAAAAATGCACAAACAAAAGATAGAGAATAGATCAATATAAAAAAAAATTGCATTGCTATGCAATGTCCAACATGCGGCATAGGCTTCAAAATTCTCCTTTGTATTTCACTGAGAAAATAACAGCATAGGGGTTTGGAACAACAAAGAAAGGAAGATAACACATTGAAGGACCCTGTACATTGATGTATCTTGCAAGAAATTCAATATTTATATTTTGGCTTGGTGACCTTCTAGACTTTTTTGTTGTCCTTTCTTCATACTAAAAAACCTTTTTATATAATGGATTGGATGAGAAATTAGGTCTGTCATTTGTTTACTGCAATATCATCGCATCCTGTCATTGCTGAAAATAAAGTAACAGACATAACAATTTATAAAAGTCAGAAATTTGGAAGAGTCTCAAATCTTTCACTTACAACGTCTGTCTTTTGTTTTGATATCACACCGAGTGGAAATTTTCACTTCATAATGAAAGACGAAAAAAAGAAACAGAGGCGACCTGTGATGCCTAAAGACAGAGGGGGAAAAAAATCTGAAAATTCTGACATTTCTAAAAGCCTTATACTGCAGCGGCAACAGTGCTCGAAAAGCATCTCTAGAACTCCCAATTTACAGCTCTCTTCTTACAAAGTCTCATTGTGTTGGATGAAGTGCTGAATGCTGAATGGTCTCTATTCACTGCAGCTGGTTTTATGATGTGTAAAAGATAAGTGGCCCAGTGTCTCTGAAAGTGACGACTCTGATCTGACAAACACACTACGAATGCCTTATATGCTGCTTACCCATTGATTTCATACCACCACTCAACTTAACGCATGAAAACACCCTTGTGCACAATGGACCTTTGTAGAGGCTTCTCAAGCTATAGTGGATAGTATTGCTTTTCATGCTTAATGCAAGGTCTGATTAAAATTCATGGTTTAGGTCAGTTCCTTTTTACATACAAATGAGCTGTGTTTAACATGAACATGTCCCACTAGTATGCATATTACAAATAAATAACATACAATTCATGCAATATCAATGCAAAATACAGTCTGAGTCGTATTAAATTAATGAATGTAGCAGTTGCTATTCTGGGACAATGCAAAGTGTTTGTTGGTGCAAGGTTTCTGCACAGTTACTGGTGACAAAACATTCTGATTAAAGTTATACATCCATCTGCTTCACCCAGTGATGTTATTATTTATTTATTTATTTTTGACAATCAACCTTGTGGACATGTGCACAGCACAGCACAGTCTGGCTAAACTGACAGCTGACATCACCCCAGGCTGCCAAGTGACGTTCCCTGGCAACGCAACCTCCTGCTCAGTCAACAGCGTCTTCCCAATGACTTTCAATATGCCCTCTGACCATTACAGCTTATTTATTTATATATTTACATATTTATATATATTCCTTAATTTTTGCCTGCAGCCTGACTGTTGGTCCAAAGCAGATGCTTAGCGTAAATGTTTTCTGACATTTGTCATTTCCGTTCTTGAAATGAGTCAGAACTAAGGAACAAGCTACTCATGAATATAAGTCAGGTTTGTTTAACCTTATTTGTAGAAGACTTCTCTGCCGAAAACATTCTTTCTTTTTTTTAACCATCCAAGGAATTTATAAAGTCAAAATGTTGGGGTTAATGGTTCTTTGTGGATTATGCACATAACACAAGTCTTATAATTAAACACACGTGTATGTACATTAACTTATCTAAATGGGGAAATTGCATTTATTTCTATTGTTTCTATATACAGATAGTTATAAATATGGTAACATTTTAGTATGGGGACCAATTCTCACTATTAACTATATGCTTATAAATATGCCTATTATTAACATATTGGCTGTTTATTAGTACTTTTAAAGCATTTCTACATGACCATATTCTACAATCCTAATCCTACCCAATACCTAAATTTAACACCTACCTTACTAACTATTAATAAGCAGCAAATTAGGAGATTATTGAGGCAAAGGTCATAGTTAATAGTTTGTTAATAGCAAGAATTGAACCTTAAAATAAAGTTTGCCCATAGATACTTATAACAACTTGAGCTCACTCAAACATTACATGTATGTAATTTGATCATTTCAATCTTATAACTTCTTCTGATTCATATCATTTTATGAAATAGGTTCACAAAAAATGGTCTAAACGATACTTCTCTCGAGATTTTAAGTAAACAATGATGACTTACATTTTTGTTTGTATCTCACCCAAAACTACTGTATGGCTTCAGAAGACTTTGCATGAGTTTTGCTTTTAAGATTTTATGGTGTTATATCCATTTTTAAGCTTGAAAGCTCCAGTCATCATTCATTACAATTTCATGGAAAACAGCAACCAGTACATTAATAATAAAAAAAAAAACTAAATAAATAAATAAAATAAATAAATAAAAATAAAAAAATCTATTTCTGCGTAAACACAAAAAAAAAAAAAAGAAAGTTGCCCTTTTTTGTGACTATGAAAGAGAAAACTTGAAAGAGGGCAGAAAATGATGGATGAAAAAAATGATCTGAAGCTGAATTTGAACTCACATCAGCAAAACAAGCACCAAAGTGTGACAGCATGTAAAGGAACCACTAACAGCACTGATTTTTATTGTCTTCTATATGCGTTCTTAGAAATATTCAGTTAAAACTAATTTATACCATCAAATACAATCAATGCTGAGAATAATGACATCACACCTCAATTTAACCGCCAGACCAGCAAAGACAAAAGCGTGTGAAGGTACTATCCTACCTGCATAACACTCTCAACACATTAATACACCAATCATATCGTTGAGTGTTAAAATACACCATCAAATTACAATTTTAAAACTGATGTCTCAATCAAACCGGGCCGTCCTCTAGAGAGCAGACATCTCCACATCTATAAAAGGGCTTCCCATCGAGCTCACTCTTCCCTTAAACAGATGCAAAGATTAATCACTTTCTAGAGTGTTAAACACTCCAAACCTGCCCTTGAGGAGTGAAGGGTCTATTCACAAAATCTCTATTAAGGGAAATATGTGCCATGGACCAATTAAGGTACTAGGAGTGCTTGCAGAGATCATTAAGCAGGTTTGTGCATTGCTCAGGGGCTCTTCACAGGAAGGACCAGCACTCGAGAGAGTGACAGAGTGCGGGGTGGAGCATGAGGGTCTTCTTCACCATGGGGAGTGGGGCACACCATCCAGACAAGCCTAATGTCTTTGCCTAGAAAAGAACGGTTCATTTGGAGCCATTAGTGAATTACTGAAGTTTGAAGTCACTGCTCTCCTGGCAGAGAACATTAGAGCTCTATCGCTCTCACAGACTCGCTGGAAAACAAATGATAATTGTCACTTAGCGAGAAGTTTGCACGCAGGAGGGGGCCACCGTTGCATCGACGTGTGATAGTTGGTCAAATCTTAGCAAATATGTGATAGCTGTTAACAGAAAGATCCCTAATATATTATAATAGAGCTTGTTATAATGAATGATCTACGACTAGTGGTATATCCACACAAGTGCTTATCAAATGAAAAATTACAATGACTGCACTGTGGTTTTGTTGAGAAAATTGTGACTAATGAGCGCACTTTTATCCACCAGTTTTCTAACTTAAATATGGCCAGAGAGAGATGTCACGTTTCAAATCAGATGCATTATGGGACTTCAGAGGAAGAACGCTGGCAGCCGAATGTCCCTTACTCTCCAGAGGCCTCTGTACTTTATCTACATGAATGGATTTCATAAGTGGAGATAGTGTGCAGAGCCAGTGATAGTCACTTTAAATGACCCATATCCTCATCTTTTATACATTCTGACCCCCTTTTACGGTTAAGCCGTGCATTCCAGCCTCCCAGGCTGAAAGGCATATGATAAGATAAGGAGATATGAACACGTCCCTCTTCTCATTCTTGTCGAAGCTGTCTACGAGAGATGGAGGATGCGGTTAATGGTTGTTTTTGCGTGGAGAGAAACAATATAATAGCATGGGTTAATTGATTTTGCCTTGTTGTGCGAGTGCAACATATTATAGTCAGTCAATGTATAATTACTTCTGTCAATCTCAATTTTGTCTTCGAGAGAAGGGTTGATATTTTTGTCATTTCAAGTTAAGCACAATTCTTTGGGAAACAACAGTAATTAAAAAGGGCGTCCCACCCTATTCCACTTCAGCTTCAGGTTAACTCTAATACACAACAAACAAATGTGGTAGCTGCTGAATAAACTTGTTTAAAAAGATCTCAAAACAGCAAGAGAGTCAAATGAGGCATTTCTAAATAGGCAGTGTGTAAAACAAATATGAGGCTTATTTTTCCCAGTATGTTTCTGTGTAAAGCGTCTTCCCCTCTGGCTATCCTCCATGCTGTTTTGAACACTCCAGCCCAGGCACTATGATCAGCTACTCCCCTTTTCTCTCCACATGAAGGGCTTCTGCATGTCCAGATGTTGCAACTTCTTAGTCCTTACTCTTAGTGGTGGAACCAAGTCTGCTACTGTCAAAACAGCTAACAAGACTAACAAAAATTCTTTAAGACTTACTCTTCCTGGCTGAACACTGCTGCCCAGTGCCTACACACAAACCAATAGTAAAAATATTATATTATATTATATTATATTATATTATATTATATTATATTATATTATATTATATTATATTATATTATATTATATTATATTATATTTTTTTCTACCAGTATCAGCACTGTGACTTTTATATGACTCCACATTCTATACAGCAGACACATGCATAAAGAAAGCGCACAATTTTCAAAATGATACTACGGTGGCCCAGTAGTCCACAACACAACGGAATCAAGCCACAATACAAAGAAATTAGCACAACACAATGGAAACAAGCCGCAAAACAACGAAATTAGCACAACACAATGAAAACAAGCCACAATACAATGAAATTAGCATAACACAAAGGAAACAAGCCGCAACACATTGGAAACAATTCACAACACAACAGAAATAAGCTACACAACAACAAAATTAGCACAACACAACGGAAACAAGCTGCATCACAACGAAATTAGCACAACACAATGAAAACAAGCCACAACACAGAGGAAACAAGTCTCAACACAACAGAAACAAGCTGCAAAACAACAAAATTAGCACAACAAAACAGAAACAAGCACAATGAAATTAGCATAACACAAGCCGCAACACAGTGGAAACAAGTCACAACACAACAGAAATAAGCTACACAACAACAAAATTAGCACAACACAACGGAAACAAGCTGCAACACAACAAAATTAGAATAATACAATGAAAACAAGCTGCAATACAATGAAATTAGCATAACACAAAGAACACAAGCCGCAACATAGAGGAAACAAGTCGCAACACAACAGAAACAAGCTGCAAAACAACAAAATTAGCACAACACAACGGAAACAAGTCGCAACACAGTGTAAACAAGTTGCAACACAGTAGAAACAAGCTGCAAAACAGCAAAATTAGCAAAACACAACGGAAACAAGCCGCAAAACAACAAAATTAGCACAACACAATGGCAACAAACCACAACACAATGAAATTAGCACAACACAATGAAAACAAGCCACAACACAACAGAAACAAGCTGCAAAACAACAAAATTAGCACAACACAATGGTAACAAGCCACAACACAATAAAATTAGCACATCATAACGGAAACAAGCCACAATACAACGGAAACAAGCCGCGATACAAAGGAAACAAGCCACAACACAGCAAAATTAGCACAACACAATGAAATTAGACTTACGCGTTGTGTTGTGGAGATTTCATTGTGTTGTGCACTAATGGGCCACCATTTAGTACTGTTGTTGTGTCATGAAGTTTAGTCAGGATTGTAAATTTTGAAAATTCAAATATGCGGTCAATGTATAAAGATGCACTTATGTGAAAATTAGCTGTCTCTGTAGTGGTTGAACATAAAAATCATTTGTTTTGGGCTTATCTAACTGGATATGCACTAGATATAAATATTTTTAATATTGTTATGAAATGAAAATGAAAAGATGTTATGTTTCATCATATTCCCTTTTGTTGCATTACAATGACAATAACTATAGGCACTTATTGCCAAGACAAGATGAGTGATGTTATCAAGCCTCGTTTCATTTGCAGAATGATCAGACTGCATCCTCCCATCCTCAGGAGTTTGTACTCCTGAGTTGAACTTGCCAAAGCTTTTGCGCTTGTTTTCAACTATCAACAACACCTTTAAATCTGTGGCGGAAGAAAGTAGTTGGACACACGAGGTTATTATTATTTTTTTTTTTTTTTTAATCACACCCATATCACACTCCTGCTAGTGTGATATTGCTGTGTTTACAGTGATATTACTGTGTTTCAGCTGTAGACACTTGTTCAACACACACACACACGCATATATATATATATATATATATTTTTTTTTTTTTTGTCTTTTTACGTGGTCTTAGACTTTGTACAAATGAATTGTACAAAACACTATGTACAAATGAATCCAACCTACCTAACTTAAAATAGCAATAAAATTTTAATATAAATTCCTACTGTTACAGACTTTGTTAAATTGCACTAGTTTTGACAACTCTAAAATAAAGACTAAAGAAACAATTAAAAAAAGAGTGAAAAAAATAACAATAGAAAAAGACTTGAAGATTAAGACTGTTATTAATTTGCAAAGAACATACAATATGAGTATTTGTGTAAATGCAATACTAATATTAACTAAATATTAAATATTATTAAATATTAAATCATTATGTGATCATGCTATATGTAAATTCGCACTAGCTATACTAGCTATACTAGTGCAATTGTTAAATTGCACTAGTTTTGACAACTCTAAAATAAAGACTAAAGAAACAATTAAAAAAGAGTGAAAAAAATAACAATAGAAAAAGACTTGAAGATTAAGACTGTTATTAATTTGCAAAGAACATACAATATAAGAGTATTTGTGTAAATGCAATACTAATATTAACTAAATATTAAATATTATTAAATATTAAATCATTATGTGATCATGCTATATGTAAATTCGGTTTAGACAGCTGGCCCTCAAATCAACCGTCCCACCTAAAAGTCATACTGTACCCTAGTTCCATTCCTGGTGCAAAACTGCATCATTGTACAGTCTGAAACCAGCTTTGAATTATATGACACTGCGGCTTTCATCTAGAATGACTCCAGCACTAACGTCATGTTCTGATGGCATTGCGTGAATTACACAGAATGCACCTATGGCTCAGTGAACCTGTGGCACTGAAGCAGCTAATGCTCGCTGCAAGCCAGAAGAAGAAAGAGTGGCTTTTATGTCTCTCATACTCCTGTGAATCTCTGGTGTACAGCATGCTCTGGTGGGCATTCCCACAACCCCGGCCCTCATCGGCCTCCCGGCCAGCTATGAGAACTTTATGAGACACAAGATACCTCACGGGCCAAAGCTAATGTACATCTGAATAAAACCAGTAGCTCTGTGTTCTGTCAGGAGATTCAGCCAGCATGCACCAGGCCACCCGAGGTGATAGCGGGGCCAGCATACTGAGGTGTGCAGAGCAAGAGCCAACATGTCAGTATCTCTCAGAGCAAACACTGTCACAGCTTATTCTGCAGTGAGCATGCGATGGGGCCCCGCAATGACACAAAACAATTAGGCAGATGTTCTCACCAGCCTCCTGAGCCAGGGCAATAAAACATACTGCCACCACAAGTTATTTCACAACTCAAAATCTCAACCAGACAGGCAACATGTTCCTGGTATTATCTTTGGTTATATGAAATATAGGGAATAATGCTCCCTTAAGAACAGGGGCATTTACTGCCAAATCGTAACATATTTAGAGATTATTTTAACATGTACAGAAGGATAGCACATCATACAATATATTATTAGGGGAAATAAATGGAAATATTTGCATAGCTGTTATAGCACAAAACTGAAAATCATGAAAACGGGCCATCTCACCTCAGATGACAAGAAGCCCAAGAAGGGGGTTGGGGTTAGCTCACCCAATAATAACATTTCTGTCATCCTTACTCACCCTCATATCATTCCAAGCTGTTTACACTGCTCCTTTTAACAATGAAAGGGAATGTGACCAAAGGATATCAGTGCCAAGGTCCAAACAAAATAAATAAATGAATAAATAAATAAATAATTTAAATATAAAATAAAATAAAATAAAATAATATAATCATTGAGTAACTTATAATTGTAGCCTGCACATACTTAATGTCATATTTCATAAATATGCATATATTCAAATTTGGGACACTGTGATCATTAGGATACACAGAAGAAACAAAGATGCTTTGCATTATTGAGGTAAAACTTGGCCTGTTTTGAAGCACCGCATGAACACATGGGAAAAGTGTTGCCATGATAGTGGAATTTCTAACTTTGATATAGCACCTTGTAAAATATTGATATTCCATACCATTACCATGGGGAAACATTTGCCAGAACATTAAGGGCATACAAATTGATCATTAAAGGGGTCATCGGATGCAAAATTCACTTTACAAGTTGTCTGAACAGAAATGTGTGTTGGAAATGTGTGTACACATCCATCCTATAATGATAAAAATCCACCCAGTGTTTTTTTTTTTTTTTTTAATCACTATTTTAAAATCTCCTTTCTCAAATCAGGCTGTTCTGAGATTCCTGTCAGAATGACGTAGTTCTGCACAGACCACTCCCATGATAGTTGATTGACAAGGCCGTCTTACCTTAGACCCGCCCTGAGTGAGCTGAGAGCTGTCCGCCGACTCCGGTGCAGGGGAAGACAAGATGTCTCTGATTTAGCGAATGAGGTGTTTTGTTGTTGAATGTAATAATGAACATAGCAGTCGTCATTTACTCCCGACATCTGAGCCTCTGAAGACGCAGAGGATTAAGGTAACTTTCGTTTTGAAGGGAATGCACCGATCCCGATCTGCCTAAATGCGTCTATGTTAGCGCGAATCATTTGTGATCCAGCCTCACCTACAAAAGAAGTGAGTATAACGTTTTAGGGCAGTCGTGGCCTAATGGATAGAGAGTCGGACTTGTAACCCAAAGGTCGTGGGTTCGAGTCTCAGGTCCGACAGGGATTGTAGGTGTACCCTCAATACCACGACTGAGGTGAGACCCTTGAGCAAGGCACCAAAACCCCCAACTGCTCCCCGGGCGCCGCAGCATTGGCTGCCCACTGCTCCAGGTGCATGTTCACTACTGTGTGTGTGCACTTGGATGGGTTAAATGCAGAGCACAAATTCCAAGTATGGGTCACCATACTTGGCCACATACCACTTCCCTTTCCCCCTTCCCTTTTCCCTTTTTTTTTTTTTTTTATGAATCTTTGCAAATCGCCTTTCCTGTGTGCTAGTTAGCCAGTTTCGCGGCTGAAGTTTACAGTCTGCTCTACACTCCACGGAAGAGAGGGGCGGGGTCAGCAGAGCTCATTAGCATTTAAAGCAACATGGACTAGAATGGCTTGCTGAAAACAGAGCTGATTTTGACAGTGTAAAAAAAGGTGTTTTTTACACTACAATTGAGAAATTTTAACCAAAGTATTGTTATAGAACAGGCATCCTCAAATCTGGACCTCGGGATCCACTTTCCTGCAGAGTTTAGCTGCAACCCCAGTCAAACACACCTGAACAAGTTAATCAATGTCTTCAGGATCGTTAGAAAGTCACAGACAGGTGAGTTTGATCAGGGTTGGAGCTGGACTCTGCAGTGGATTGGACCTCCAGGGTAAGATTTGAGGAACCCTGTTACAGACTTTTCATTAAGACCCTAAATAATCATGTCAACTTGTGGAAAATGGGCATCCGATGACCCCTTTAAGGGCATAACATTTGAACAATTACATAATTGCAACTTTTTATCTTACAATTCTGAGTTTATATCTCACAATTTGGATTTTTCTTTCTTCCTCAGAATTCTGACAATGCTGTTTTTCCCCACAATGAAATAAAAAAAGATAATTTAAGCTTTTTATCTCACTACTTTTTTTCGTGCAATTGCTTTATATCTCACAATTTTATATCTTACAATTTTGACTTTTCTTCTTAGACTTGCAAGTTAAACATCTAACAATTCTGAATTTATATCTCACAATTCTGACTTTTTTTCTCTGAATTTCTAGAGAAAAATGTCAGAATTGTTATAAAAAGATGTACTTACTGTGGCAGAAACTGGCTTACACAGATTTTAGAGATCCAGTAAAGAAGATTATTAGTCACTAATAACTTGCATTACATTCTTTTTCCTCACACTAAGATTCTCCTTTTGTTTTCTCTGGGACGAAAGAAAATCATTCCGTATTATAACAACTTGAGGGTGAGGAAATTGTGTGAACTGTGCCTTTAAATACTTTTCCTAAAGCAACACATATTAGCCATTCAGTGGTAAACCTTCAACTCTCATCAGCCACGGTCCTAAGCACTCTCTAATGAAATCAATAGCACCCTCAGTTAAAGGTGCAATAATGGCATTTCATTGCAGATTTGGCAAACTATCCGATGTGTTATGGTTTGCGCTCTAGAGATTGGTTTCTACTTCATCGTGTTTTTGCAGCGTTGAGTAATGTAGCCAATCACAGACATATGTGCTAATTTCTTGAACGCAACAGCCAATCAGAGACATTTAAGTTAAAATCCAGGCATTTAAGCTAGAAAGTTTTTGCTCAGGTGTTGTGTTCAGCACGAATCATCTCATTATAATAAAGTGTATGCACAATGTAAATAAGGGATTCATTGGGCAGCATAGATAACTTCATTGGTTATAACTTTGTGAGATCTCAAAAAACTAAGATGAGTGACAGCTTTCTAACAATTATAATGAGAGCACTCTTTACGCCATCCAATGGATGGCACAAAAATGTTAAGGTTAATATTAAGCTTAGAGCACCCTCACTAATTTAAGAAGCACCCTCAAATATTTGAATCTGGAACCTGGCCTGACTCTCATACCTTCAGATAACCTTCTCTTGTATTTTTACCACTGACACTCGAAGAGTGTGTTATAGCTCTATCTATCCCAGAACCAAACAAGTATACACACTCGCTCAGCATGCCGTGCATATAAAGAGATGCAACATATATGACAGGCTTTTCCTGAATACTCTTGACAAAAATGTCACAAATTGTCAAGTGCAACTGTTTAAAATGGCACGTGAATACTTAAGTGTAGAAAAGAAGCGAGACAGGTGTGTACTCTCGGCTCAAGCTCGCTGAGTAGGCTGTCACATAGCCGCAAGATAGTTTACTTGTGATAGCACTGAGTGGAATGACAGGAACAGCTCAGTAAGGGTGTGGAGCCAAATAAGTGTCTATGATGATGCAGCGAAGATGGGCAAACCAAAGTATGCCACTGCTTATAATCTAGCCATCACTCTTTCAGATCCCTGAGGACGTCAAAGCTCAGTGGTTTCAATGGTGAAGAACAACAAGGATTTATGATTTTTTAAACAGCATCAGAGCCAATCCATTCTGGTTACCCTGGTAACCGCAGAGTAGTTTGGGGATATGCTTTTGCATGACTTCTACCATGAGTGTCTAATCACATACTCAAATTCAGGACAGAGCTGCTCTGCAAACCTTGACAAAAAGTAGACAGCCAGTCCTGGCAAGCCTTCAGAATGAAACAACCATGAGAGCAACTGGAGAATCACGCAAACAGTCACCTCGGGCTCTATGTTATCAGTTGTGCAGCACTTGATCTGGGGTAGAAAGTTAGCAGTCAGAAGAATGTACTCAAAGAAGGATTAAAAGTGGCATCAGCTCTGCCAAACCATCTTTGTGGAAAATGAGATGAGCCAGGCTGTGTTTTTGGCACCAATGTGCTGGTGTGCCGAGGCACAAGTGTTTACCCTAATCTGACCTGGAAGCAAAAAAGCAGCCAATGTTAAAGGACCAGTTCATCCAAAATGAAAATTCTGTCAGTATATACTCACCCTTGTTTCATATTTTTATAGCCATGCTTTTTTTTTTTTTTTTTTCTCATCCTCTCTGTGAAACAAATTGTGAATAATGTCCTGTACTGTAAATGCAATTACAATGAATACTGACTGAAACATTCAAACATCTAAATAAATAAATACAAAAAAATAAATAAAAATAAATCAATAAAGTAATTAATAAATTAAAAAATTAAAAAAGATGCAAAATCACCATACATTTCACATGGACTATTTTATAAAATGATTTAAGACTTAAATTTAAGTGGCTTTAAGTCATTCCCTAATCATTGAACACAAACGAGTGAATGAAAAAAAAAAAAAAGGTTATACAGGTTTGAAATAAGATGAGAGCGACTAAAGGCTATAAAAACACTACATGGCTTTTAATCTGAACAGATAAATATATATATATATATATATATATATATATATATATATATATATATATATATATATATATATATAAATTTTTTATTTATTTATTTTATTTTTTTCCGAAATACTGTGAAATACTGTGAAATACTGTGTTGTGTATTTAAAAATTTTCTGGTAAATATTCCTTAAAAATTATTTTTTTATTAGAAGTTTAATAAAAAAAAATTAGAAAAAAAAAATATTTTTTTATTATTTTTATTATTAGAAGTGGTACTATCATTACATTAAGTTTATATTTCTGTCACAATTTCTTCAAGATTTTAATGTTAGGCATCATACACTTACTGACTTTATAAATAGTCACAGAGGAAAACTGGCCATCATACAGTACACTAAACGACTGAGGATCATAAACTACTACACTTTAAAGTCCTTCTGATCACAACAAACTCACACAGAAACATGCGCCCTGTTGCAAGGAGACGCTTGACAAATGAAAACAATGTGTGTTCTAAAATTTTCTGAAAATTTCAAACATATCCTCTGACTCAATGGAATCAAAGTCTGAAGCTAAAAAATCGGAGTCTGTGACCATCATACACAACACAATTTTCTGCAGACTGGCTCTGACTTTCGGCAACTAGCTTTGACTTATCCAAACTGTAAATTGGGGCAAAATTCATGTAGTGTTTTCCAGCCTTAAATGACAGCAACAAACATCCCTCTATTAACATTCAGCAGTATAGGTCAAAATATGTCCTTTTTTATAAGTCTTTAATTCGGTTTAGTTTTAAACATGTTCCAATGCCATGTGAAAAATTAGCCGATTCATTTTTGTACTGAAGTGAAAAACAGTAATCATTCTGAATTTGAATTTAATTTGAAACAGTATCAAAACACAGTCTTCTGCAATGAGATTGTTTATCATCAGCTGAAAATTACTATTGATTTTTGAACAACAGAAAACTGGCAGTGATGCGCTAAGTGTAATTGAATGTTTTTTTTTTTTTTTTTTTTTTTTTTCTCTTTTAATATCAGTATTGTATTAGATGAGGAATGCTGTCACCAAGGAATTGATGGCACCAAGACATCCTCACATAAGAGAAGATTTAATTAAAATGCTTTCCTTACACACTCCATGCTATTAAATTCCCATCATGGACAAAACCAAAAGAAAAGAGAATTTAATTGCTTGCTTTTCTTCATAAATGTCAAAGTTCAAGAGAATGCCAGAGTGACGAGGCTCTGGTTTGGTACTAAAGGACATTGAGACACAATTAGACATTTACAGTATTAGTGATTTACCAGTCCTCTACAAAATTTTATTCATGTTGTATGTTTTCAACTACATTGTAGCATCTGTTTTTGTTTTGGTTTCTATGTTTAATAGCACTAAATTTATATTTTTGTCAGACACTGTAATATAAACTGTGACCCGTGCACCAATACACTTCTCATCCTGGCTTGAAATGGTCAACAATTTCCTTCCATTACCTAAATAATCTACTCCAAAGGCTTTGGATGTAAACCTATCATTATGAATCTGATGCTGCCTTTCTCAAAGGGTCACTCAGGTCTGCTTGTGTTGGGTGAAGTATGCTTTGCTAAACTTCTCCTCACATCTTTGATCAGAAGAGAGGAACATCTCTCATGACGGGTTTGCTCTGATGTGGTCATCACGGGCTTCTCGCTGATGAGATCAGGGCAGCTCCATTCCTTCTCATGTGCACTCTGTGAGTGACACAAATGAACTTTCCCTGTCTATGTACACAAATAAAACAATCTATCAGAAGCTTTCAGACATATAAACCGGTGTGGCACTTAAAAGGAGTAAAGTGTTTAATGCGCTGCATAGCTTAACCAGTTTGGGTTTCAGTGAAGTTTAATACTAGCAAAGGATTCAGAGCAGAAACAGTACAATGCTCAGTCACAAGAGAATACAGAAAATTGAAATTTGCAGTCTGAATAAAGTCATTAACTGGGAGAGGATGTGTAATTACAAGAGTGTTTAAGCACAAGCACAAAAGCCTGTCATGATAAACTGTGACTCCACTTTTGACAAATATATTTAAGGGAGATTTGCACTCAGAAACTGCACGTAAATTTCATAAATAATTACAAAGAAATTACAAGCAATACATTGAATTAAACATAGAATTTTGAATTAGAAAGTCTAATACTGAGAGAGAAAAAAAAAATTGATAATTGAAAACAGATTGTTCTTCACATTTTGTTCATTCAGAGCCTTCCTCAATACACATTGTTATTTTTCCTGAGGTTCCTCAAAGATAAAAATCCCGCTCATTGTGCTAATTGACTAATGCATTACATATTCCTTTGGTGTTGGTGGAGATCTGAGAGGCTATTGAATCATTACATAAAATTGGTCAAGAACTGTACCCTTTGAAAGCAGAAATATGCTTCACTAGAATGTATAATATATCATCAAAAGCATTGCCCTAGTTTGTTAATGTTATATAAAGTTATATTTGTTTAATTTTTAATTACCCAAATAATTATTAGCGAATTAAGATTTTATTCTTTATTCTAGTTCAATTAGTGAGTTCTTTCTATAGACAGTGAACGAGACTGAACCAGCTGAATATTTTAGTGCCTTTGGCAGCATTAAAGATAGCATGCAGTATGAAAATGCATGCATACTTTATTTGGTATGGTGACACAGTGCAAATATGTCCCATAATGACTAGAGTGATGAAAAATAAGGAGGTCTGTTACAATATTTCCATTTAATCCCATCAGATTTGTTTGCTTGCTTGTTTAGGTTTTTGTTTATGTATAACACAGGAGCTCTTTGTTGTTTAAACTTTAGATACGTATAATTATAATCCCAAAAGAATGACTTTTGAATTTAAAAACCAGATCTCCTGACATTGTGCATAGTATTGTGGCAAAAATGAACCTCAACCTCTATCGGAGACAGAACACCCTACATGAGCATCCATTCCATTTTTAATCAAATCGTAAAGATCTTTTGTTGTAATACATTTGTTTTCACATAATAATAAGCTACAGAAATGCATGGTCATGTCTGATTGTCAGTGCCAGCTGCATTGGCTTTAGTTGATTTAAGACAATGGTAGTGTCAAATGTGAGAAATGTGAGAATTCCCTGTGGTTGCTTGTGTAGCTGTCGCAGATAATGCGAGGATGTGAAATAAATGGGATTAAAAGGCAGGATGAATGCGCGCTTAGTAGACGGCACACTTTTATAGGTCAACAGTCACACAAACATACTTAAGCCTCAGTACGGTAATAAATATTTATTACCGGGCTTTCAGAACTTCTGCTTGTTTTTCGTTTTGTTTTGGAGCTGCATTTATTCAAAATATATTCATTGAATCCCTGAGTGAAAGCTGGCAATTTTCTCTGGCAACTGCTATTGCTGTCAGTTTAGTGTCCTTTACAAACTCATACATTTAAATGGTGTAGCTACTGTTTTAGAAGTTAAAGGTGCGCTCAGTAAATTTTTGTGCCGGCCAATATGGCAGTCATCTTGGATTTACACTGAACACTGTTATTTTGTAAGTAAGGAATAATTGATGACGGGCCACTGAATTATTGAAAAATAATGCATATCTGAGCTGGAAATGCAGTCACAACATAAAGTGGAATGTGCATTATTTTTCAATAATTTAAAGGACCAGAATCAATTATTCCACTCATATCATGGTTACAACACCTCAAGGAATTGTTCAGATGTTTTATTTCTAAACATTTGTCAGGTTTTTGTCCGGTGCATAGGGCTACTCACGTCTCATCTCAAACCTCTGTTGCAAATTCCAAAATACCACTTTAGAGCTAATAACGGAGGCCTAAGCTGTTGATATGCAGACTAATTCAGTTATGCATGCGTGAATAACCCGAGTCTCTCAACAGTGTCTCTGCTAATAGCGAAACTGTAAGTTTATCTGCTTCATGAACAGCGACGTGACAACCTATATACCGAGCAATGTCATTCAGCTTTTTAGCAGTTGCAAATTATATTACTGAAAAAGTGTGGGTGTACTATATGTGTGTTCATGCAGAGAGAGAGCATGAGAGAGAAAGAAAGCATGTTTTGCATAGATAATAAAAAGGTAAATATGTTGGGAAATATAGAAATTGTGTTCTTTATTCTATTGTTGGTCATATTTGTTTGCTTAGCCAGTGTCTTGTTTTGGGTCTTTTGCTGTTGTAAGCAATAAGGACCTGTGAAATAACTGAAATAATTTGGTGTAGTGATATGGAACAGACCTGGAACTACTTCATATAGGGCCATATAAAATCTGTTTTATTTATTTATTTATTTATTTTTCAAATTCCACATTATTTGTCTTTTTTGTTTTGTTTTAATGGTTAAATTAAATTTTATTAATAAAAAAAGTATGTCTAATTAATTGAAATCATGAAACTTACACAATTTAACAACAATTTATTAAAAGATTATGAAAGCCCTATGAAATGTTTCATTTCCCCCCCTTAAACCCCCTTTATTTTTCTTGAACGGAATTCTGTGTTTTCCATTCATTTTCTGGATCCCATTTTAATGTTTTCCTTAAATTTTAGTTATCCAAATAATCTCTAATGAATTGATTTTCAAATATATATATATATATATATATATATATATATATATATATATATATATATATATATATATATATATATATATATATATATATGTATGTATTTGAAAATACATTTAACATTTTTCTGGTAAATATTCCTTAAAAAATATGTTTATGTCTTATTGTTAGAAGTGGTACTATCATTACATTAAGTTATATATTTCTGTCACAGTTTCTTCAAGTTAAAACAAACTTTTATGTTGATGGGTTGTTGTGAAAACCTTTAAGTTTCTGTATGTATATGATATGTCAATAGTTTTTCTCAAAAGAAAGAGTAAAATTGTGACTCTCAGAGCAGTTCTAGAGATTATGTTTATGTGTTCATGTACTCATATATTGAGGCAGCAAAAGCTGAAAAAACCGCGAGTGTCACACGCACTTCAGTATGTGTGCAGTAAACAAAACCACACATCTGTGCCATTCATTCACTCAATAAAGCATTAAACAACCTCATGGTATATGTTTTAATGTAAGAATGAAAGGGTCCTACAAATGGGAGGTTAATGAGATGTGTATGTGGCTATCATATGATCTTAACATGGGTGTCTCCACAAGGCAACATGTTTCATGTAGAATAAAAAGCTTTTATTAAGCTGATATGATTGGAGCCTTCAGTGCATGTGAGTTTATTTCATTTCAAATATATTTTTCAAAAGCACTATTCAATTATTTATGTGTAAAACTTTTCTAATGAGGGAAAAACTTTAATTGTACTTTTTCTAACATTTATTTGTTCTTTCTTAGGTTCATGGCTTACCATCCAATTTGATGTCAAAAAATATATACAAAAATAACCACTTTCTTTATGAAAGCAAATTGCAAAGTTTCAGACACACAGAAGCGAGATGTACAGGAAAAAGACAAATGTATTATAATTACAATGTTTCCTCTGGAGTGTGACCATAGTCTGGCCAATAGATTTTAAACAGGAAATGTGCATGTTTTGAGCTCTTATCTGATGTTTTGTCTCAGTGAAACCCAATGAAAAGAACAGACACATTCATATGAAACTGAAACTGGAGATCTGAACAGTTTAAACAGTCTCTATACCTTCTGGCACCAGAAAGCTTTGGGGCTCTACTAAGACCCCCAACAATAATCAAGACAATTCGTCTTCTAAACAAACACAGTCTTTTTTGACATCAACAGACCTGACTTGAGGTGGTAAGTATCATCTGCACATCTACAGGCCCAGTAAATGCTGCACTGTTCTGTTTGATGTGTTCCTCTGGAATATTTTGATTTATGGACCTATCAGGCAATTACCCTGCCAGGATGTTTAGATGATAACTCAGGAGGTCTTTGCAAAACAGAGGAACTAATGAGGACAGCTGCATTGATTTGCTCGTTGCAAATTGGCTGAATTCAATACAATGGCCATTATAATTATTTCATACGACATATTCATTATAGTTCATAATTCATTCATACACTAAAAAAAAAATAAAAAAAAATAAAAAAAGAGAGCTGTTCATAGAACTGAAGGTAACAGTTTGCATGACTTTTTAAAAAAAAAAAAAAAAAAGTTAAATTCATCTACTTAATGTTTCAGTTCACTAAATACATTTGCTTAAAATAATTAAGCTGCTACGATTTCCATCATGGTAATTGCCTATTTATATTAAACAATGTTTAAGAGGATTTCAGGTTGTTTCAACTTAAGAGAAGTTCTGTGCAAATTGTTTTCTTTATTTACATAGCCTTAAAATGTTCATTATATATATATATATATATATATATATATTCTCATGAACACTCACAAGACTCACTAAACACACACACCTCAACACTTGATGCGTGAAACATGAGACAAATGTCATTAGACAAATGCATCCTGACATCACAAGACAAGTTTATAAACATGACAAAATTAACAGTGTCAATAAAAGTGTCAAACAATCCATCCATTTTATCCATTTATGCCCCAGTTCAGTTAGTTAGCACATAAAAGAATAAGTATTTACAACACAGACATGAGAGCTACTCAATTCTTGCATTAATAAACAAGTACTGTAGGAACAACTGCAAAAAGTAACAGATTTTAAAGTTATTTTTAAAGCTTTCTTGCCTCAATTTCGATAGTAGAGTCATGTGTGAAGGTCAAGACAAGGTCCAAGCTGGATTCAAACTCAAGACAGCTCCACATTAGAACATGTTTGCTACCCATCAGGCCAGATCTCTAAATTGTGAACAAAATTTAACAGTAATAATTGCTGAATTAAAAGCTTAAAAGGATCATGAACTGTCATGTTCATGAACTTTTTATTTTTATTTTTATTTATTTTATTTTTTGTACTGTTCTCTGAGGTCCACTTATAATGTTATCAAGATTTTTACATCCAAAACATCATGATTTAGAATAGGCTATTTTCTGTCCTTTTTTACCCCCCCTCAGAACACTCTGTTTGAATAGGCGTGGTGTATTGTAGACTTGGAAGTAAACACCCACTGCTATTATTGTCTAATAGCTGTTTATGTTGATACACATGTTGACGTATGTTGATGATACTCAGTAGTTACATATCAAAAGATCTGTAATAACAGACAAAGCCACAGTGATCACATAATGAGAAGAGTTACTTACACTTTTGTGGTGTGATATCGGATCCAATACAGTCAGCAAAGCATCGTCTCTTAGTTTCATTCTTTCTGAAAATCTTGCGTCAAACTGTGCCTTGTTTGTAAATGAATCCACGGTAACATGAAGTGAACAAAGGACCAAGTTCTTACTGATGCGGTCCAGAACTTCATTAAAAATAAAGTTCATCAAATAAAGTTTATCGTTTGGTTTCTGTGTAGACCTGCATTTGCCGCTCTTGTAATTTAACTATATGAGCGAATCGGTGGGTGGGGCTAAACAGGCAGTGATGCAGAAGCAGGCGTTGATCTTCTTCTGTGGAGGCAGTGCATATCCCCACTATTACATCATAGAGTCATACATTCCACAACCTGTCGTTTTAGCAGATTGGCTTCAATATAAGCTGTTTTTAGACTAACAAGAGAGTTTTAAGTTCTGAAAATTACAGAATGTTTTTATAGGACAATGACATCTTATATGTCAAAAGATCAAGAAATTTTGATTTCTCAGTTCATGACCCCTTTAATATATTATACAATTTTGACAAATTTAAAATACATCCAAAATATACAGGTATACCAAAATATGTGTAGACATTTATGTTACATAATAAAATACATATTTAGTTTTAAACATTGCCTTTTTTATTGGAAGCAAAGCAGAGAAAATTATATACTTATTGAAACTTGAATATTAAAATATTAGAGAGAGATTAGTATTTAGAGGGATTAGTTTTTTTTTTTGTTTTGTTTTTTTTTTTTTTTTTTTTTTTTTTTTTTGAGTGGATAACAGAAAGGAAATACAAATTATCCAAAAAAGTATCTAAAATCATTTTGTTTATATTAGACTAAGGGCCCTATTTTGTCGATCTAAGCGCATGGTCTAAAGTGCATGCTGCAAGTGCACTTAGGGTGTGTCCAAATCCACTTTTGCTACTTTAACGACAGGAAAATGGTCAGCGCACCCGGGCGCATGGTCTAAACGGGTTGTCCCTATTCTCTTAATGAGTAATGGGTGTTTTTTGGGTGTAACGTGCAATAAACCAATCAGAGTCTCATCTCCCATTCCCTTTAAGAGCGAGTTGCGCTCACGCCATGGCAGATTCGCTATTTAAACAGTGGAATTTTAAGGCGCAAAGACTGAATGCGTCTCCAGTGAGCAAACGGATCTGCTCATGCGTGAGCAAATAGGTAGGCTAATTCTGATACACGCAATGACTATCCATTATGACATGTATGACATTTTTATATTTATGTAGCCTACACAATAATATTCCATTACACTGTAATCCTTTAATTTTTAATATTTGGCATGTTTGTGTGCTGCTGCGCGTCCCTATGTGTAACAAGCAAAGTGAACGTGCGTTGTGGACCCGCCCAGAGGTGCATTTTCTACTAACGCGCTCTTTAAATAACAAAAATAAACTAGATAAAAAAGTTTGTCGAGACAAACTTTAAGTTGGCTTGAGAAAGCCGGACCAGAAAGTTTAAAAAAGTTTGAAAAGTTTAAAAAAGTTTAAGAAGTTTAAAAAGTTTAAGTTTGAAAAGTTTGGGAAGTTTTAAGTTTGACGGTTTTCAGTCTGAATTAGTTTGAAGTTTAACGTAGTTTTAAAAGTTTAAAGTTTGATAGATAGATAGATAGATAGATAGATAGATAGATAGATAGATAGATAGATAGATATGCTCAGATTATAGATAGATAGATAGATAGATAGATAGATAGATAGATAGATAGAGTCAGATAATAGATAGATAGATAGATAGATAGATAGATAGATAGATAGATAGATAGATAGATAGAGTCAGATAATAGATAGATAGATAGATAGATAGATAGATAGATAGATAGATAGATAGATAGATAGATAGATAGATAGGCTCAGATTATAGACAGATGGACAGACAGATAGACAGACAGTGAGATAGATAAATAGATAGATAGATAGATAGATAGATAGATAGATAGATAGATAGATAGATAGATAGATAGATAGATAGATAGAGTCAGATAATAGATAGATAGATAGATAGATAGATAGAGTCAGATAATAGATAGATAGATAGATAGATAGATAGATTCTAAGGACCTCAGAGTGGTTGCTAGGGTACTTACAGTGGTTGCTATGATGGTTGCTAGGCTAGCTCTGGTGGTTGCTAAGGCGGTTGCTAAGGTGTTGCTATGCGGATGCTATGTTACTCAGGGTGGTTGCTAAGGTGTTGCTATGTGGTTGCTAGGGTGTCCAGGGTGGTTGCTAGGGTATTGCTTAGCGGTTGCTAGGGTGTTGCTATGGTACCCAGGGTGGTTGCTAAGGTGTTGCTATGCGGTTGCTAGGGTACCCGGAGTGGTTAATAAGGTCTTTCTATGTGGTTGCTAGGGTACTCAGGGTGGTTACTAAGTTGTTGCTAGGGTACCCGGGGTGGTTGCTAGGGTGTTGCTATGCGGTTGCTAGGGTACCCAGGGTGGTTGCTAAGGTGTTTCTATAAGGTTGCTAGGGTACTCAGGGTGGTTGCTAAGGTGTTGCTATGCGGTTGCTAGGGTACTCTGGGTGTTTGCTGAGGTGTTGCTATGCGGTTGCTAAGGTACCCAGGGTGGTTGCTAAGGTGTTGCTATGCGGTTGCTAGGGTACTCTGGGTGGTTGCTAAGGTGTTGCTATGCGGTTGCTAGGGTGCCCAGGGTGATTGCTAAGGTGTTGCTATGCGGTTGCTAGGGTACTTGGGCTGGTTGCTAGGGTGTTGCTATGTGGTTGCTAAGGTATCTGGGGTGGTTGCTAGGGTGTTGCTATGTGGTTGCTAGGGTACACTGGGTGGTTGCTATGCGGTTGTTAGGGTACCCGGGTTGGTTGCTAAGGTGTTGCTATGCGGTTGCTACAGAACCTGCGGCGGTTGCTAGGGTGTTGCTATTCGGTTACTAGGATTCTTGGTGGGGTTGCTAAGGTGTTGCCCTGTGGTTGCTACGGTCCCCCGTGTGGTTGCTTGGGTGTTAGTAGCATGTTTTTAACATGATTAGCAAGTTACTATCATGTTACCAGCATGATTAGCATGTTACTAGCATATTGCTAGCATATTTCTAGCATGATTAGCGAGTTACTAGCATGTTTCTAGGATGATTAGCTTGTTGTTAGCATGTTTCTAGGATGATTAGCATGTTGTTAACATGATTAGCAAGTTACTAGCATGTTGCTAGCACATTTCTGGCATGATTAGCATTTTACTAGCATGTTGTTAGCATGACTAGCAAGTTACTAGCATGTTAATAGCATTTTCTAGCATGATTAGCATGTTATTATCATGATTAGCAAGTTACTAGCATGTTGCTAGCAGATAGATAGATAAATAGATAGATAGATAGATAGACAGATAGATAGATAGAAATAGATCGTAGATAGATAGATACATAGATAGATAGATAGATAGATAGATAGATAGATAGAGTCAGATGATAGATAGATAGATAGATAGATAGATAGATAGATAGATAGATAGAGTCAGATAATAGATAGATAGATAGATAGATAGATAGATAGATAGATAGATAGATAGAAATAGATCGTAGATAGATAGATAGATAGATAGATAGATAGATAGATAGATAGATAGAGTCAGATGATAGATAGATAGATAGATAGATAGATAGATAGATAGATAGATAGATAGATAGATAGAGTCAGATAATAGATAGATAGATAGATAGATAGATAGATAGATAGATAGATAGATAGATAGGCTCAGATTATAGACAGACAAACAGACAGACAGATAGATAGATAGACAGATAAATAGATTAGAAATATTAGATAGATGAGTTTGAATGAGTTTGAATGGGTTAGAAATAGTACATAGAAGGGCAGTCTGATTGAGTCTAATGGGCTTCAGTGTGTTTAGATTTGAATTTTTGACAGTTGGAGTTTGAATTGTCTTGGCCCATCTGAACATTCCGTCAATGTAAGTCTATGGGATTTTTATGATTTTTAATCTTCATTTTTATGAAAACCGTAAGTCCGATCAGTTAGAAAAGATATAGCAACTAACTTCAGATCAGTCTGAAGATCTGGGCTGAGTTTGGAGTCTGTAGAGTTAAATCTCTAGGAGGAGTTAGAGTTGATAATTTTAGTCTCAGAAGAATAATAATAATAATAAGAAGAAGTTTAAATAGGATTTCAGTAAGTTGGCTTTCTCAAGCCAACTTAATAAATAAATATTGCACCATTGACTTTAGACTTTAGACCAGGTTTGAGTTGGTCTATGGCGCAGTCTATTTTGAGTTCCTCAAAATAGCAACGCGTTAACAATGCGCCTGAACACACCTCTTTTTTAGACCAGCATGCCCATGGGCGCACAAATGGGCGCAAATGCATTTGCTATTTAAACAACGCGGTGCAGGACGGGAAAACGAGAACTGCGTCGGGCTGAAACTAGTACTAAAACACTTGCACCGCGCCTTGCGCCTTGCGCCGAGTGTATGATTGGGCCCTATATGTATAAATAAAAAGCTACAATAATAACAAATATTTGATTATTTTTCGGCATTATTTACTACATCAAATATATATATATATATATATATATATATATATATATATATATATATATATATATATATATATATATATATTGTGTATATATACAGTATATGTATTCTGTGTGACTCATCAGTGCAACATCGTCATGATCAATCCCAATGTACTAATGACAACATTGTCTAGTACTGTACTGTAAAGATGATTTATTTATTTATTCATTTTTTTGTTCAGACACAGGAATCACAAGGGATAATTCATCATGGGACCAAAAACATACAGATACATGTTGGCTCACTTTCATTGTAATTTACATGATTAAATACCACTGTGTTGTCTACGGTGCCAGAGCCTTCTGTTCTCTGACTCATTCGGATTTCTCTTTCCATTCTTCTAAGCGCACTGAATTCACAGAGCACATTTCCTTTTCTTTTTCATATTCAAATCAATCAGCGATATCCAGCTCTGCGAGCTGCTACACCAAATGCCCCACCACAAATGTGTCATATGAAACAGACTTAATTCGAATGAGTCACGTTTAAAAAAAAAAAAAAAACAACTCAAAAGCAATGCCACGGACCCATTCATTGCAGAACAGGACGGCATATGTCTAATCGTCCCTAGAGAAACAGTTGGCTGTGTCATTACCCATGGAGAGTTGGCTGGGAGTTTTTAAAAAGGTAGTCACTGACAGATATAGGGGTCACACCTGGCCTGGTGTAGCAGATAGTCAGCGCCCAGCACTTCCCCTGCTGTCTTTCACAAGGCAGGGATTTTGACACTTCCTGCTCAGGGGCTCTACGGAATATGCCTGCTTCCTGTCACCTTGCCGTTGCCTTATTGCCATGGAAATGAATGCGACTAGACAGTGCGATAAGCGAGCCACTGAGAGAAGGAAATAAGGAAGAAGAGACGCACTGTACTGTGAAATTTCTGATATATTATAAAGATGTTTTGTAAGATGCTGCGAACACAGCCATTCCCATTTTTCCAACATGAGTGGGTTCAGAAAAAAAGCATTTATTGATAAACAATGCGGCCAATGTATTAGCTAAACCTTTCATCAGACTTCAGATATGGGTGGTGGGAAAGTTCAGAGATGCCCTCGATCCACGACGCCAACAAATGGCCACTTCATGTCTGAGGAGCCTGGGGTGAAAGGTCATAGCAGCGTTCGCCATCTGGGAAATGTCTGTCAAATCCTCACAGTGATCTCGTCTGAGAGAAGAAAGCACGCCCACGTTGAGCTTTCGCTCTGAAAAAAAAAAAAAAAAAAAAAAAAACTCGCCAATGTTATTAGCATAAGATGAGAGCCAGCGAGAAACTAGCACATGAATTATTGCAGCTGTTGGGATATTAGGAAAAGGTTACATGCATTGACCTAGAGGAAAATGTTAAATATTCTATAAAAAAATGCAATTTATGTGCTTAACCTAATATATAACCAGGGAAATACAACAATTCACACATTTCCATGCTAACGCATGCGCTGGCTTGTCTTTCGCTGGAGCGGAACGCTGTGAAAAGCACTGTCTCCATGACAATGTGTGTGTGACACATTGAGGAACCGATGCCCCCCAATGGGCTGCTTGCTGGTCATCATGCTAACAACCTACCATCAGCACCACAGGAGAGGAACTCAACCTCACACTCATTTAACACACTCACACCGCCACCTGTGTCTGTCACCACCCCTGCCACAACACTTAGCGCAGCTCCGGAGAAGAAGTAAAGTTCATGCTGTGTGAACGGAGATATGATAGAAGAGATTCTGTTTTCATCCTGAAATGATGAACTGCAATGTACACACACATCAACAGAGCAATAAATCAACATACATCACTGTCTTGGAGGAACTTCCCCTGTTTTTTTTACTCACTCATGCATTAATTTGTCTTACCATCCTTTGAAAATGCTCTTAATATAATGCCATGAAATGCATATTACATTTAGAATTTAATACGTGCAACAGCAATTTTTGCAGTTATTGTATATATTGTATAATCCAACCATCTGTCCATCTTCTCGCATCAAAAAAATAGCTTAATTTCACAAGTGATTTGGTTTTGTTTAGGGGTATACCATAGAAATAAAAAAAAAATAAAATAAAAAAAGAAAAGGAAAAGATACTATATTTTTAATTGTAAAAGAGTGTAAAAATGCTTTGGCAAAAACATTAAGTTAACTCTTTACCCACTACATGGTGAAAAACTGTAATAGATATAATAGGACATTTCATGTAATTCTACAGTAAATTACTGTTAAATGTTTTTTCAGTTTTTGAACCATTGTCAAAATAAATAAATAAATAAATAAATAATAAAAATTGAGTTAAATAAAATTTAAAAAAGAAAAATCAAAATGTAAAACATAAAGTAAAACAAAAAGCAAAGCACAATAAATATATAAATAAAACAAAATATATAAATAATAAAAAACAAAAAACTGTTTTTGGTTTCTGTTCTTTGGAACTGACCAAGTGTGGTGAATCACTCACCCTGAGCTGGTGAACTGTCTTAGAGCTGCGCTTATGCATGACTGTACTCATCATGTGAGACATATTTGTAGTTAGCCATAAATATGAGACTCTATAATGGGCTGACTAGCTCTGGCAAGATCTGCCATTAAAGGCAGGAACTGTTACCTTTGGAGGGGGTGGGGTTGATAAAACAAAGAACAAGTCATCCTGCACAACAGTGTCCCCTAGTGGTAACAATTAACAAACTTTCCTGTTGGGAAATCAAATCAGTCTCTGGAATATTGTCAGTATACACAGATGGGGTCAGAAGTCTAAATCCATTAGTGCAAATGCCTTTAATTTGTATTTTATAATATACTTTTCCTCTCTACAAATTACCTTATCAGCGTAATCCAAATTTGTACAATTAACATGTATTACTGAATATTTTAGCTTTGGTTTGTCTTGTTTTGATTGAATGACAGCAGCACTTGAGACGCATGAAGTGTGCAAGTTTGTGTAAAACCTGATTGTGTTCTCCAGCATTATTTGAGATGATCCAAAGAGCATCTTGTAGAAGCAAACACATTTTCCAAAGGAGCTCACATGATCAAGGTCACAAAACTGGATTATTTGACCTATAGAAATATTCTTGTTGTTTATTTTAAATTTTGAATCTCAGATTTTTTATTTATTTATTTATTTATTTATTTATTTATTTATTTATTTATTTATTTATTATCATTCACTGTATAATGATTCATTTTGCCAATATGTATTAGTAAATTTTATCCATTTATTTTTTTTTATTTTTTAAAAAAGATTATTTGTCATATACAATGCAGCTTGACTATAATCTGCATCATTTTTGTTTACAGGGAAGCCTGTACCACTTCATGAGCTTGTCCAACCCTGGCAACCCACCGACTGTCAGGGGTGTGGTGAAGGAGGACTCAGATGCAGAGTAGGAGTGCAGGGAGAATTTATTTCTCGTCACAAAACATAAAATAACATAAACAATATTTAACTGCCGCTAAGGCTAAAGGAGATTCCGGAGCTGGCCGGCAAACACTGCGGCCACACAAGCTGCCGGACTTCCGTGCTACGAATCCTGCAGCACAGGGGAACAGAGAGTCAGAGACAGAGGTGTGCACATGTAATGCGAACATACGCAAGAACAAACAATCTACTCACGACGAGGAACAGAAAGGTAGAGACATATAAGGGAGTGGGGGAACAAGCGACAGGTGGGGGAGAGACGACTCGTGATTCGCGCACCCCCACTGAGGGATCAGCGCTGATTACCCGGACCACGAGCCGCCGAACCTGACAGGACAACACAAACCATGAGAGGAGCCGGAGCAGCCCCCTGACCCGTGACAGTACCCCCCACCTCAGGGACGCCTCCTGGCGTCCCCGGAGGACTCACCATGACGCTGATGAAACTGATCAATGAGAGCGCGGTCCAGAATGTCGCGAGCCGGAATCCAGCATCTCTCCTCTGGACCATAACCCTCCCAGTCTACCAGGTATTGGTAACCTCTGCCCCTACGCCTCACATCAATGAGCCGCCGCACCGTATAGGCCAGCGACCCCTCGATGAGTCTGGGAGGCGGGGGAGCGGAGGTCAGGGGTTGGAGGGGGGAGCGAAAAACGGGCTTAATCTTAGAGACATGGAAAACCGGGTGGATCTTCATAAACTGTGGGGTTAATTTGAGCCGCACCGTCACCGGACTGAGCACTTTGGTAATGGTGAACGGTCCAACAAATTTGGGTCCCAGTTTACGTGAGGGAAGTCTGAAGTTGATGTCCTTAGAAGACAGCCAGACCTTCTGACCGCACACGTAAAGTGGGGGCTTGGTACGGTGACGGTCCGCCGACGCCTTGTTCCTCTCGCCAGTCCGAGTGAGGGCTTCTCTGGCGATCCTCCAAGTACGGAGGCATCTCTGAATAAACGCATGCGCGGAAGGAACAACAGCATCGGATTCTTGAGAGGGGAATAAAGGTGGCTGGTAGCCTAAACAGCACTGGAAGGGCGATAAACCCGTAGACGAGACCGGGAGGGAGTTATGCGCGTACTCGACCATAGTTAACCTGGAACTCCAAGATGACGGTTCAGCAGACGCCACACAGCGCAGAACTCTCTCCAAATCCTGGTTGGCACGCTCAGCCTGACCGTTAGTCTGCGGATGGTATCCAGAGGATAGGCTCGCAGTCGCCCCCAGCTGTCGACAGAACTCTGTCCAAAATTTTGACACAAACTGGGGACCCCTGTCAGAGACCACGTCCACCGGGAGGCCATGAATACGGAACACCTGATCCAAAACAATAGTCGCTGTCTCCCTCGCTGAAGGTAATTTGGGGAGGGGAATAAAATGGGTCGCCTTCGAGAACCTGTCCACCACAGTGAGGACAACCGTCCTGCCGTTAGAAGGAGGCAAGCCCGTAACAAAGTCCATTGCAATGTGTGACCAGGGTCGCGAAGGGACCGACAACGGCTGGAGTAGCCCTACTGGGGGTCGATTGGAGCCCTTACCTACAGCACAAATCGGGCAGGCCGACACGAACCGTCGAGCATCCCGCGCCACGGATGGCCACCAAAACCGCTGCTTGATTAACCTATAAGTGCGAGTCGCTCCAGGGTGGCAAGCTAGACTAGAGGCGTGGCCCCACTGCAGGACGCTAGTTCGGACTGACTCGGGCACGAACAACAAACTCTCTGGGCACCCCGCGGGAATGGTGGTGTCGCGCAGCGCAGCGCGGACCTTGGACTCCACCCCCCAAGTTACAGCCGCCACAACCCTTTCGGGATGCAGAATAGCCACAGGGGGGTTGAGACTAGCCTTGGCCTCAAAGATCCGCGACAGCGCATCAGGTTTACCATTCTTTGAGCCAGGGCGAAAAGAAATGGTAAACCTGAAACGTCCAAAAAATAGTGCCCAGCGAGCCTGCCTGGAATTTAGCCTTTTAGCGGTGCGGATGTACTCTAAATTCTTATGGTCAGTCCAAACCATAAACGGGAACTCCGCGCCCTCTAACCAGTGCCGCCACTCCTCCAGCGCCAACTTGACAGCTAGTAACTCCCTGTTCCCGATGTCGTAGTTTCGTTCCGTGGGGGTTAAGCGATGAGAAAAGAAGGCGCAGGGATGTATTTTCTCGTCTGAGGGTGATCTCTGAGACAAAACTGCCCCGACTCCCACCTCGGACGCATCTACCTCCACAATGAACTGCCGAGACGGGTCAGGGGTGTTTAAAATAGGAGCCGAAATAAACCGACTCTTTAGACTTTCAAACGCAGCTTGTGCCTGCGACGACCAACAGAATGGTTTCTTAGTGGAGGTGAGATCCGTCAGAGGGAGGGCGATCTGACTAAAATTCCGAATGAACCGCCTGTAAAAATTGGCGAACCCCAGAAAACGCTGGACCGCCCTACGATTCTCTGGGGTGGGCCAATCAGCAACCGCTTTTACCTTGGCGAGGTCCATTCGGATACCTTCAGGCGAGAGAATAAAACCCAGGAACGGAACCGACTGTGCGTGAAACTCACACTTCTCCACCCTGGCAAATAAACGATTCTCTAGCAGCCGCTGGAGCACCCGTCTGACGTGCTGGACATGATCGCGCTCGTTCTGGGAGAAGATCAGGATGTCGTCGATGTAAACAAAAACAAATTGATCGACCATGTCTCTGAGCACGTCATTGACGAGTGCCTGGAAGACCGCCGGGGAGTTTGAGAGCCCAAACGGCATAACCAAGTATTCAAAATGCCCACTATGGGTGTTAAAGGCGGTCTTCCATTCGTCCCCCTCCCTAATCCGAACTAGGTGATAAGCACTGCGGAGGTCCAACTTCGTAAAGATGGTTGCCCCCTGCAGAAGCTCGAAGGCCGATGACATCAACGGCAAAGGATAACGGTTCTTTACCGTGATGTCATTCAACCCCCGATAGTCGATACAGGGGCGCAGCGAACCATCCTTCTTCTCCACGAAGAAGAACCCCGCCCCAGCTGGAGAGGAAGAGGGACGGATAATGCCTGCTACCAGAGAATCGTGAATGTACCTCTCCATGGCCTTCCTCTCAGGTCCGGACAGAGAGTAAAGGCGCCCCCTGGGTGGAGAAGTGCCAGGCAACAGGTCAATCGCACAGTCATACGGGCGGTGCGGAGGCAGAGATGAAGCTCGGGACTTACTGAACACCGCTCTCAAGTCATGGTAAGCCTCCGGTACATTCGCCAGGCTCACCGGCTCCTCCTGCAACACAGAACAAGACATAACTGGGGAAAATGCAGCACCTAAACACTGAGCTAAACAGAAAGGGCTCCAAGCCAAAACCGAGTCGCGAGCCCAGTCTATGTGAGGGTTATGTTTGACCAACCAGGTGTGACCCAACACCACTGGAGCGGTGGGCGATTGAATCAAAAGGAAACGAATCTCCTCAGCGTGATTGCCAGATAAAGTTAATGTAACAAACTTGGTAACATGAGTGATACTAGTGAGTAGGGTGCCACAAAGAGTCTTAGCCGAAATAGGTTCAGCCAGGACAACAGATGGAATCCCCAGGCGTGTGGCCAATCCCAAATCCATAAAATCGCCCTCCGCTCCAGAGTCGATTAACGCCGAGACCTGGAAAACGGCTCCACCGAACCGTAACGAAGCCAAAAACTCTGAACGACCACCAGATGGCAGTCGCGTAGTAGTGACGCTCACCATAAGCTCTCCCTTGCGTGACGAGCGTCTCCGCGCTACAGGGCATGCAGCTGCTACATGACCCGCCTCCCCGCAGTAGAGACAGAGCTGATTGGCCAAACGGCGGCGTCGTTCCCCCACCGTCAGCCGTGCTCTTCCGACCTGCATGGGTTCCTCCCCCGGGAGAACAGAGCACTGTGCCAGCGTGTCACAAGCGGCAATCGCTTCAGCGGCCATGACTCGCTCGCGGGGAAAACCCCCCCTTCTGTGCCGGGAGCGGAGAGCAATCCGATCGTCGACTCGAATGGCGAGGTCGATCAACCCGTCCAGGTTGGGTGGTAGCTCCAAGGAATAAATCTCGTCCTTCACGTGGTCAGCCAGGCCGTGGAGGAAGTGATCCCACAATGCCTTGTTATTCCAGCCACAGGATACGGCGAGCGTGCGGAATTCGATGGAGTACCGGGACACAGACTGCTCGCCTTGCTGAAGCACTGACAAGGAACGTGCCGCTTCAATTCCCCGAGCCGAGTGATCGAACACCCTGCGTAGCTCCTCCGAGAAGGCATCAAAAGATCTACAGCAAGCCTGCTCGTTATCCCACACGGCCGTGCCCCACTCCCTCGCTGTCCCCACCAGGAGCGTGATGACGTACGCCACTCTGGATAGCTCCGTGGGGAAGCAGGAAGGCTGGAGAGCGAAAACCAGTGAACACTGGGACAGAAAAGATCGGCAGGAGTTGGGCTCACCCGAGTAAGGAGCTGGCGGATTAAGCCGCGGTTCGCGAGGAACCGATCTTTCAGGGCCAGGATCCGGTGTGGCAGTCCGGTCAGCAGAATGGCTGGCCTGTAGTTGGTCCAGCCGTTCCACCACTTGGCTAAGCTGGTGCGACACCTCCGCGTAAGCCTGACGAGAAGCCGCGAGCTCTTCCTGCTGCCGACCCAGAAAAATGCCCTGCTGTGAGAGAGCTAGGCGCAACTCCGCTTCCTCTGCTGAATCCATAAATGGTGAGTAGATTCTGTCAGGGGTGTGGTGAAGGAGGACTCAGATGCAGAGTAGGAGTGCAGGGAGAATTTATTTCTCGTCACAAAACATAAAATAACATAAACAATATTTAACTGCCGCTAAGGCTAAAGGAGATTCCGGAGCTGGCCGGCAAACACTGCGGCCACACAAGCTGCCGGACTTCCGTGCTACGAATCCTGCAGCACAGGGGAACAGAGAGTCAGAGACAGAGGTGTGCACATGTAATGCGAACATACGCAAGAACAAACAATCTACTCACGACGAGGAACAGAAAGGTAGAGACATATAAGGGAGTGGGGGAACAAGCGACAGGTGGGGGAGAGACGACTCGTGATTCGCGCACCCCCACTGAGGGATCAGCGCTGATTACCCGGACCACGAGCCGCCGAACCTGACAGGACAACACAAACCATGAGAGGAGCCGGAGCAGCCCCCTGACCCGTGACACCGACCACTCAATTTGCAAAGAATTAAGACTGTCTAACCATGCATGAAATACATTTTGTCTGATGCAACTGAACAGAACAGAGACTCTTTCCAGCTCCAGCTCTTCCCAAGTCCTCCAGCCGAATCACTATAAGCCACTACCAAAAGACATGCCATTAGAGAAACAAAAAGTAAACTCTAACTCCACGCAGCATCTCTCCAAAACACACACACACACACACACACACACACACACACACACACACACACACACACACACACACACATTAGCATCCAACAGCTAAATAGGATCTCAGAGACTTCACTACAGCTGTGAATCAAGAGGTCTTATTGACTTCATTACTCATCACTGTTGTAAGTGAGAGAGGCTGCATGCTATCAAAGGCAGTTTAATTTAATTGAGCCTTCAAGCCGCCTCACAAATGTATGTGACTGTATTCAACCTACCTGCTCACCCAAGAGACACTGAAAAAATCTAATAAGTCATTCAGACACAATATGTTAATTGACTTTTTTGCAGCTGGCAGACTTAATTAAGCTCTCATTACACTGGAGAGAGGAAAGAGACAGAGGCACTTGCCAATACAATCTGCCTGTGTGCACAGCAAAGCTCTACTGAGAGACATAGCGATAGCAACAAGGTGAGTCCACCCACACTGCTGGAAAACTGCAGGCAGATATTATCACAGAGGTAAAACCCAACCCGTCCGCTCCCCTGATTAAAGTATAGTAGTTGTGAAGGACTACCAAGGATTTCTGTTCTACGCATATTACAGCTAATTACGTACAAAAGCTTTTGTGGAGTGATGAAATGTACATTTCCTTTTAACAGAATCATGCAGCTTTAGACAAAAAAAAAAAAAAAAAAAAAAAAAAAAAAAAACCTTTTTAGATTATTACAGTTCATTAAAAATACCACTGCGAATCTCAAAAGTCACCAGTACAGCAATAAACTCATCATTGCTAATGGGCTTGATGCAATAACTCAGTGCTTTTCTAATTACGAGGACGTCTATACTAATTACAGCCTGAATGAGAATGAAGTCTAAACATAGAAAACATTGATACAATAGAACTGTCACATGCCTCAGATTTGGAAGCACCTTTGAGCTGTTTTCACAGAGACGCTGTGTGGTTTTTGCTTCTCATTGAGGAACTACAAGGTCACTCCATGCACTGTGCTGTGAAACACTCACATTACCAATAAACTAGGGCTGTCAGCATACAAAATTTTTAATCAAATGAATTGTTTGACTATATAGCAATTAGGGATGCATGATATGTCAATAACATATTGGTTACTTCTCGATACTGAAGACTTTAAAATGTATGCATTTGATATTTACATGCACATTTCCCCTAATTTTACAAAAAAAAACAAAACAAACAAAACAAAACAAAAAGATACAAAAAGCTGTCACTGCGGATCCTTTCAAAAGAAAAACATTTGTACCTTATTTATCCTTAAAGGGCGAATTTTAGTACCTTAAAAGTACATATTTTTAAGTAAATTGAACATATTTGTATCTAAATGGTACATATTAAATGTATGGTATATATGAAAGTGTTCACTTAAAGTTAAAGGTGCACTAAGCAATTTTTGAAAATGCTTTTGACCTCATTGTCGGACCATGTCCCAAAACACACTTGCAGCCAATCAGCAGTAAGGGGGCGTGTCTTGTTATTATAGAGAGAAGAGAGCACTCAGTTTGAGTCTACAGGAATGATATTAGCAGATCGACTATAGAGAGAACTGGAAGATTAAAAAAGGCAAACAAAACATTAAAAAGAGGTTATGACCTGGCAAGACGTAAGACCCGCATAAATATCGGAGCATCTTTCCAGCGGTGGAGAGAACTCAAGGAGTGGGAAGGGTTAGAATTGGACGCTGAGGTTGCGTTCTTTCTTTTGATAGGTGAGTAACGTTGATTTTGCTTAGTTTCACGAAACTTATCCGTGTTGGCTTTTGTTTGAATAGGCTTGTGTGTCATCTTCACTTGTTTCCGCGATCGCCGTTGCCATGGTTGTGTAGTAAGTGTGGGGTGGAGATTTCAAAAGAGGGGCGAGGTCCTGTTGGGGTAATGGGCGTGTTTGTTTTGGTGCTTTCAAATATCAACATTGTTTGGCAAAAATTGCACCTTTAATCTAAAAAAACAAAACAAAACAACAACAACAAAAAAAAAAACACTAATAATTTAATAACACTGTCAAATGTAATATTCAGGAAATCTCAAAATAAATATTCTTTTTTTTTTTTTTTTTCGTACTGTGCATAATGTTTTGATGCCTAATTTTAGTTTTAAATGTGTATTTTTACTTAGGGAAAATAGTACACAATTTTAATATTGTCCATTTATTTATTTACTTATATTATGAAAATAATTATTAGCATATATGTATTTAATATTGTTGCATCCTTAATGTTGATAATTTGAATTAACTTTCACATATTAATCAAAATAACTGTCTAAAAAATGCAAAGACACTACAGACACAGAAATCAATAATGAATATACATCTGCAATATTTTTAAATGTTACATGCAGACTTAAAGGGATGCATCGTATGCACCGTTGTACTCTCCTGAACACACGTCAAAGACTGACACAGAAGAATAAATTGTTGAATAAAATCATTATTTTTTTGTTTTCTTTGCACAAAAAGTATTATTGTAGCTTCATAACATTACAGTTGAACCACTGATGTCACATGGACTATTTGAACAATGTCCTTACTACCTTTCTGGGCCTTGAACATGTCAGTTGTGTTGCTGTCTATGCAGGGTCAGAAAGCTCTCAGATTTCATTAACCCTCTATGGTACGGAGTTGCCATATAGCGACAATTAATTTCTACTTATTTCCTTGTTATTCTGAAAAAAAAAAAAAAAAAAAAAAACAATATATTGCAATATGGTAATTAAAGGGGCCGGCCTTAAGGTAGTCAATGATGTGCTGTTTTTAAGTAAAATTACATTTAAATGTTCCTCCAAAGCACTTTTGTCCCATTGTCACCCTCACATGGAAGACACCTGTTGAAGTGCTCCAGAAATTGCTCTGTTAACATAATTTCTGAACATCTCTTCTCAAGGGGGATTTTTTTTTTTTTTTTCTTTTTTGCATCATCTTAGGTTAGTGAATTGCATATTTTTTATTCACAAATCAACATCGTCTAACATAGTTTTACTGTAAATTGAGAAAATTTCAACACTGTACCATTACGGAAAAATAGGAGTGTTGACATATGGCAATGCACTGTGCAAAGTTAAAATAGTTAATCTTTGAAAAACCTTTGCATACCACCTAGTTGTCATTAAATGCAGGAATGCTTCCTCTGTGCAAAACTCTTGATTGTGAATAGCTAACAGCTCAGAAGAGGACAAAGGGAAACTCTGATGGTTCCTTCAAGCTGAAAGGTTTTGATTTCCTTGGGAAGGTAATGAACAGAATGCCTGGCACACTGTTTGCACATTGCCATCACTGCAACAGGAGGCCATTATTTCATAGATGTTCTGGGGAGAGACTAAACAAGATTTCATGGTTCATAAGTTTTTCCTCCAAGGTTGAAAATAATACAAACAGTTTTTAAATGCATGTCTTCCCACAGCTTCTTCTGGCACATCTGAAGTATTTATTTATGAATACACTGCACAGATATACATGTATTCATGTAAGCCCAGTTCCTTCCACGCTCAAATGTCGAATTTGGAAATGTCTTCCAAACAATTACATGCCCACCACACTAAACAGCACAGCAGTAGTCCAGCAGAAAGTGACATTCATTATTTTCCTCCCACTGTTGTTGAAACAAGAGCTGTGCTTTTCCTTGTGCAGTCAGTCTGGTCAGTTGCTGTGGTGGACTTTTCTCTCATAAGCAGAACTCTAAAGGCTGGATGAGACTTAATGAGCAGTCACACATAACCATCCAAGATCCTGTTTGGATCTCTCTGACCTTCTCTTGTCGACAGGCTTCTCCTCTAAACCAATTCAGCTTACAGTGCAAAAGATCTGCAAGTGGGACAAGGCCAAAGCGAGACTGGACACTTGTCAAAACCTTCACTTCAAACTCTACCCGTGGAAGACTTTGTGTTTTCCTATGAGTCTCCTCAGCCACTTTTGGTCACCTAGAGCCCATATGAAATGTTTTCCATTGGTTGAACAAATAACCAGAATAGCTAACTGTCTAACCACATTAAACAAAACCTCAATGCACATCTCTTGTGTAATAGATATATCTATTTGTCCAAAATATAATTTGATTCCAGATGTATCATTCATGTCAGTAATTTACTCTATAATGTTTTGCAATTAAGATTAGTTAAAAAAAAAAAAAAAAAAACTATATCTGATATAGTGGACAGAGGCAAAGAAAGTAAATATTATGTTATCAATCACATGTTTAAAATATTACCAAAAAGCACTGATAGGAAATAGTTTCCTCTGTAAATACAACAATAATAATAATTTTATTTGTTGTGCTTTTATGCTGTTAATGTAACAAATGTAGCAACACGGTAACATAACAACCAACTGTGCATTGTGTGGTGTCTTGATTGGTTTGAAGAAGGACTGTGGTACATATATGAGACCGAAATAACAGCTGCTGCTATGAAGAACATCTCAAATCAGTTAGTAATGTGGTTTAATTTCTTTTAAGACTATTTTGTGTATTCGTGTGTGTGCTAACTGCTGTGTCATGACTCCAGCAGGGACCCACGGCTTGAGTGTAAACTTGATAGCACCCACCAAAAAAAAAAAAAAATAAAAATAAATAAATAAAAATATTTCCAACTAAGGTCTACTGAGGATTCAAGCAAGATAGCATATTATGTCAGATATTGTGGGTTTCCTCCAAGGGATGTCATTTCTCCAAGGAGGCAAGGAAGGAAGTGCTTCTTCAAAAAAATTTGGATGAGAAAGTAATGGTCAGCACGAAAAAAAAAAAAAAAAAAGGCAAAATATGAGCTCATAAAAAGTGTAAGGCAGTCAGAAGGAGGCAGCGTCTCTTTTGTCTTTATCACATTTGTGTTCTTGTAGAGGTCCTAAAGCCTGAGCGGGTGAAGAGTCACATGGGGGAAGGCAGTGTCTCCATAGCACTGTGAAAGGCTTAATGCCCTGTAGATGAGAAAATGCCTGCCAACCATTCACAAATCAACCACAAATGTGCTTAAATTGATCAAACTATTAAGAATGGAAGATTATTTACATTGTAAACAAGCTATACGCTCAGATATTACCATGTTTACATTCAAATTAATTCAAATAAATTCAAATCGAACTTGACATTATCTGTATGTGCAAGTCGTTTGCGACAACCCAGTTTGGTTAAATCAGAGGTGCATTACACCTGCTGTGTTAATTGAAGATTATAGTATTGGTTGTTTGTTGATTGTCCCAAATGTATGTAAACCGTGTTCCAAAAACCTCTTTAACCCAGACATAATGTAAACATCCTATGGAAATGGTGGATGAATTTACATTCACTACACTCACCACTTAATGCACTGCTGTCATATTCAGACTACTACTACCAGAAAAACAAAACAAATGACAATTTATGTCTATTTCAATCTTTTAAGCTTTGCTTTATAACTGGCAGTTCTCCTACTCAGGTTCTCTAGGGCACATTGATAGATTTGCTGGACCTGACTGTGCAGAACTTGAACTGGTTGCAGAATAAAAGTGTCTTATCATGGTATTCTGCTCATGACAGAGTCAAATAACACTGGTTTAAAATATGATGATATCATACTGTATAAATCAACAATAATTATAACTATATATACATATATATACATCCAGAACATGAGTTGTAAATAGATAAATTTGGACCTTTCATTACCTTGTATCATTTAAATTAAAACATTTTCATATGCACTAGCATTGCTTATAACTTTACAACAGCAACTGCAAAAAAAAAAAAAAAAAATAAATAAATAAATAAATAAATAAACTCTACATTTCCACAGGATACATCTACAGTGAAATAATTAAAGTTATGTAGAATATAGCCACATTTAATTGTTTCGAGATCACAAGGTGAATTCAGTTGCTATACTGACATTTAGAAAATGATTATGCCAAGTTCCACGGGGTAAATTAATCCCCTGGGTATCAGGTTTATTACTGCAGGTATAGTTTAAACTAAATCACAAAGTTTAAACACAGACTTCACAAATTAATGATGTCGTAACAGATGACACTGGATCATCTCTAGAGTACAAGATTCCTTCATGATGGTAAAATACGGGCACATGTGGCAGTTTTAAGTGTATTAGGATGTCCCAGTCCTTGATGAGGTGCATAGGTTCAGAGATCTGGGACTAACTGTGTCCTGAGGGTCTAGAGAGGCTGTTCGTTTGCTTCAGAAAACTTTTAATGAAGCTTCAGAACTCTTTTCATTGAAGTTGTATTTTCCATTTGGTGGAAGAGTCTGTTAAAAAACACATTTATCAAAGTGATATTTGATGAGAGAAGCAGTTTAGCTGCATTTGGGTACTTGCTAAAGCCAAACAAATAAATAAAAAGTTGCGTGTGTGTTGTTATATACTGATGATGTAGACAGACATACTGCTCAAGACATCAAACGCTGGTGAATTACAAGAGATCTTTTTACATGTTACTGAACAGAAATATAAGGGTCGTTAAAGGGATAGTTCCCCAAAAATGAAAACACATTTATCATTTACTCATCCTTACATCATCCAAACACTGCTTTCTTTGTGGAAAAGGAGCAGCTTGGGCATTTTCAAAGTCTTCTCTGCTTTTATTGCCTTTTGTTTTCAATGTATGGAAAATTTGGACATTTAAAGTCTCTTTCAGGTTTGTTCACTTGGCAGCAGTGTTATAAATAATTATCACAGAAGTACAGCTCCCATTGAACTGAAAGGGGAATAGGGCTGGGCGTTATGACGCTATATATATATATTGTGAAAATCATAAAAACTGTCTATTGTTACAGACAGAACAGTACTAAAGACTTCAGATATACAAAGATGGTGCACTCATATTACTTATGAATGGGAGAAAGTGCAACATGCAATATGGCTGAGTATCCTGCCTTCTAAATAAAAGAGCCTATCACTAATTGGTGCCATTAGAAGCTCTGATTGCTAAAGACACGGTCAGTTTCCTAAAACATACTCTTAGGACTGCACATGTGCAATACCTGATCTGGCCTGAGAAATATGCTTATGTCTTAAGTGAACGTAAACAGTTGAGAGATATCTGGATATGTATCTGTGCATTAGGTCTTAAAGTGACAGCAGCCTAATAAACCTGCTGGTCTGCTGTCACAACAAAAGACAAAAAGAAATTTCTCACTGATATTGACTAAATAACTTCTGTATCTTTAATAAGAATCAACTCATATTTGATTCATACACTAAAGACTATGCACTTAATTTTATACTTGATTATTCGATTTCTGTAGTATTCAAGTTCTGTATTTCTCACATGAAAACCTACTGAAGCTGAAAATTTTAGATAATTTATAGGTTTGTTCTGTTGTATTTGTCCTATTGTTTGTAATTTGTTTTTAATTCTTCTATTTAATAACAAAAATACAATAACAAAAATAAATATATTGAGATATACATTATCTTAAAACAAATTTGGGTCATATATTAATAGGGAAATCTCAAAAACTGCTTGCCAAATTCACATTTTAAAAACATATTCAAATCAGCTATAAGAACTAACACAAATTGTATAACCTTACTGTTGTGCTCAAATAAATAAATAAATAAATAAATACATTGATTGATTAATTAATACATACATACATACATACATACATACATGAACAAATGAAAGAATGCGTTTCAGGTTTGTCCAGCCAGTGCATGTTCTGTGTTGATCAAATTATGATCTGGAGCTTCCAAAAGTAGATGTCATGAGTTGGTGATTGGAAGTCAGGAATTTGTATACTAGAGCCACCATACATGGGGCGTTCCAATTTCTCTTATTCATTGTAATACAAGTGGCCCATCCCTGTAGGCAAACCATATCTTAATTGCATTTAAAACAAATTTATGGCAGGATTAAAAGATTGTTATTTATCCTCTCTGTGAAATAAAGTAGATACTTTTGAGTGTGTAGCAAAAGAGTAGGCAAACTTTGTGACATATTAACATGTCATAAAATTGCACTCTGTTGCATGCATTCTGTCACCGCAAACCAGCCTGTCAATCATCCTGTCACGGTTAACATCACCTTATATACACTCCACAGTTTTAAAATTACGCTACGCAAACATTTATTTATTTATTTTTTTCCCCACCACATTGGAGAGAAACCAAACAACACATTGATTCACCAGTCATGTTTTGCCAAATGATGTTTTTATTAGTTAATGGCCAGATATATCTGTTTTGCTATTACCCTATTCATATATTTATACTGTAAATATTCACAGTGTTGTTACAGATTAAATGTGACAGATAACATTACATAAATATTTTTCATAAAATTCTACTGATTAATAATATTCTCTACTTAACAGTCAGTCAAACACAGATCTGCCATGTTTGCCATGTTTATTTATTTATTTATTTATTTTATGTGTGTGTTCGAATCCTGAATCGAATCCTCTTCTAAAGTGCAAAAAGGGCAATATAGAATGTGCATGGATGCGCACTTCAAGACTTCTGGGGACATTTGGCATACTGATTTCATACTATGATCAGTAGTCAGATCAGTTTTTAATGCTCCTGATTTTATTAATCATTTACTGATGAAAATATAAATATCTGTGCCAAATATGAGACTTTTAGCTGCTGAATTTAAAATACTCAACTAGCAAAGTTTCCCACAATGCAGTAGTAGAATAAATGCTATACATCAGGCTAAGAATGGCTTCCCCTCTCTCATCTCGTTAGGCCTCAGCGCCCGCAATGATCTGGAAAATAGGCCTCAGTCTCAGTCTCACTGTGGCAATGGCCCTCCTCTCACTCATTTCCACCATCATTGATATTCACAGGTCAGTGATCACACAAAGCCAAGCATCTGAAAAGGCTCACACCCCTTTGCCATTTTCATCCTCGGAGGGAAAGGGAGATGAAAATCAAAAAAAAAAAAAAAAAAAAAAAAACTATGATATCAGCAAAAAATCTGTTGCTGCTAAATCTGAGACGCCCAAACATATCAAAAGGGAATATTTGTGCCATATGTATGCATTTATGAACTATGAAGGTGAAAGATGAACGAGATTACATTTAAAATATGAAAAGAGGATTATGTTTGCAGCTCATTTGTATGTCGACTCGCACAACCAATTCAAAGTACTGTAGCGGAAACTCAGAGTAATTTGAATTCCACAAGTGGGCATCACATGGTCTGCTTGACATTTCCTCTAGTGTGCCCGTTTGCTTACTTTTTAGATTGTGTACATCCTCCAAAGACCATTTCTTACAATAACCAATCTGTCATCCTGACCTCAAAAATCAATATGTAATCCAAATTAGTTGTTCTGGGGAAAAAAGGGGGGCAGGGTGAAAAGGCTAGGCGCTCTACATGCATTCTGAGCAGAAAACGGTTTGAGAAATTCTAGATGAGGGATTTGCGCCGACCTGATACGAGTCATAAATTTTGTTGTTTTGAAATGCTAACAGCAAGAATTGTTATTAATTTAGCCTTCTCCCTCACTGCCGATGAGCCTCACAGAATCATAAAACTTACATTTGAAAAATACGCATCATTATTTTTTGCGCTTAAGACTTTTCACTAATAAAATGTGTTGCTGCAGTCCTAAATTGAACATTCTGGGCTTTTCGCAAAGTATAGGCTCTATATTTTTGGTAAAGTAACACCTGATACAATGTGGTAAAACATCCTACACTTAAGACATGATATTGGTCCTGAAAGACCTTTTGCTTAGCATCTAACAAGCTTGTCACAAGGACTCATCATTCAATCATGGTTCTGAGGTGTGTGTCAGGTGAACATTTTGAGACTCAATTGCTACATGGAGATTAAAACCTGTCTGCCAGCTGTGGCCACTAGCTCCATGATCATTATGACTGACAGCAGTTACAGTGTTTACAGTTCAGTGGAGCCAAAGGTGACATCTCTTTCTCCAACAGAGAACACAGTGTGAAAGTTTAAGACATCCAGATGCCTTTTGGCTATATGGTTCATATTTGTTATTTTCTGGAACCTTATGAGAAAAAGACATAAAACCCAAAGCAATTGTTGAATCTGATATTGTTAGATGAGACACATGACAAGACCAAAAAAATAAATAATAATAATAATAATGTAAATCTAATAAAACTGTATGAATGTTAAACAAAAGCTTTTTATATACCATCCGCCTTTATTTAAAAAAAGTATATCAAGCACAGTTTGCATTAGTAACTGCATTATTATTATTATTATGTTGCTTAAATGCAATCTCTGAGTAGGCCAGACATAATGATAATCACATACTCATGTAAACAGATAAGCAAATAAACGTGCAAAATAAACATGAATGAACATCAGAAGGTCTCTTGCTTCAACCGTGGGAAGACAATGCTATCTCACGATCAATTCGTATGTATTTTACAAGACGTCAAAACACTTTTTCAAGCTCAGATCCACCAACGTTAATCTACTCTTCTGTCTGGTTTCTTTGTCTGACAAAAATGGCGGATTCGGCATTATGATTGGTCAGATCGCCTGTCAATCAAGCTCCCTGCGAAGGGTCAGTCTTCAATATTAAGGAAACAAAACTTGAAGCTTCATTCTAAACATTTATTAATAAATGGAGAGCCCAATAATAAATGGAGATTTCATCTACTATTTTTACTCACCCACTGGCCACTTGTTTGAAACCCCTAAATAGCATTTTGTCTGTATTTTGATGAAACAAGTTTCCCTTTTACCTGTTGTCTCCAAGCAGATTTGATGACGAACTATGCTATACTGAAAGCTGACTGGCTTGAATGGTTGCTTTAATGATTGGAAATATGTTTTGAAAGCGGGAAATTTCCAACTTTCATTGCCGCATTTTGAATGAAAGCAAGTGACCTTGCATCATTTGAACATCCTTTCAGATTGGTCACTTGAGTAATATGAATATATTTCATGCTTTCAGGTTCCTCTAAGAATTTTAATGTATATACATTTGTGTGTTATATTACATTATATGCACACTAGTAGGTAAATTAACTGAAAAAAAAGTTATAAAAAAGTCCATATAGAATCATGTGAAGGTCTGCATTTGAGCTGAATCTGCTGTAACTCTAGGGAATCCTAATCTACTCTTCCCATATCCCCCAAACATTGTTCACTTACACTGCAGACCAATTTTATCAGCAGTAATGTTTAAATTACGAGACGATTCTGTGCAATACAGCAGTTTTATTTTCAGATGTTTAACGAAACGTTTTGTTCATATTGCTCATTCTGTTCACTTTGGTTATTTTAAAAATATATGCTGTGCCAGTCTCGCTCCATTTACAGCGGCGATAGCTGTGTTTCAATTTCTATGTGCTTGTCAAAAGAACAAAAGCCTAACAGAGGCCACAATGAATCAGAGAGACGTTAAGAGATGAGATCATAATAATGTACGAATAATGTCCACGGATAAGGCTAAAACAGTTCTGCAGAGAAGAGGAATATAAAATAAATCAGTGAGTGAACAAATTTAATCTGCTCCTGACAGATGTTAAAGCAGCAATGCCAATGATTTTAATGTGTCTGAGGTTAATATAGATGGTGAGGCTCACAATAATAAAAAAGGGAAAGCTACAGTCAGCTATTTACCTCCATCAGTAGAAATCTACTTGCAATTCGCATGCCAAGGTGTGGCGAATGATATGATAATTGAACAAAAATGAAACTGTGAAATACCAAATTGAGGTAAACAGGGGGAGTAAACTCAGTAGGAATTAATTCAGCTCTATCTGGTGGATTTCATCGTCAATTTCGTTCACTGCAGGAACACAATTATTCTCTTAAGAGACCGCACATTTGACTGCGCTTACCTCAAATTCATCTCTAAACCCTAGATTCCCTGCTGCGAATGCTGTTTACTGAAAGGCCGCACCAATCAAACACAGACGATAAATATTTATAATACAACCCTGGGGCATGAAATAATATTTCTCCATAGCTGTAACTGAATGACCTGATGAATGACCAGTTTATACTTTTTAAACCAACATCTTTGTTAGAAAGGTTTTTTTTTTTTTTTTTCACTAGGTAACAGGGCATTAAAGAGTATCAGGGAGTTGTAATGGTCTGCATAAGATCATGTAACTTCAGACAGAGACTGAAGCATTACAGTTATTCTGGTGCAACTTCACAAACTTTTGAACACAAACCTGTAGAATGTAGATATTTGCCAGTGCATTTCAGTACACAGAGGCCTTCATCAAGGCTAAAAGAGTACAAATGCAAGGTCATTTAAATACAAAGACAAATTTACACACACTTTAATGAAAAGGGGTCATATTTTTTATATAAAAGTGCCTTTATGTACTATGAAAACATACAATCATTTTAAAAACTCAAACTTCCTATCCAGTCCAAACAGAGCTGCAGAGCATCCCAAAGAAAATTAAAATGCCAGTATACATTGTAAGTGATGAGTAATAAGTACAACTGCATTCTCTTTAAAAAAAAAAAAAAAAAAAAAAACCTAGTACAGTACAACGTGAAAAAAAAATTAGACATTGTCAAACCATCTACTATATAAATATAATGTGAAATACAGTATATGCAATTTACATCTCTTTCTTTCTTTCTTTCTTTCTTTCTTTCTTTCTTTCTGAATGACAGAAAACACTGATACCTCTGAACAGAGAACAGCGGAGAAAAATGCTCTTTGGTGCAATTACAATATCCACCAGCAGGGGCTTACTGGACCCTTCAAGCTAGCTAGCTAGTTAGACTGGTGAGCTATAAATTAATGCTTGAATTAATAGAGTGCTGCAGCCATGGCATCAAAATCCAGAAGGCTAATTGGCCATGGGATCCCTCAAGATTTTCCTATGTGGTTTTATAATGGGGTTTTTCAATTTATGTGTAAAACAAGGTCTGTGGTAATAGTAAATGGACAATACTTGGATGTATTGCTCTACAACGTAAAATACACACACCCATACTAAATCTGAAAGCAGTTAATTCATTTTAAATATTTTAAATGCACGTTTGTAACTATAAGAACGTTTGGGGTGTGAGTATGTGGTTTATGTTGTACAACAAATCATCCAAGTATCATCAAGTTATGTTTACCACAGACCAACTCTCAACAGGAGCTATGGTGAAATAATGTAAAATATTACATTTAGCAAAGTTGTTTTTTTTTAGTATTTAGTTATTTATTTATTTACTTATTTCAATAAGCCCAGTGCTTTAACTTTTGACATCAAAATGCAGAAGATATTGAAGTGTCTTAGTTTCCATTTAAAGTACTATTTTTACTGCAGTATAGCTCTTTATATCTCTAAAAGACACTAAGTTCAAACAAAGTCAGGGTACCATTTCCTCATCCTGTTGAGATATAAAACCCCTGTAAGATGCGGATCTCTTTTTTTCTCTTGGACCGTTGTTCCGTAGCACTCTGGGTAACATAGACTATCAAACATGGCACAGCAAAAAGACATACATGTGTACCTCCACCCTCATCTGACAGAAAACTGGCAGCTCCGTCATCTCCTGCACCCTAATCCTGCCCCAGGGGCAGTATTCTCACCAAACTCATTATGTCATGTCTCTGCACTGCAGTTGCAATTCTTTGAAACACCAAGTGCTGCTCTGATACAGACAACACACTGTTGTTCACCACGAACTCGCTTTTTTCCTCTCATTTCCTTCTATCCCTCTGAATTATGCATGCTGTTTCCATCACTCACAGTCCTCTAAAGACATCTTCTTCTGCCAATTAATGGTACAGTGGAAGTGTGAAGGGATGAAGAATGGGCGCTTGTTGCACTGGAGAATAGTTCAGATGAATTCGGTGGATATACATCGATGACAGCGTGCGGTCAGAGGATTTGTTGGAGTGCAGAGGATGCTCTTGAAGTCTGCGGCACTGCTCGTCTGAGGCTCAATGTGAAGGGTCAGGGAAACGCTGGGGCTGCCATATATCAGGGTCAACGCACATGGTGTGTTTGCCTCCTTTCAAGACCCTATATATACCACAAAACAAAGATTCACTGAAGATTAGACAAAGCTAAGTTCTTTCATGTTACTGTGTTAGTTGCTACTGCAATGACACAAAATCTGGTTTGAGCACAGTAGATACTGCTATCAATGCAGAAGCATCATGCCCTTTCAAACTGAGATGACTGAGCCAAGTGGATTTTCAATACAACTCCTAAAGTTGTTGGTGCTCAATTATTAATAATGTTTTTTATTATTATTATTATTATTATTTGTATCAATGTTGAAAACAATTTTTGCTGCTTAATATTTTTTGTGGAAACCTCAAACATTTAAATGTATTGTATCATGTACCATGTAATGACTGCTGAAAAGTCAGCTTCGCCTTCACAAGAATAAATTAAATTTAAAACATTGAAATAGAATGGATTTCATTTTATTTAACTTAATTGTACTAATATTTTAAAATATTACTATTTTACTGTATTTTTATCAAATACTGTAGATGCAGTCTTGATAAGTATAAAAGTGAACTTTCAAAAACATTAATAAAATAAAATAAAATTATATATATATATATATATATATATATATATATATATATATATATATATATATATATATATATATATATATATATATATATATATTCCAAATAATTGATGGGTATTGTATAGTCTTTTTAGCAATCTTATATAAACCGTAATAATTAATTACATAACAGTAATAAATTAATATAATAAATAAGTATAAAATCTTGTGTTTTAAAAAGAATTATGAAACAAAAAACACAAAATGAACCAAAAATTGCTAAAGGTTAACATACAAAATATCAAACCTTTGTTTTCTCCAACAAATAATGTGGTTAAAAAATATAGTAAATAATAATACAAAAGTTTCAATTAATTATATATACAATTTTTGCCACATTATTAGCCACAAGTTTTATAAGAAGATAATAAATTATACTGCTAAGAAAGGGGAAACACACACACACACACACACACACACGCACGCACACACGCACGCGCACACACACACACTTAAAACATGCCCCTAGCTGATGACCTGAGCATTGCACTAGCAACACCAAGGTCATGGTTTTGATTCCCATGGGATGCATGAACTAACAAAATGTGTATCTTGAATCCACTGTAAGCTTTTTTGCATAAAGGTGTCTGTCAAATGCATAAATATATATATATGTTGCAGGCTTGAACATCCACACAGAGAAGAGCTGTCCATGGTCCTGATCCTCCACTCATTATGCTACAGGAATCTAATACATGTGACCTACTTTATTTGAAACTTTCTCAACACCTTATAAGTCCTCCATTTATTGCATATGCAATCTTCATTAGTTTTGGATGTCTCTCAACAGGGCTGCTGTGTCTTAAATTGGCTGTCTTACACAGATGTTGCTTCTGAGCATCATGAGTCACTTTATGAGTTCTGTGCATGCAGGGAGCTGTAGTCTGTGTGATTTGTTACACCTGGATCTTGACAGTTTACAATATCTGCGCATCTCATTGTACCTGCTTGTGTCTGTAGCGATGTCTTTGCGTGTCAGTGATGATTTTTTGATGTGCAGCAGGAAACAGCCAAGGATGGGATGCAGGCCTAATCCATCTAAATATTAATACTTTAGCCATTAATTACCCATGATGCAGTGTCACATTAAACCATCAAATATTTATAGTCTATTGTGATACATCTGGCACATTCATCTCAATCAGAGTCAATCCCACCTTCAGCTTTATGGTGTCATATCCTTCCCCCCGGCTCCACACAACAAATCATCATCAACAAAACTGATAGCCCCAATGCAAAAGAAGTGATTTGAAAGTGAGGCAACATTTTAATGAAACTTTAATTGAGTTGTAGTGTGTATCATGTAGTCTGATACATGCAGGCCGTGTTACATGCCATTGCCTCATAGCTTAAACAGCTTTAGACCTGCACTATTATCAGTCTTAATCGCGGCTAAATGCAACTTGACTCTATTATACATAGCAATGTCAGTAAGATACAGGGGTTCTACATCATTAATATTTGAAGTATTTTAAGTGAAAATATGTTACTAATAAAACAGATGACAAAGTGTCTAGCTGATTATGCATGCAAGAACACATTCTTGTGTAAACAGCTTCTTACGAGTGAGTGCGGCAAGTGTGATTTGGCATGTTGTCTACAGCACTCTATAATTAAAAAAATAAATAAATAACTTAAAAAAAAAAAAAAAAAAAATATATATATATATATATATATATATATATATATATATATATATATATATATATATATACATATAGATAGAGAGAGAGAGAGAGAGAGAGAGGGAGGGAGAGAGAGAGAGAGAGAGAGAAATTTTCTGAGCAAAAAAATCTTTTTCACCATGATTTACAGAAGACACCCACTAAAATTTCTTTCAGTGTAAAAAATAGTATAGCTAACATAAGCCAAAAATGTTATGCTTTATATTTGTTATCCAAAGTTTACAGTTAGGATTGTGTGTTTTTGTAGCAGTGGTTTGTAAAATTGGTTTCAATAACCTAGATCAAATTCTATCCAAACTGTTTATTGTATAAATTTTGCTGAATAATAGACTATTTAATAAGCAGGTTTCATTGTGACAACATGGCCTGCTACTGGGTCACAGTGGGTCACTGACTGTTTTCTTTTCTCTTGGGCAATCACACTGGAAATATTCAGTAGCATTTTTTGCAGTCTGGACGTTAAGATATGTGCCGATACAGAAATTGACTTTCAAAAATAAACCTACCATGAGATATTTCTTCACTGCAGTAAAAGGTGTGACTGGAAGGCCAGGTTTCTTTTGCACATAAACAGACCACTGGAACAGAGCATAAGGTTAGAGAAATAATGACATTTCATATACTTAAAATCTACCTACATTCTGTTTGAGATCTTAAGTAGACATACTTGACACATTATACTTATTTACTGTGGGTTCAGAAGCGAAGGGACAATTTGCTGTGTTTATCTGTTGACAATCTATATGCAGATCACCAGAGGACCTGACTGAGTACACCTAGTTATTGGTATTTTCATGTCAATTTTCTTCTGAAGCTTATGACTCACTGCGCACAGTCCATTAACTGATGTTGTGCAAGCCTCTTTCCCTCCTGTATCTGCCAGCTCTCACGTATCCATTTTATAACTCTCCTCTGAAAAGACTCTGGTTTTCCTTTCACACTCGTCAAAAATAACCTCTTTTCATTCGATACTAAGAGTTGCTTCTCTTTTCTTCACTCACAACAGGTCCGTGATTTACTGCTCTCTGCATGTTCCCATCTGGCCATCTGTGTACTGAAGAAAACAAGAATTCATTACACATTTGGAGATGTGTGCAAATACAAAAAAAAAAAAAAAAAAAAGTCTCTCTCTCTCTCTCTCTCAAATCAAGAGTTAATGTACTTTAGTAAAACAGGGTATAGAATGATCATTAGATTTGAATACTTCTACCATGTTCTTGTCATCACATATGGGGGTATAAAATGATCTGTGACATACTGAGTACAGTATATGTAAATATTACATACATGTTGCTCATCATGATTTTTAGTATTTTCCCCCTGGAATTGTTGTTTTGCTCTTTTACATCATTTGAATTACTTTGAATTACAATCACCTTTAATTCACCAACTTTTTTGTTAAAATATATAAAATAATGATATGCCTGAAACAAAATAGTAAGTTGTAAAGATATGCATATGTTTGATACAGTACAGAATAAATAATTTGTGCATTCACTGCAGTTAACATGCACCTGATCTTAGAATCAGTTGTAATCAGGGTTTTTTATTTTTTTTATTTATTTATTTATTTATTTTTTGCAGCATTCCACTCTCATTTCAAAGGAATATGATAATGGGCCTCTGGGTAAATAAGTCAAACTTAAGGCAGCTTCTGTTAATATTTTATTAGCTTTAATGCCGGAAACCTTAACCATTAATTTTGGCTTCTGGATGACATGGGAAATCTGTGACAGCAGTCTTTGAATAGTAATGTAATGTTTAAGTATTAATGAGAATAAAACAAATTAAACAGAACAACTGGATGATTAAAAAAAAAATACTTTAAAGACTTAAAGTGTGCATAATTAATAATAGATGTTCCACAAACATTTTGTCAGTTTTCTTACTGAAAACAAAACAAAACAAAACAACATGCTTTAAATAGGTATCCTTTTGAGCTCTCTCATGATGCCTGACATTAAAAGGGCTTCTTTTAAACTTAGTTCCATCATTTTGCAATTCTGCAGAGGTGTGATGATGGTTTTATTTCATTCATGCATTGAAGGAAATACTTAACCAGTCAATAAAGCGGAGATTCTATTGGCTTACTGTCAGGCCTGGGGTCATGCTGTTTTAATACTGCTTGGAACAATAAAGCTGTAAACTCTTTCATCGGGCTTCAGGAATCAGACTTTAATATCCAAACACACATCAATTTCACAACAACAAACTTATAAACCATACTTGTGGATAAAAAAAGTAGTTCCCTCAAATTTGCTGCTGTTTAATCTTTCGTTATTAATGAGAGATTCATTACTGACTGACTGTAGAGTGTCACTGAACACCAAGCCCCATAGTAAACAATATTCAGTGAATTTCCCAAAAACATAAAAACAAAAACAGGTTTTCATCCAAATAGGTTTGGGACACAGTTTCAGTATTCATATCCAGCAACTGAAAATTCTGCAGAATGAAACCTCTATGAATATATTCATAAGTGTATTTTCACCAAGGAATTGTGAAGGGAAATTTATTCCATTCAGAGGAACAAAGTAAAGACAAATAAATGTCATCGCTAATTATTAATGTTGCCAGGTGGAGAATTGGTTGCCTTTCATTTCAAACTGTGTAGCATGTTTACACAGTTTGCTTTATTCCTACACTACTCATTGTAAGATAACAAGATATGTTACATTCAGGGCCATAAATCCATAAATGCTGAGTACAGAGTATACAGAGGATTTGTATTTTAGTCAAAAAGAAAACAAACCATTAAATTATATGTGCAAACATTGCAAATGGTTAAAACTAATTATAAAAACCAAAATTAATGGAAGTAACTAAACTAAAATGTATTTAACGTCCCCAAAACCACCTAAAATACAAAAAACAGTGCATAAAAAATTCCTTTTTAAGATTATGATTAAATGTTTTCCTTAGACAGTGATTTTGATGAATATACAGGGTTTTGAGAAATGTTGTCTCCTAATGGCTTATTAAGAGCAATACGAGTATCAAACAGCACAAGGTATTAAATTATTTCTCATAATAAGGTAGTTGTTTGCTAGGACCGAATATGCCTATTCAGTTCATTAAACTGTAGTTTTCATTATTACTTTCTACTAAACTTTCAAAAGGCACTCTAGGTTCTTCCTTTAATGTGATACTTGCAACAAAAGCACTGGGAGTGCCATTCATTTTAACAAGCTACATACAACCAGTATGACTTGTATTACATATTACATAGCCAAAACACAGCTCATTTCTGAAGGAATACCAATATTACACAATTTTCCAATGTAAGGAGGCAATGAACACAGTTTTCCAACATTAAATACTCCCAGAACCATGTTGTGACACACCAAACCAATTAAGTCCTGCAGAGAGGAAGCAGAAGAAATGTTTCACAAATGAATTTTAGAGCACACCATGCATAAATTACATCTATTTCAGTGTCCTGCCCATAATTGTACTGCAGTCCTGAAGAAAGATTATTCCACTTACAGTGCCACTTACTTTATATGGCTAGACTGACAAACACAAAACAAAGAATAATATAATATAAATGTATTTTATAAAATGATTTTTTGTTCATCTTCCCTATGAGAATAAAGTGCAGAATCACTGAGTTTGTTAGTTTTGTGGTTACTATCTTTAGACATAATGTAGCATAGTCTCATTCAAAGGAGCTTGCTGCAAAGATACTCCATATGGCGATACAGTAGGAGTCCTCTATCTCAATTCCTCTGAACCTTTCTTCATGGGACACTGCACTGACTGCTGATTCTGATTCACACTTTCATATATGGTATCTCACATCTGTGCCTCCTGGTTTGTGTTTATATGCGAATAACAGATCCTATAAGGTATCCCGAACAGGTTCACTTCCTTTCAAAATCACCACCCTTTCTGATTAGGTTACTGTATCTCCTGAATTGCCTTGTCAAGTCAGAGCCCAGTTAAAATGATCTTCCTTTTTTTGTAATTTGTCGTTGTTATATTTAATTAGAATATCTGGTATCTTTGTGACTACCCTGCTGTGTAGCGTTTGTGTCATAAAAATATTAAATTGTTTGTATATATTTTGTATATATTTTAATGTGTTACAATGAGTTTGCACTGGACAGTCCAGCTGCATTTTCCGAATTCCGGGTGACAGCTTAGAGAGTAGAGTTACCGTGACAACTGCAGCGCATCCTCAGACAACAAAGAGGACCACTTGGGCAACCACTAACTCTTGTCTCTGTCTCTCTCATTCATTGTTAAGAGAGTACTACAACTTTACAATAAGGTCCCATCAGTTAACATAATGCATTTACTAACAATAAGCAGTACTATTTGATACACCAATGGTACACTCTTAACGTCAGCTAATAAATAAAATAAAATAAAATACTTCCATAATGCTTCCATGAAAAAGTTCATCCCCTGTTGTCCTCTGATATCAAAATTCACTAATAATTTGTGTAGAACTGTTTTAAACTGTTATAGCCAGTAAACAGTGTGTTCCCTCTCAGTCGGTCACTCTCGACGTCACGTCGGTAATGATCGACTATGGGATCTCGCTTAGAGAGACCAATCTACTTCGAGTGTATCAAAACAAGCCAATGAATATTGGCATGCGCTGATTGCATTCAGCTGCCGCTGATCACAGCGTGAGTATAAAAAGGCAGCTGGTGCAGCGCATATTCAGCTTTTCGCTTCGGAGCCGAGCGGTGTAAATCGTTCTGCTCCTGACTATCTGCTACGAGTGAGAATTCGAGCGAGCTCTTCTGCTCTTCATCGTGTTGGTGGACGGCGCTTCAGCGGCAGTGGTTCCTTCCCTTTGTCGAGTGGATTGCACATATCAGGTTGCACTACCTCTGATCGTGTTGCAGGCAGCCATCTCCCCTGTGCGCTTCAGCACACTAAGAGAGCAAATTCTAAAAGAGCATTCACGGGTGGAACGTCTTTTTAAAGACGCGTCTTTTTAAAGATGCCTTTCCACCCGTGCATTTCTGGATGCAGTCGTTACCTGGCGCCGGGTGATGGTCACGATCGCTGCCTCTCGTGTCTGGGCATTAAGCACACTGAGGTGGCCTTTGTGGACGAGTCATGTACCCATTCCAGGAAGATGACCGTCGTGGAGTTGCGGAACAGACTCCGTTTCCTGCAAGGGGGCGGAGTGCCCATGCCCCTGCCCCTGCCCAGATCTAGGGCTCCCCTGGCGGCAGCCGGGGGGACGCTACCTCTGGCAGAGGCCAGACTGGTCTTACGGTAATGGTGAGGAATTCCCCTCCGAGGGCTCCTCCTTCCGCCGGCACTTCGCAGCCAGTGGAGCTGCCGGGGGAACAGCCCGGACCTTCCAGGGTGGTACCGGCTGTATCCTTTGGCGCTCCCCCCAACGATCAGATGTCGATCGCTGCATCGGAGGGTGAGCCAGACCTTTCTGGAGATGAAGATCCGGGACGGCCAGTAGTATCGGATACGGATACGGAAATGGTGGGGATGCTTGCTCGGGCCGCCGAGAGGGTAGGGCTCGAGTGGAGACCTCCACCGTGTCCCGAACCCTTGAGGTTGGATGATTGGTTTCTAGGGGTGGCTCGCGCTGGTTCTCAGGGCCCCACCCCGGTACCTTTCTTCCCGGAGGTGCATGATGAGCTTACTGGGTCATGGACGGCACCTTTCACTGCCAGAAACCGCCCCGGTGACTCGTCCTCCCTCACCACCCTCGATGGTGGCGCAGCGCAGGGCTATACGTAAGTCCCCTCTGGTGGAGCGGTCGGTAGCGATGCAATTGTGCCCGAGTACCACTGCTCCCCTCCCGGGCCTGTAGGCACTCATCGGCTCTGATTGGCAGTGCTTATACGGCCTGTGGAGAGTCTGCCTCCGGCTTACACGCTATGGCGTTGTTGCAGGTTCATCAGGCCAAGGCACTGAAGGACCTGCAAGAGGGTGGCCACGATCCAGAAGTTCTTAAGGAACTCCGCACCGCTACTGACCTCGCGCTACGTGCGACGAAGGTCACTGCGCGGTCTCTGGGTTGTGCGATGTCCACTATGGTGGTCCAGGAGTGCCATCTCTGGCTGTGTCTAGCCAACATGCGGGAGACGGACAAGACACGCTTCTGGAACGCCCCAATGTCACCGACCGGCCTCTTCGGCGACACAGTGAAGAACTTTGCCCAGCAGGTCTCCGCTGCTCAGAAGCAGACTGAGGGCATCAGACACATCCTGCCCCGGCGTGCAGCTGCTGCTTCCACCCGGCCGCCAGTGGCAGTGCCTCAGCCGGCTCGTCGCCGAGGGCGGCCCCCTGCCACCGCCCTCGCTCCCACGCAGCAGCCTCCACCTAAACAGCGCCGTGGAGCCAGCCGCAGGGCAGCCACCCCGCCCATCCAGGCCCCCACCAAACCTGGCAACAAATGGAAGAGCAAGCGGCCCTGAGACGGGCGACCCGGAGATGGATGGAGCTGTTCTTCGGGAGATGGTGAACGCACCACTCCCTCCCCCGGAGGAGGGCCAGGTGGAGAATCTTTCGTTTTGTTTTTCCCTGCCACTGACCTCACAGTCGGTGGTACCCAAAATCTCGACAAAAGAGCAGTTTCCTCTATCTCTGGGTCCCCAGAGGGGATGGAGAGTTGTGGACGGGCCAGTCTCGGATCGCACTCATCCTCCTCTCTCGCCAGTGAGCAGCTGTGGGTGGATCGGGAGTGCGAACCAACTTACTACCCACGCATCCTCTGCTCGGACGCAGGTAAGTGTTACACACACTCAGACCCCTCCTCGGACCGACTACGAGACGCCCGGGCCGGGTCCCTGCGTTCCTCCTCCTCGCTGCCCCACTTCAGGTACATCGGTGGTTCCGTTGGTGCTGCTTGTTCGGAGTCTGGGAGCCTGGCTAGCGCTTCCCAGCCCGTCTCGCTGGCTTCTTCGAACCATCAGACTCGGCTATGTGATTCAGTTCGGCCGGCGGCCTCCCAGGTTCAGGGGTGTCTGCTTCACTTCAGTGAAAGCTGCAGATGCCCCTGTCTTGCACGCAGAGATCGCAGTCCTACTGGTGAAGGATGCGATAGAGCCGGTCCCTCCAGCCAATATTAGGTTGGGCTTCTACAGCCCTTACTTCATAGTACCCAAGAAAGGCGGTGAGTTACGGCTAATCTTGGATCTGCATGTTTTGAACCGAGCTCTCCACAAGCTCACGTTCAAGATGCTCACGCAGAAGCGCATCTTCGGGTGTATCCGTCCCCGAGATTGGTTTGCAGCGATCGACCTGAAGGACGCGTACTTTCATGTTTCGATTCTTCTGCGCCACAGGCCATTCCTGCGGTTCGCGTTTGAAGGTCGGGCATATCAGTACAAGGTCCTGCCCTTCGGGCTGTCCCTGTCGCCCCGTGTCTTCACGAAAGTCGCGGAGGCGGCCCTTGCTCCTCTGAGAGAGCAGGGCATTCACATTCTCAACTACCTCAATGACTGGCTCATTCTGGCTCAGTCTCAGGATCAGTTGTGCGAACACAGGGACCTGGTGTTAGCACATCTCAGCCAGTTGGGCCTTCGGGTCAACTGGGAAAAGAGCAAACTCTCCCCGACTCAGAGGATCTCTTTTCTCGGTATGGAGTTGGACTCGGTCAAACAGACAACACTCCTCACACAGGCACGTGCTCAGTCGGTGTTGAACTGCTTGAATATGTTCAAGAACAGGACGGCGGTACCACTGAAGTATTTTCAGAGGCTCCTGGGGAATATGGCAGCTGCAGCGGCAGTCATGCCATTGGGGCTGCTTCATATGAGACCGCTTCAACACTGTCTTCATGGCCGAGTCCCGAGGTGGGCGTGGCAACATGGCACTCACCGGGTCCAAGTTACACCGGCCTGCCACCAGATCTTCAGCCCGTAGTCAGACCTTTCATTTCTCCGGACAGGAGTGCCCCTGGAACAGGTCTCCAGGCATGCTGTAGTTTACAAGGATGCCTCTACCACCGGCTGGGGGGGCACGCTCGACGGGTTTGCAGTGTCGGGGGTTTGGACGGGCCCCCAACTGCACTGGCACATCAATTGCCTAGAGTTGCTGGCAGTACGCCTTGCCCTGAACCGTCTCAAGGGACGCTTACGGGGCAAACACGTGCTGGTCCGTACAGACAAAACTGCGACCGTTGCGTACATCAACCGACAAGGTGGTCTACGCTCCCGTTGCATGTCGCAACTCGCCCGCCACTTCCTCCTTTGGAGTCAGAAGCATCTGAGGTCGCTTCGTGCCATTCACATTCCGGGCTTGCACAACCGGGCAGCCGACAAACTGTCATGAGCTGCGCTTCCTGGAGAATGGAGACTCCATCCCCAGACAGTCCAGCTGATCTGGAGTCGTTTCGGAGCCGCTCAGGTAGACCTGTTTGCCTCTCCAGAAACCTCTCATTGCCAGCTGTTTTACTCCCTGACCGAGGGAACACTCGGCATGGATGCACTGGCACACAGCTGGCCGCGGGGCCTGCGCAAGTATGCGTTCCCCCCAGTGAGCCTTCTAGCACAGACACTGTGCAAGGTCAGGGAGGACGAGGAGCAGGTCCTGTAACCACCCGGACCTGGTTCCCGGAACTGATGCTCCTCGTGACATCCCCTCCTTGGCCGATTCCTCTGAGGAAGGATCTACTGACTCAGAGACGGGGCACTCTGTGGCACCCACGTCCAGACCTCTGGAAACTTCACGTCTGGTCCCTGGACGGGACGCGGAGGTTCTAGGTGACCTACCCCAAGGGGTAGTTGACACCATCACTTCAGCAAGAGCGCAGTCTACAAGACATGCTTACGCTTTGAAGTGGAACCTGTTCATCGAGTGGTGTTCCTCTCATCGAGAGGACCCCCAAAGATGCCCGATCAGAGTCGTGCTGTCCTTTTTGCAGCAAGGGTTGGAGCGAAGGCTGTCTCCCTCCACCCTTAAAGTCTATGTGGCTGCAGTCGCTGCTAACCACGACCCTGTAGAAGGCAGGTCGGTGGGGAAGCATGACCAGGTCATCAGATTCCTTAGGGGGGCGAGAAGGTTAAATCCTCCAGGTACCCCCTCTGTACCCTCTTGGGACCTGACTCTAGTTCTTAGAGCACTACAGCAGGCCCCATTTGAGCCTTTGCAGGCAGTCGAGCTGAAATTTCTATCAATGAAGGCTCTGCTCCTGCTTGCATTGGCCTCCATCAAGAGGGTAGGGGACCTGCATGCATTTTCAGTCGACGAATCGTGCCTAGAGTTTGGGCCGGCTGACTCCCAGGTAATCCTGAGGCCCCGGCCCGGCTATGTGCCCAAGTTTCCCACTACTCCCTTCAGGGACCAGGTGGTGAGCCTGCAAATGCTGCCCCCGGAGGAGGCAGACCCAGCCCTGGCTTTGCTCTGTCCAGTCCGAGCCTTAAGGTGCTACGTAGATCAGACACAAAGCTTCAGGACCTCAGACCAGCTCTTTGTCTGTCACGGAGGCCGGCAGAAGGGGAATGCCGTCTCCAAGCAGAGGATGGCCCACTGGATAGTGGACGCCATCACCCTGGCTTATCAGGCACAGGGTGTGCCCTACCCGCTCAGGTTGAGAGCTCACTCTACTAGAAGTGTCGCATCCTCCTGGGCGCTGGCTCGTGGCGCCTCGCTTGCAGATATTTGTAGAACTGCGGGCTGGGCGACCCCTAACACGTTCGCTAGATTCTATAGCCTTCGTGTGGAGCTGGTATCCTCCTGTATTCTCACCTCAAACAGGTAGAATCACTGAGTGGCCCCGACTTCGGGTCGGCTTGCTATAACTGCTCCAGAGAGTCCGTACAGTAGACCCTGTCGAGCTCCTCCATCCCCTCGGCAGCCAGACGTGGCAGAGCGTCCGGCGCCAGGCCCTCACTCGATGAATCCGTGAGAACCGGTAGAGGGCTGGGTTCCATATGTAGAGACCTAATTGGATCCCATATGTGTAAACTCCACGGTATAGCCACAGAGCCCGTTTTTCCCCGGCAGTCAGTCTGCGTTCTTAAGAGGTTTACAATCACCTCTAATCTTCCATATGCACCTAAACGGTTGATTCATATGTGTAAGTGCTTCTGAAACCTCCTTCGGGAAGGATGGGGCTTCCGCACGTTCCTTTTCCAAGTAGAACGGGTACGTTTCCCAGTGTTATCCAAGTTCACTGAGTGGGTAGTGCTACAACGACAGTGACTGGCCTTCTGTTGCGAGCCCGGCCTACACCAAAAGGGGGTGCAGGAGGCTCGCACAGGACACTGGAAGGGGCAGCATCCGTGGCGCTTTGGTAGGGATCCCATAGTCGGTCATTACCGACGTGACGTCGAGAGTGACCGAATGAGAGGGAACGTCTCGGTTACGTATGTAACCCTCGTTCCCTGAAGGAGGGAACGGAGACGTCACGTCCCGTCGCCACGGCTCCTGTACCACCGCTGAGCGGCCGAGTCACCGGCTCGCCTCCTCAGCGAAAACCTGAATATGCGCTGCACCAGCTGCCTTTTTATACTCACACTGTGATCAGCGGCAGCTGAATGCAATCAACGCATGCCAATATTCATTGGCTCGTTTTGATACACTCGAAGTAGACTGGTTTCTCTAAACGAGATCCCAGTCGGTCATTACCGACGTGACGTCTCCGTTCCCTCCTTCAGGGAACGAGAGTTACATACGTAACCGAGATGTTCATGTCTATGCATATTTTCATACTTTTTCATATGAGACAAATTTTTACTGGAGAAAGCAATATTATAGATAGTTGGAAGCAACTGTTCGAAGTTAATGTTTAAAGTTAATCTTAATGGTGAATTTGTTTGTTACAAATATGCAGCTGTTTACATTACAAGACGTTAAATAATTGACTGGAGTCATTTGAATTATTTGTGGATTACTGTGATGTTTTTCTCAGCTGTTTGGATTCTCATTCTGACAGCACCCATTCACTGCAGAGGATCCATTGTGATGTGATGTAATGCTAAATTTTTCCAAATCGGTTCAGATAAAGAAACAAACTAATCCACATCTGCAGTTAAAACCTTCAAATTATTTATTTTAAAACGGATTTCCCAATTTAAATTTCCAATCTTTATATCCCTACTGTACATTTTCTTCCTGTCTCCACTTCTACCAATCTCAACCAGTCTCCTGGACACTTCAAAATAGAGGGCTACTCATCACCTTATTCTCAGTTGAGTCAAAACCATCATCCTCACTGTGTAAATCAGCTCCTCCTCCACTCTCTGTCTCTCTCCACTTCTGCTGAAGGTTACAAAGGCTGACTCATTTTATACTGGCCATATGGGCTCCTGTCTATATACAAATCCAGCTGAACTGCATCCTCTTGTGCTCTTTAGAGGCTGCAGCTTTGTTAACATATTCTCGTGCGACACACAACACGCGTGTGCTTTTTTATTGTTGTACAAAACTGAATAAACACATTCACTCCATCTCCAACACTATCCAGAAATCTTTGGCATCCATATCACTCAGCAAACCTATTGCAGCCAGCAGTGAAGGTGTTCATGAATACATGCTTATTTTGCTTCAAGCAACACTTTGTTGTAAGTTTGAATTTTGGAATATGCAAAATACACCTTTCTTAACTGTAAAACATTATCCATGCCTACTGAACCTGACTAACTTCCTGTATAGATTGAGCTACACTGCTATCTGGTGCCATGTTTTGTAAGGATCTACTTGACATCTAAATTGTATATTCTGCTCCTTGCTGAAAAGTAATTGTCACAATATGTATGTGCATCATGTCAGTCACGTCTCATGCGGCTGTTTGAGCCCTGCAGTTCAGTGGCAGCTCACTGACAGTCCGTGCACAGAGATCTCACCAACACTCCTGTTATAATCAACAAAGCTGTCTGCACTTTCAGAATGCATCTCTTATTTACACCATAAACACACCTTGCAGTGTTTTATCCAAGAAATGTGGGGTGAGAAGCTATAATATATTGTGAATATAGTTATGGTTAAAAGGTGTCATAGGCAAGACACAAAGCAGATAATATGCTATAAAAATTAAATACACTAATTTGTCAAAATGCTGAGTAAATTCTATGCAAAAAAAAAAAAAAAAAAAGTAATGATCTGTAAAATACCTAAGAGTCCATGCATTATGCATTATTTTTCTATCTTGTTTTCTCGTTAACACGACTTAACTTTCTCATGATCTCGACATAACAAAAGTTGTTTTGTCGTGATCACGACTTAATTTTCTCGTGATCTCGACATAACAAAAGTTGTTTTGTCGTGATCACGACTTAATTTTCTCGTGATCTCGACATAACAAAAGTTGTTTTGTTGTGATCACGACTTAATTTTCTCGTGACCTCGACATAAGAAAAGTGTATTTTTTTTTTACAATGATTGATTTTTTAAAACACAATGCGTTGTGAGTCTGCTGTTGCTATAGTAACGAACGCAACTCTGAAGCGCATCTGATCGACAGATAGATAGCCGTGCGCTCTTTTATACTGTAGCCAATTTTATGGATATTTCAGCAACTTTGCTTCGCGTAGTACTAATAAAGTCTACAATAAACAAATATAGGCTAATCAATCACTGTTGATTTTTCTTCTAGAGTATGCTAAACATTTTGTTTGTGTAATTAACATGTTTAAATGGTCTAACATCAGAGCATTCAACACCAAAAGCGCAGGTGCGCCTTCAGAAGAATGCAGAGAATTGTTCTAAAGCTGCTTGGATTCAACTCACTTTGTTTTCCTCATTCGTTTTGAAATAAAATTATATATAATTTGTTTGTGATTTTTATTAGTCATGCAGGATGTGTTGTGATTGATATGTGCCTTACAAGCTTGGGATGCTGTTTGAAAAGAGTGTTTATTTGTGTGTGTGTGTGTGTGTGTGTGTGTGTGTGGTTTCCTACAAAGAAATGTAGAAAATATTACAACACTGTATAACATCGCTTAACTAAATTAGCTTATACACATTTTTACATATATAAATCACATTCCTTATCAATATATTTTTATTAACAATAAAGATTAAAAATAAGGACAAAGATTCACATTGCAAATTGTAGCGCGTTCTACATAAACACAATATTATCCCCGCTTAACTAACAATCGTGTACTTCAAAGATGCACAAATAAAGATAGCCTATAGGTTTCAAACAGAATACTATACAATGACGTCAACATTGGTTTTAATAAGCAATAAGTTTCACTGAATGTTATTGTGGTAGTGAAACGAGTCGTGCAGAAGTAAGAACGTAACGATAACAGATACACTTTCAAGCAAAAATAATCATTTCTATTCAAGCATTTAACATTTATAAGTTAATTAAATGTCAGTAATGACCTGCACAAATTATAGCAATCACAGAGAGGTCCTTACTCTGTTCCGAACATGTACAGTAAGGTGGATATACAGTATACAGGTCCCAATCAGTTATTTTTAGTTCTACACTGCCACCTGTTGTCGCAGTTGTGTAACTTAGAGAACAACTCCTGTTATGTCGTGATCATGAAAAAACAACTTTTGTTATTTCGAGATAACGAGAAAATGAAATCGTGATAACGAGAAAACAACTTTTGTTGTCGAGATAACGAGAAAATTAAGTCGTGATAACGAGAAAACAACTTTTGTTATGTCGAGATAACGAGAAAATTAAGTCGTGATCACGACAAAACAACTTTTATTATGTCGAGATAACGAGAAAATTAAGTCGTGATAACGAGAAAACAACTTTTGTTATGTCGAGATAACGAGAAAATTAAGTCGTGATAACGAGAAAACAACTTTTGTTATGTCGAGATAACGAGAAAATTAAGTCGTGATCACGACAAAACAACTTTTGTTATGTCGAGATAACGAGAAAATTAAGTCGTGATAACGAGAAAACAACTTTTGTTATGTCGAGATAACGAGAAAATTAAGTCGTGATAACGAGAAAACAACTTTTGTTATGTCGAGATAACGAGAAAATTAAGTCGTGATCACGACAAAACAACTTTTGTTATGACGAGATCACGACACAACAATTTGTTATGTCGAGATCACGAGAAAATTAAGTCGTGATCACGAAAAAACAAGACGAAAAAAAAATAACAATGCATGGCCTTTTAGAACTTCCGTAGTAAAAGGATCTAGATAGTGATATGATGAATAATTCCAAGTTATTACAATTGCATGTAATGCAACATGACTATACAACAACTGAAAAAATGACTGGTTTTACAAGGAAATACTGTTTCAGGCTTTCTGCTTTTGTCTTTAATTCAATGTGTTTCTGCCATTGCCTTTGAAATTTACTAGCAGTTTCTGAGTGAAAAGTGTTTCTACACCAAATGTGTATCATAGCTTATATATACAGTAAAAATATTCATTCAACATACTATACAATGCGATCCAGTATCTAGGCTATTTTATTAATAAAAATCACGGGGAAGCATTGACAACATGTTTGTGTGTGTGTGCAGCGCTATCTGCGATCTTCGAACTCTCTCTCTCTGTGTGTGTGTGTGTGTGTGTGTGCGCGATGCATGTTGGTAAGTGTGCCTCAATAAAAAGCACATATTCTGCGTGACCATATTCTACATCCCTAATCCTACCCAACACCTAAACTTAACAACTACCTTACTAACTATTAACAAGCAACAAATTAGAAGTTTGAGGAAAAAGTCGAGCGAGAATTGGACCTTAAAATAAAGTGATTTATGCCTCTCTTTCACAATCTCTGTTTGAAAAATAAATTTGCTAGCTACTTGTAGAGTTATCGTTATTTATTTATTTATTTATTTATTTATTTATTTATTTATTTATTCATTCATTTATTATTTACTTAGGTGGGTTTTTCTTCAGCACTACTCTTCTGCGTGGATGAATCGGTGATCACCACAGATCAGATCTATTGTTCACCCACATACGACCTACTAGGCATATATTTATTAAAAAAATAAATACATAAATAAAAAATAAAAAATAACAAATCTGAAGAAGTAACATACAGCGCCCTCCACAAATATTGGCACCCTTAATAAATATGAGCAAAGGCAGCTGTGAAAATAAATCTGCATTGTTTATTCTTTTGATCTTTCATTCAAAAAAAAAAAAAAAAAAAAGAAATCACAAAATTCTAACCTATCATTGACGTAAAACAATTGAAAGTGGGGAGAAAATCTCATGATGAAAAATGTTTTTCTCCAGTGAATTTTGGCCACAATCATTGGCACCCCTAGAAATTCTTATGAGTAAAATATCTCTGAAGTATATTCCCATTCATATTTACATTTTTTAGCACACCAGGGTGACTAGGAGCATGAAATTGTCCAGCCATGACTTCCTGTTCCACAGGATTATAAATATGAGGAACACAAAGGCCAAATTCCCTTAATCATCCATCACAAGGAGTAAAACCTAAAAATATAGTTCTGATGTGCAAAACAAGATTGCTGAGCATCACAAAATAGAAAGTGGCTGTAAGAAAAGAGTTAAAGCATTGAAAATCCCCATTTTCACCATCAGGGTAATAATTAAGAGGTTCCAATCAACTAAAGATGTCAAAAATCTGCCTGGAAGAGGACGTGTGTCTATATCGTCCTAATGCACGGTGAGGAGGAGAGTTTGAGTGGCTAAAGACTCTCCAAGGATCACAGCTGGAGAATTGTAGAGATTAGTTGAGTCTTGGGGTCAGAAACCTAATATATATATATATATATATATATATATCAAACATCCCCTACACCACCACATGTTGTTCGGGAGGGTTTCAAGGAAAATTCTCCTCACTCATCCAAAAAAAAACTCCTGCAAATTCAGTTGTCAGACACGACTGGAACTTCAAATGGCACTGGCTTCTATGGTCAGATGAAACTGAAAAAAAAAAAGAGCTTTTTGGTAGCAAACCCACCAGATGAGTTTAATACAAACAGGGATAAAAAAAAAAAGAAAAAAAAAGTACCCCCACGTCCACGGTTAAATATATTGCTGGATCTTTAATGTTGTGGGCCTGTTTTTCTGCCAGAGGTCCTGAACATCTTGTTCAGATGCATGACATCATGGATTCTATCAAATACCAACAGATAAAAAATCAAAACCTGACTGCCTCTGTTAGAAATCTTATAATGGGCCGTGTTTGGATCTTCCACCAGGACAACAATCTAAAACAAACATCAAAATAAACACAAAAATGGGTCACCGAGCACAAAATTAATCTTTTACCAGGGCTGTCCCTGTCCTCTGACCTGATCCCTACAGAAAATGAGTGGAGTGAACTGAAGAGAGCGTACTACTACATGTAGAAGTACATGGAGCTGTGAATCTGAAGGATCTGGAGAGATTCTGTATGAAGAAAATGGTTTCTGATCTCTTATCAGGTGTTCTCCAGACTCTTCAGGCATTATAGGAGAAAACTCAGAGCTGTTGCCCTGGGAAAAGGAGGTTGCAATAATTGGGTGTTAATAATTGTGGCCAACATGAACTAGAGAAAGCATTTATTTCACAATGAGATTTTCCCCCCACTTTCAATTGTTTTACTTCAATGATGGGTTGGAATTCTGTGAATTTTTTGAATGAAATATAAAAAGGATAAACAATGCATATTTATTTTCACAGCCGCCTTTGTTCATATTTACCAAGGGTGCCAATATTAATGGAGGGCACTGTATCTTTTGCTTTTATTCTGACCAAATAAAGACATAAATGTTTTAAAATAAATCATGCTACTGCCATTTAACTCTAACGATTGCTCAGTCAGATAAGAGCATAGTTTCTTAGCAGCAGTTTGAAGTTTCTTAGTTATGTCAACAGGTTCCCCAGATGTTCACAATGATTGCTGTTTAGAGCTTTACCAATAGAAGCAGTCATAAAGATGACAAGTTTAAATTCTAAGCAACTGTTGCAATAATCTACAAACACTTTATACATACACACCACAGTGGCCAGGTCTTCTTTTTTTTTTTTTTTTTCTCCTGTTTACAGATGTGATGCAACCATGCAAAGTTGTTCATGATTTTACACATTTTTCTTGATTAGTTTAATTGCACACGCCATAATTGTCATTCTGATTATTTAATTATTAATTGTTCAGCCCCAAATGGCCATCATTTAACATGATTACACATTACCATGAGGCTACCTCACTTAATAACTCGCAGCACAGAATTTCTCCAACTTCAGCACTTCCATCCATATTTCTGCTCAATGTGATTTCTGTTCACTGAGTTCCTGCATTGAAAATAACAGTTTCTATGAAAAGAGTTCTAAAGCTTCATTAAAACTTTTCCAAAGCAGACGCCCATCTTCAGTCCTCCCATGGGATGCAGGAAGCCCCAGATCTCTGAGCCTGTGCACATCATTAAAGGCTGTGACATCTCAACTCTTTTTAAACAACTGTATAATGTCTTATTTTATGACATCAACATCTGAATTTTTATTTAAGAAGGAAAACGTAGCCTCGGAAAAGAAGTCTTATATGAGGCATAACCAATTTCATTTAATTTATTTCTTTTAACCGTTTTAATCTTCCTTTGATTGGGCCTAATCAGCACCTACAGGAATGCGCTCTATCCTCCTGGGGTTAATTTAGCCCTAGGAGCTCGGCATAGCAATTTTCCAAATGCCATTGCAAACATAATTTATATTTTAAAACTTGAAACAATTAAATTTAGATGTCCTTAAACCTGCGCCATGGAGATAAAATTGACTCAAGCTCATAAAAATGACACTCCTTTCTTTACTTTTGTGATAGGAATATGATACGATGATTATTCCACAACATAATGCACTTCTATTCCTTCCTGTAGAAATTAAGACAGCCTGAGGATATGAACTGAGCCAACAGAGATAATTTAACCCTATAAACACACACACACACTCAAAGTGCTCCAAATGATTGGAGCACCTCTCAGAACACCATAAGGGATACATCCAGTGTTACACAGTATTAGAGGGGGTGGTTATACTAAAAAGCGCTCCACGTTCAACTCAAACTGTCAGCCTACACATGGGGCGCACATGTATGATTCGGCTAGGGTCACTCTTTTTTATCTGAAGCCAACATTTTAACTTGAACCCGGTTTACCCTGATGGAGCGGCAAAGATCGCAGCGAAATGAACGATTTATTTCCCTGCAACACAGCATTCAAATTCTGAATATATCTGAAAACTCTGCATCGGAGAAAAATTTAAATATATCCTGGCTCTCGAAAACCCTTGAGTGTGCGAGGTGCTGCAGGGACATTTCAGAGCGAAGCTTGACAGTGATTCAACCTCCATTTCGTCTTGTCCCACTTCTCCAATCTCTTCCTGTGTAGGATGAATTGATTCTGAGGCCAGGCCTGCTGACAGTAGAAGGTCAGAGAAAGAAGAAAGAAAGAGAGAGAGCGAGCGAGCGAACGTGTGCAGGCCTGGAGGTTTTCGGGCAGCTGACTGCGACAGCTCATTAAGTCTCATCCAGCCTTTAGCCTCCTGCTTATGAGGGGAGCGCCTGACCCTACAACCGCCCAGACCCGCTGCTGAAAGAAAGGAAACATCTCTCTGTTGTTCAAACAACAGTGGGAAGAAAATAATGAACGTGCTTTAGTATATAAAGCCGAACCGCTGCTGCGCTGGTCAGTTTGGTGGGTGTGTAATTATTTGATGGACTGGGCCGGCATCGACTAACAAGGTCCCTATTAAGAAGGGGTGATGTTAAATTGACACAGCGTCTATGGAAAAACCCATGCGTATTCATATGGCCACATTCGTTTGTATAGGAGCACAGCTACTTAATTCAAAATCTGCTCAGGGAAAATCATTTCGTCTTGTTTCCTGTCTTGAAGGAAAAACTTAAGAGCAATGACAGTTAAGCGTTGTCACAACTCATGTTTTTACAGTCTCTCCTCGGCACATCTATCAAATAATGCACTCCCGCCGCAGTGCTACTGCGATGCAGGAGACAGGGAACAGTGTGCCAGACCAAATGAATGTCACTCACTGCTGTACATAAACTGCCCAAGGAAAGCAAAATCCATCAGCATAACGAAATCACAGTCCCCATGGTCTCTAACTGCAGAGTTTGAGTTAGTACCCAAAAAATGACCTTTCTCACAGCCCTATAAAGTTTACCTAGTCACCCGCGGCATATCACGTGCCCTGATGAGGGTCATATAAATGCATGATGAATTTCTGGCTTCAGCCCAGAGCTGCAACTTGATGTGACACTCGCGTCGACCTTGTGCGATTCACATGTAAGCAATCTACAGAGCATTTTCTGCATGGCATTGTTGCAGATTAGCAAATTCACTTGAGCGCTTGACCTTTCGCACAGGCTGACTGTAACCGTAACGATATGTGGCTATATTCCCTTCATTAATGCAGCATAATTAAGTCTGCCAGCTGCAAAAAAAAAAGCAAATTAACATATCAACATCCTTGTTAAGTTTTCTCTCGGCTGAGTAGGTTGCTTAAACACAATCGTATACATTTGCGAAGCAGATTGATTGTGCTATTAAAATTAATATTTACAATAATAACGGCTGATTTTGCTAAGTAATTAAACAGAAATCACTACTATGATTTACGGCTGCAATTCAGCAAGGGAGCTTCCATTACGTGCCCTATACTGCATCAGTGTCGCGCGGGATGAATTATTTAAGGTGGTGTTTGAAATCTCAAAGGGAGGCAAGGATTTGTCACTTTACCCTAACAAATGCCACACTGCTAAAATGAGAGGTTGTGTTCTATTGACTCGTTACCATTGTTGAATGACAGTGATTCACAGCTGTTAAACATGCATATTCATTAACAAACAATAAAAATTGACATTATTTATGGTTTTGTAGAAAACAGAACAAAAGGAAACAAAAAGGAAACTCTATGACTTTCTTTCCTCAGAGGAATATAAAACAAGATTTTTTATTTTTTTTTTGGACCACACAATGTAAATCAATCTTTAAAATATTTTCTTTTTGCAATCTGCAGAAGAATTAAATGCATACAGACTTAGAACAACATGAAGGTAAGCAAATGATTACAGAATCATCATTTTTGGTGGACCTATCCCTTTAAAGGATTAGTTCACCAAAAAATGAAAATGCTGTCATTAATTACTCACTCTCATGTCGTTCTAAACCTATAAGACCTTCATCTTTGGATCTTTCATATCACAAATTATGATATTTTTGATGAAATCCAAGAGCTTTCTGACCCTCCATAGACAGCAAGGGAACCACCACGTTCAAGGCCCAAAAAGGTAGTGAAGACATTGATATAATAGCCCATGTGACATCAATGGTTCAACCATAAATTTATGAAGCTACAAGAATAATTTTGTGCGTAAAGAAAATTAATGACAGAATTTTTGGGTGAAATATGCTACAGAACTATGGTTTAAGGAACAATGCTACAGAGAATGCATTGTTCTTGGCGTCCCCCCCACACAATGGAATGGACACCAGTGTTGTTTGCTTACCAATGTTCTACAGAATATCTTCTTTTGAGTTTCAAATAAGAAAGTCATACAGCTTTGAGACAACATGACAGTGAAGTAAATGATGACACAATGTTCATTTTCAGTCTGTCAGATTTGCTTTACAGTAAGTTCCTTAATTAATTACATATGGTAATTGACCCTTCACAAAAACCCACCCCCTTAGTTACTGTTGCTATATCTGACAAGCCATGCCGCTCTCACGCCACACACATCATGTTCTCACACAGTTAAAAATACATGGTGGAGCAAAGAGAAAACTGACAATGCACCGACAGACAAGACAGAGCAGATTACTCCTGGTATGAAACAAAGTCAATCAAGCTCCCTGCGAAGGGTCAATTAATTAAATAAAGCACATTTATATCTATTAATATATTATAATTATAAGTATATTTATATCTATATACACGTGAGGAAAACCCATCAAATTAAGATAATTTTAAACACAAGGATGAATAAATACAGCATTGAAAAGAATTTGAAAAAATTCTCACTCATTTTGTCCTATCTGCAAGTGTGGTTTGGCGAGGCACTGTCTGTTGCTCAGCTGGGGCTGTGCTCACTGCTGCGGACTCACAAAAACATGAAGGTGGTACTTCAAAGCTTGAATTCCTCCCATGGTAGGAAAATCCCTTATTATAGGATTTGCATACAGTACAGGACAGGGAGCTGTATAATTGTATTAATATATGATAAATTAACACAATTATACAACCCCCTTTCGTGTACTATATGTATGATACAATCATATTATGTGATAAACTGAATTTGATTCAAATTATTGTACAGGATATTGTACGCAAAAAATGTATTGTACTCAAAATTAATAAAAAATAATATACACAACCATTCAAAGATGTTTTTATTTTTTATTTTTGGAAAGAAATGAAAACATTTAATCTGCAAAGATGTGTTAAATTGACCAAAGTGACTGTTAAGCCACTTTGCACAAAAGATTTATATTTCAAATAAATGCTGATCTCTTGAGCTTTCTATTAAATGTATCACCATTTCCAAAAATATTAAGCAGTTTTCAACATTAAAATTAATATTAAATGTTTCTTGAGCACAAACTCAGTATATTAGAATGATTTCTGAAGGATCATGTGACATGAAGACTAGAGTAGTGACTGCTGAAAATTCAGTTTTGCCATTATATGAATAAATTACATTTTAAAGTATATACAAATAGAAAAAGTTATTTTCTATTGAAATAAGATTTTACAATATTATTGTATTTTTGATGCAGACGACTTTCAAAAAAAAAAAAAAAAAAAAAAAAAAAAAAACTTTCAGACTAACTTTTGGACAACATTGTATAAAATGTTTGATATAATATCCAAAAATATACAGAGTTGGGCATAATATCTTGTTGACGTATGCCATAAAACTGCGATAGGATATACATCAATTAAAAATAATACAGAAAGAGGTGTTTGGTTCAGCCAGAAAATACTTGGATTCTGCTTAAATGGTGTTTGTCTGTGGTTTCAAATCCTCGTGCATTTCAGAATCATTTTATTGTGCTTGGCCCTCAAACACTCCAAGCACTCTGTACAATTCACTGATCTTCGCTTGCTACCTTTTATCACCGGACAGTCACATGTATTTGGCCTGCTTATGTCAAACCCCTTCCTTTAAATGAATTCCACCTATTTTTCAGACGCTTCTATATTAGAAATAGACATGTGTTGCTCCTGCTGTGGGGACAAAAGGAATCGATCAGAGGAATAAATTGAAATCTGTCAACCTTGAAATCAGTCTAGTGGTGGTTGAGTTGTAGAATCGTTTGGGAGAAAGAACTGATTAAATACAACCACACAGCTCTTTAAAACCGGTTGCCTATGAGCTTGGCTAGCTCAGTATTCTCATCTGCAGATCTCAGCCTCATATGTTACTTTTCCATTTTAGAGCATCATTAGGACTGTGCAATTAATCGCATGCCATTGTCACGTGCATCTCGTCAGTAAAGCCGGTTCCGTTGTTGTGCCCAATTCTGACCCCCACCAGATTACTACCCCCCTAGTATTGGTAGGTTTAGGGTTAGGTGTGGGGGAGGGGTTAGGATTAGGGGAGGGGTTAGGATTAGGCAATCAGGTAGCGATTTCAATGAAAGGGGGTAATAATTTGGCAGGGGTCGAAAATGGGCACAACACCGGCTTTACTGACGAGATGCACGTGACACAGCCCTACATCAGATGGATCGATTCGGTACTAAACTTTCATACAGCTCCTCTATAACAACGTTTTTCAACACGGCGCTCAGGTGGGGAAGCAGTCAGAGGAAGTGATTTATCATCACTGTTCCTAATCGATCCCTGAGGCAGCCACATCTCCTGATGAATAATCTGAATAATCTAATCAGGTGTGTTGAATGTCAAGTGATCTGAATGGCTGAATCAGCAGCTCTAATATCGTAGCTATAGCCTTAATTGTCCTTTGATTCATGTTAGGAACAAAAAAAAAAAAAAAAAGTTACAACAGAACAAAAGTTCTGTTACTAATTCCCCCCTCCCCTCCCCCTCCTAAATCAAATGATTGATTTAGTCAGTGTGGAAGAACTTGACTTTTTCTGTTCTAAAGAAAGGGGTGTCCCAATACGTTTGTCCATATGGTGTTTGGTAAAGAGTTTTTGGCTCAAGATCTGCATTTAAAGTCACACCAGAGGTGTTCAGCTTGGATTAGGACTTGGCTTTCTGCAGACCAGCCAAGTTCCTCCACACTGACTAAATCAATCATTTCTTTTTGAACCTTGCCTTATACACAGAGACATTGTTGTGTTAGAATAGAAAAGGGTCCTGTCCAAACTGTTGCTTTAAAATTAGAAGCACACAATTCCCTAGAATATCATTATATGCTTAAACATTAAGATCTGTACGCATGGAAATTACTAAAGTAGTCAAACCTGTTCATTAGAAGGGGGTGACCCAATACTTTTGGCAATATAGTGTAGTTCTAGAACCTACAAGGCCGCACACACAAACACACACGCACCAATCTACTTTTTTTCCCCCCTTCATAGTTCTAAGGCTTCAAGAATTATGGTTGCATTAGCACTCTCATTAAGTCCAGCTTAGTCTATTTCTTTGTTTTTCTATTTATGTTCAAAAGCCAAAGGTCCATTAACTTCTATTTTTGAGCTCCTGATATGGTTAAGTGCTCACAGGCTATTGCAGAAATAACTCCCATTACCCCTTGTGAAGTACTTTATTCAGTCATAAGCCCTTCAAATGCTCATTCTGAAACACATTCTGATGCTGGGTTAATATTTTTATGGTTAGTTTCTTGTGAAAACCAGACAGGAGGGAAAGTTAGGCCTCAAACTCTCTCTTAAATCGATGAGGATTAAGTTAATAAAAAATTCTGACTATTATTACTCTAAAAAAAAAATGTTAATAACTGTTCAGAAATGTATTTGAGATAGAAAACACATACATATTATATATATATATTCCTTACATGCAGCTGAAAGAAACAATTAGTTTCAGTGCCACCTTAGTTTGTAATTGCATGTTTTCCTTTGCCTTGTTTGTATCAATATGATAATCCAATTCTCTCTAAGCATCTCAGGTTTATCTGCTTCTATTTATCACACAAATCCATGATCTTCTTCCCCTTTCCTCAATCCCATTTCTAGCCTCTCTTCGCTTAGATAAGGATACACTTTGCATCGTAGTCTCCCATTGGCTGACGTACTGTAGGAGGGAGATTGGGAGGGAGATGAGGGGAAGGTGAGAGACTGTAAGAGACTTTGTAACAAATGTGAATTTAAAACAAATAGCATAACAGTTAAGCAGATACAACTAGCCATTCAGAAGTTATTTTCACATTAAGTGTAAATACCATGGCACAACCCAATGGTTCCCAACCCTAGTCCTGGAGGCACCCCAACACTGCATGTTTTGCACGTCTCCTTAATCAGACACACCTGATTCAGGTCATCAGCTCATTAGTAGAGACTCCAAGTTCTGAAATTGGTGTGTCAGAGAAAGGAGACATGCAAAATGTGCAGCGTTGGGGTGCCTCCAGGAACGTGGTTGGGAACCACTGGCACAACCAATTGCATGACTTTGGGGGTGGGACCATCTGTTGACTAACAAATAGCAGGCAAGTGTACAAACTTTTAGCACAAACGTGACACTTGATCTTTAATTCTGCACCTATGTTGAGTTTTTCAGCAGCATAGAGTCCCCCAGTTTAATAATAATAATAGTCACCTACAAAAAAAGCTATCAAACTCACTGCGGTAACCTTTCAAAAGGCACTAGTACACTAATGGGTACCTTTAAGATACTAATATGCACCATTTAGGGATAAATAAGGTGCCTTTTAGCTTTTGTAGCTTAGGGTACCACTCACCAGTACCAGTTACACTTTGTAATTTTTTTTCTGGTTGAGTGCAGAATCCAACGACAAATAGTCCTCCTCTCATTTAGTGCCTTTTCATTGTGTATAGAAGCTCTGAGAAGAAACACTATTCAGCCGAAACTCTGCACCCATTGTCATTTTAGGATGCCTTGAATCATTTTTACAATCATAGTAAAGCTGACCTTCATTCCTGCTCTGTGCCATCCATGTGCTCCATCAGCACAACTACAATTTAAAATGTTTTCCTAAAGAATATCTGCAAGGTCAGATTTGAAACCGGTCTTTTGTCCACATCCCATGATGATTCATCAAGCGTATCTGTCACCCTGCAAAAGTCATTGTGAGTGATTTTCTGCACTTTTAGCACTGTATACATCAGTGCAGTGTCATACGTGGTCATGTGGTGCAGATCAGAGTGCAGAGAATAGATAGATTCCTCTTTCTCTCTGAGCTGGATGGAGTTGAGGTTAGTTTTTCATTCCAGCCCAGCTTTTATGTGCTATATGAGGTGGATCAAAGACTATATATTATAATATTTATAATAAATATATTAATCACTATTAATTTACTCAGAATTAATGAACAAACGAAAACATCTTTTAATCCCTCAACTGTGGATTAAAAAAAATAATAATAATAAATTCTATATAAACAACTCTTAAAGGGATTAAAAAAATAAAAAGGGATCAATTAAAAAAAAAAATAAATAAATAAATAAAATGAATATATTTTGTCATTATTTACTTACCCTTGTTATTCCAAACTGTTTGGGTTTCAATTGACTTCCACAGTATTTTTGCCATTTTATGGAAGTCAACAGGAACCAAAACTGTTTTCTCACAAACATCATTCATAAAATCTGATGCCAGATGTTTGCCAGAAGAAAAATGCAAGAAGTTAAATTTTGGAGTGAACTATTCTGGAAATTTGTGATCATCACATTAGAATGAATCTACCATTGTACATCGACATGACAGTAAGAAGTACGTTCCACTAGCATATACTGTATATTCTGCTTTTGTTCTGACCAAATGACACAGACCAGAAATGCTGTCTTTCATAGCTAGCACAAAATAAGTGAAATTTACCTCACTGACTATTTTAAAACAGGAAAAAAAGAAGAAAGAAATGCAATACCTATCTGAATTCAGCGAACAAGTGCACTAATATTAGCTATCTACCTACTGAGCTACTGAAATGTTCTCTATTCAGTAGAAAACAAAACAAAACAGCTATCCCCACATCTGGCTTTAATCTCTTCAGGGATGCATTTCCCGTACAACAGTGTAACTCTCTGATTAACCAACATAGTACAATGTATTGTTGTGGAGGCAAACTAGTCACGACTGTTTTCCAGATACTGTCGAATCTCCTTTGTTTCACCCACATTAGTTCAACAATATTGGGCAGTTGTTAATGAAACCACACGCATGTGGTGGAGTAATAACTTATGCTATTTAATTGGTTTGAGATCTCTGAGACACTGCTTTATTGAACATGGCACCTGATGACTAATTTACCATTTTTTTGTTCGCTGTCATTTTGCTTTATTTAATATTTGATTCATCACGGGTTCCCTCTTACGTCGTACTCCGAGGTTCCCTCAGGCATTTATGCACATGTGCACTCTTCAAAAACAGCATTTATTGAGGATGTGCAAAAATATATAGATTAAAATGTCGCTAGATGTGTCCCTAGGTGCTTTTTTGGAAAAAAAAGTCGCAAAAGGGGTCTGAAAAGCCGCTAAAACCAGTTGGCAACACTGTGCATCTCCAGTTCTCCAACTACGGGCTAGGCCACGGGTCAAACAGAAAATGCATGCTGCATTAATCACGCGTTAATAAAATTAGTACTGTTAAAATGAATTTGTGTTAATGTGTTAATTTTGACAGCCCTAATATATATTTATATAGAATGGGAGATATAGATTGTGCTGTATGTTAGCTTGCTTATTGTGCCTAAGAGCATAAGTTATTATATTTAATACATTTTATTATATATAATTAATTTAATTCTATATGTCTTACAAACAAGATGCTATAACCACAGGTCGAGAGCTGTAGTTCCATTCATGTATGTTTGCGACACTGTTTGTGAATGTTGGTTGAACTATGGTGTCGGGAAACACCGAATCATTGAACTATGTTGGTAACGATGCAACTTGCAACCATATATGGCTAACAATGCTTTAGTGAAACACACCCCACTCACACACACACAATACAGTAGCTGGGTCGTCTTCTTTCTGTTTACAGACATGGTGTAACAACGCAAAGATGAATCACACTGACATTTCCAGCAAAATGGTACCTGACAGCTTAAATTATCAATTATTATTATATGCTTGCCATTGCACATCTGGGTTAAGTTAGGAGACAGTTTTAAACACTGATCTCTTATGTACTTGCTTAATAAATTATTATTATTATTATTACTATTATTACTTGTTAATATTTTAACTCAAAAAAGTAACACTGCAGCTTTAAGGATGTTTCTCAACAATTGTTTAACAAATTGTTTTAAGCGTATTTGCTGTAATTTACAAATTCACAGCAATACACATCATTCACTCTGAAATTAATCTCCTGTTGCGATCAGCTGGAGAACAGACATATCTTTCACTTCCTACGTAATGACAGTAACAATAAGACTGACAGCAGCAACACCAATGATAATTTAATAATCATGTACAGCTGAAATAACAAGTAATGTTACTCTTCATCTCAATTTTTTACATTTTTTTACATTTAAAGCTGGTAATATGAGTGCAGTTAACATGCTCATCTTGTGACGAAGACACTTATCCCACAAAAGCATCTTGGTGATCTTCTGTGCCACCATTGACTAAAAATGGTAATTGTCTACAGAAAGAGCCCAGGTGCAGTGACATCCTGCTGGTTTACCATGAGCATCAGAATTGCCCAATCAAGGCAGTGCTCCAGCTGACAGGCCTGGTGAGGAAATTACTAACACTTGAGCAACAGATGGCTTTGGCCTCCACACAGTCTGAGTGGCCATCATGGATGCTCCAATTGGGAGGAGTTGGAAGAGATCCTGATATATTCTCCACAAAGAATTCTGCTCTGATTCTGGAGCAGCGATAAGACTCAGATATAAATGTTTCATCAGGTACAGCCCACCTAAATGTGTCTACTGTTGTTGCCAGGTGAGGTTTAAGAATTGGTTGGTCGTGCAATGTGACATGCTTTCATTCCCTTCAGGTCTATAATAAATTTGCTGAAGTAGAAAGTGGCTCCATCTGCAGGCATACAGTACACACCCTATACATATCAATGAATGCGATATAGACTATCTAACTGAAATTTCTCAGGAATCAGGAAAAAGTCCAATAGGACACGAATGCAGAGACACACTGAATCCAATTACTGTACTGTGCCCCTAAACAATATTACAATCATAATCTCACTTTAAGGCTGCTGCACATGTGGTGCTAACCTAACTCTGCTGAGGTTTTATTTATTTATTTATTTATTTATTTATTTTTTAAATAAAACCACCTAAGCTGGATTGCTGGTCTTTGCTAGTGTAAGGATCTATAACATGATTTAATTTAAGTTAAAAATGCAGTTTATACATTCAGTGACTTGTATAATGTCAAAAATGAGTCTTTAAAGGGGTCATATGATGTGATCTCAAGTTTTCCTTTCTCTTTGGAGTGTTACAAGCTGTTTGTGCATAGAATAGATCCCTGAAGTTGCAAAGTTAAAGTCTCAAAACCAAAGAAATATTCTTTATAAAAGTTAAAACTCGACCACGCCCACCTAAAACGGCTCATTCAAACACGCCCCCACATGTCTACGTCACGGTGTGGGAAGATTTGCAAAACACCGCCCAAATGTATACGCAAAGAAAGAAGGCGGAACTATTATTCTTGCTGTAGTATTGTTGCTGCCCCTTGCACAATGTCGTGGAGACGATGTGTTTCTTTGTGAAAGCGAAAGTACTTCGTTTGGGCTTCCAAAAGAGGACACAACTAGAAATCAGTGGTTACGTTGTATTTAAAACACTGTTCCAGAACAGTACAATGCAAATATTCGAGTGTGTACAGCATGTTTTACGGAGGACTATTTCGCGATGCAACGCGACGTGTAAAAAGACAGTATAAGTCATTATATGCAGTAATTATGTCCCCACTGGATGCAACAAATGCCTCGTTTATAATGGGTTTTATTGTTTTTGTGTCGTCGCGCCGGGACACGGCATCACAATACGGTAAGGGGGCGTAACATTTCCGTCTCATGCTTGAGATATTCGGTCAATCGCAATGCATTGGATAGCTGGCCAATCAGAGCACACCTCGCTTCTCAGAACGATGAGTTTTGTAAAAATCGACGCGTTTCAGAAAGGCGGGGCGTAGAGGAGCAAAAATAATGTACAGTGTGTGGAAAATAATGTTTTTTTTTTTTAACCTTAAACCACATAAACACATTGCATTACACCAAATACACAAAATAATGTTCTTTTTTAGCAACGTCATATGACCCCTTTAATAAAACCACTGCTAAAACACTGATCATGATAAAACCACTTTAATGAAAAAATGCAAACTTAAAACTAAACCTAAAATTCATGCATATAGTGACTGAATACACGTTCTTTGACCATGTTAATATTCATTTCTGTATTAAAAAATGTTTGTTTGTTTGTTTGTTTGTTTACTTACAACTGTCTTAATATCCTAATAATGAATTTAAAAAATCAAATCTTGAAAATAGAACTAATTTGTCAATCAATCAATCAATCAATCAATCAATCAATCAATCAATACATACATAAACTTGCTTATTGTATTTTTTTATTATTATTTATTTATTTATTTGTATTTATTTTATTTATTTATTTTTTTTTTTTTGGAATAAAGTAAAAAAATATGTTAGGATGATACAACTGTCCTAATATCCTAATAATGAATAATAAAATTCTTGAAAATATAACCTTAAGTAATTTGTCATACTAAATAAATAAATAAACAAACAAACAAACTTCGATGCTTTATATTTGGAGGGGAAAAACATTCTCCAATATAGAATCATGTGGTCTAATAAATATACAGGGAATTTAAAAAAAAATTGACCTTTTTGCGTTATTCATAAAGGCAATGTTAATTCAGGTTTTAAAATGTTATTTGGCATGACTCCCTAATAAGACAGGATTTATTTATTTTATGTATATATATATATATATATATATATATATATATATATATATAGATAGATATATATAAAACCAGCTAAGACCAGTTCAGGTTGGGGTTAAGGCTGTTTTCAGCATGCAGCTCTGCTCTAAGAGCTTTACCTGCATTTAGCTCTAAAAGACAACTTTTACCTCAAAGACAAAGGCAAAATATTGACTTTTTTCCTTTAATTTGAATCAGCGAACTCGTTCAGCAACACTCTTCACACTGTATCTAGAGATGATCATTTTGAGAGTTCAAGAGTGAACTACAGAGCCTGAGGTGCTGGATTTAAAGTCAACAGTAACAGGTTTAGCATTCTCAAGAGGGAAAGCATTGCACATATGGGACAAAGAGAACTGATAGATGCCTTCAAACCAAAGGAACAAATTATGCTACTGCATGCAGTAGGGAATATGTTATTAAAGCACATCAATAAAAAATGAAAACCTTTGGGCCAGCTGTTACATTATGAGAGCATATGAAAACCCAACGTAAATGAGCGCATAAGAAGAACTCAACAGACGGAGAAATTGCGAGCCCTGTTTGCATTACACGGAGCCCTGAGATCATTGTGGCAAATGGGATCACCTGCAGAGAAAAGAACTAGCGAAAAATATATATCTATCTATATAAAAAATGTAATGAGGCTCTCTTGTTTCCTCACAGTAAGTGCTGCACAGATTTATGTAGATGTCCCATGGTAATGCAGACTGCGCCGAGGGAAGGCTTTGATATCGCAGCTTCAGATCTTTATTTACCATGTGGCATTGTGTGATGGTGGGACCTCCCGATGGGTTTTGTGCTGCACGTTCTTTAATAAAATCCTGATGCGACTGAAAAATTATGCTAACAAATAAACATCTCATGTTGACACCCTGCACATAATAGCGTCAAAATTCACAATCTGATATCTCAAGTGATTCAGCAGGGAAAGAGCTGATACAGATCTGTAAAAATTCAGTTCCCAAACGAACACAATATGCACTTTGAGCAGGCCATCTTCTGAGTGTCTTGATCTCAGTTTTTCCATGTGTTTCCGTGTGTATTCACAAACACGGTCCATAACTTCAGACTTTTACAGCCACAGCAGGAAATCAAGTGCAAATCATTTGCAGAGAGGAGGAGGACAGGCAGAGAGGAGTTAATTATGGATGATTTGTGAGTTTCCAACTCTCTACCTCATAGTTATATTCATGCGTACTGGGTGTAGATCAATACTGTATTTAATGTAAACTGCTGTGCAAAATACCCATTTCATCTCATTTCACCCTTATGGAAATAACTAACCTACGGAGAAATTAGTGATAATGTTACATGTCAGATCCAGAGAGTGTCATATTAAAGAAAAGTTCGACCAAAAATTCTAATTCAGTTACTTGTTCCAAACCTGAATTATTTAATTTCTTCCGTGGAATTCACAAAATCATTCAGACAAGTACGGTGGACTGGATCAACTGAATCATTAAAAAGAATAGACAAGAATGATTCATTGATGAATCTGATGCAACTACGTCTCTAATACAGTGTTACTTCGTTATCGAGATGTTTTTCTATTTCTGTCTATATTTTCTAAGTTAATTTTAAAGTTTTAGTAACTTTGTGTATTTGTCAAGTTGTTTTGTTATATAATTTTTTATTTCAGTTTTAGTTATTTTAGCACATCAAGTTAAACTAAATGAAAATGGGATGCTGCCGTGGCAGCGAACTGAAATAAAAATAGTTTAAAAATGTTTTTTGTTTGTTTGTTTGTTCATTTGTTTTTCAGTTAGCATTTATTTTATTTTAGACACCTGCCTTTCTTGACTCTGCAGAGGATAAAATGGTATGGAAAATGAATGGATGGATTTATTTTAAGTAATATATATATATATATATATATATATATATATATATATATATATATATATATATATATATATATATATATATATATATATTGTTTTTATGGTTTTAATTCCAGTAAACTGTAATAAACATGCTCTAATGAATGTGCAAAGTAACACCAGGATAGATGTCATTCTAGCATTGAAAAATGACTTAGGCTGCGTCCAAAATCATATACTCTCTGTTGGTGCATACTACATTTGTCAAATTGTCATTGTCATGTGACCCATGAGTGTCAGTTGTGTCGCTTCAATGCCATTCACAAAACCTATCCTGTGGCCTCATGGGACAGTAAACTGTTCATTGGATGCACACTTCAGTATCTTGACAGAAATACTGTGAATTCGAACATACTAAGTTCACATACTGTTTTCCACCTACTGTATAGTAGGGAAGTATAAAGAATGAGTCATATGGAACACTTTTATGATGCTTTAGCATCCTATTTTAAGCCTCAGTCCCCATTGTAAGTGCATGGAAAAGAGCGACCAATAGTCTTCTGATTTTCTCCTGGAATGACATGAGAGTGAGCAAATGATGACAGAATCTCCATTTTAACACACTTTTCTCCATCTGCCTTACCATTAGCACTCTGTGCATTTTTAATGAATTCATATCAGTTCTGTAATCCTGGGGCACGCACCTTGCTTTACATGTCTTCTGAGCTTCCGTTGATCTCTTTTTAGACACACATTTTCAACACTGTACAATATACACGACCTCTTCTTTTATACATAACAAAGCTATAAGCAATAGAAAGGAGACTTGCCCAGGGCTACACTGTCAAAATCCTGCTGACAGGGGCCAGATAATTGATTTTTTAAAAATAACCTCTATTTTATGTCTTCCTCCACTATTTTATGTATTCCACCAGATAGCCTTGAGAAATGTTGTGCAGTATCCAAGAGACCATCAATGACTGAAAAATGCACAAGAATTACAATAATAATACTACATCGTCTGAGTGCAGCAAATTCTACCTTTACAAATACATGTATTCTTGTATTCTCCTCATGCTGTAAGGAAGAAAGTGATATGATGATTAATTTTGTTAATTGATGGTACTATAATTTAATACTCTTAAATTATTTAGCACTGCCCTCAGGTGGAAGATTCAATTACTACAAATTCGACTGTGCCTATGAAAAGATGGTCCAAATCATTTAATTCACTCCTGAAATCTGCATTCGTGTCCTGTGTAGCAGTGGTTTTAAATTGGTTTTACTTTAGTATCAAAAGTATTTAATGTACAAACGTAAATAAAAAGATAAACTCTTAAATTAAATATTGAAATGCATTAATTTTATAACATGAACTCAATCACTAAAATTTTACAAAAACCAAAATTTTGGTTTCTGAAGGTCAATTGAATTTTAATGATTTCAAGCTCTCAGCAGCCAGTAATGAATTTCACACATTGTGGTCAACATGCCTCAGGTTTATTCTCACTGAAAATGCTACTTTCTTTTACTTTGCATAGTTTTGTTTATGGCTTTTAGGATGAGGGCACATCAAGCAAACATCCAAGTTGGCATTTGTCCAATTTGACTAGCTTCTAAAAAGTGACTCATTAATTTGCATCCAAATAGTTGCATTTTATTATGTGCATTTACCTTTGTTTTATTGTTTGTTTGTTTTTTTGTTTTTTCACTCCAGTTGACTGACCTCATAAAAACATACTTGCTTTTCATTTTTGGGATGCAGCTCACTAGTTGAGAACCACTGTTGCACATTTGCATACTTTTTTTCCTCAGGAAAGCATGAAGACATTCTTGAAAAATCAATAATAAATCCAAATATTACAGGCATATTGTTGGGTGAAAACTGTTTTTAAACATCTAATATAAACAAATATGGTTGGGTGAATGTTTGGAATACTCAACTGACCATAAAAATGGGTGACCTACTCATTTGCATAAATAATAATACACCCAACTCTATTCAAATACTGTTAAGACAAACTTTTGAACCCATTTAGCAACAGTATCTGCTGATTATGTCTGCTGTAAAGTTGTCAGTTTGACTGAGATATAGGTTTTTCTTGCAGGCAATGTCAGTTTGACAGCAAATTGTCACTTGGTGTCTATATCACCACTGGGAGGATGATTCTATAAAGCCTGCTCTCCACTATGTGTTGTTTTGCTTTCACACGACATTTCATAAACATTGTGAATTTCACAAAAAAAAAAAAAAAAAAAATGAATCGGAAAGCACAATCACTCAAAGGCAACTTAACCCAATCTAAGTCGGCTTTTAATCACGAAACAAAACAAACCAAACCCTTAAACCAACAAAAACATTTGCGTTTTTTTTCTCAAATCAAAAGTAAATCTGTTGTTCAGAAGGGACGTATTCTCTCTCTGCAGTTCCTCAATATCACTAATTGCCAGCAGAAAAGTCTTTGGAAGAGTATGAGTGATAGAAACAGCATGCATAATTCAGAGAAATAGAGAGGAAGGAAAAAGAGAGTGAGGAGGAAAGCAAGAGGCTCTGGTGAACAGAAGTGTGTCTGTATCAGCACAGTGCGGCATGTTTGAAAAAGGAGCAGCCGCAGTATGGAGACATGGCATAATTAGTTTGGGGAGATTGCAGCCTGTGGGGTAGGATTAGGGGTGCAGAAACTCAACTAGCAGTGGTCTGTTAGATTAATACTGGCATATGAACTTCATACAAACATTTTGATTATACATTTAAACCCAGTCTAGCCCCTTGATGGAGTGGGACGTGATAACAGTGAGGACATGTGACTTCTGACTGAGACGCAAATTAACATCCTGAACTTTCATTTCAACGGCTGCTTTGGGATATTCCTGCATGAAACCCCTTCTACAGTCGGAAATCTAAGATATCATTGCCTGAAGATTAGGTATGAGGAAAGAAAATGGCAATGTTAGCTTTGCAGTTGTTCAGTTGTTTAGCAAAGATGCCTCTTAGAAACCAAAACTGCAGGATAAATGATAAATGATCTTTTTTTTTTTTTTTTTTTGCATATAGAACATATTGGTTTTTAGGTCCAATTCTCACTATTTATTAACTATTAACTATTACTTTTGCCTCAATAAACTCCTTAATTTGCTGCTTATTAATAGTTTGTAAAGCAGTTGTTAAGTTTAGGTATTGAGATTAGAGATATAGAATATGGCCATGCCGAATATGTGCTTTATAAGTAAGTACTATTAAGCAGCCAAAATGTTAATAATAGGCATGCTAATTGCCACTAGTTAATAGTGAGAATTGGTCCCTAAACTAAAGTGTTACCGTTTTTATTATCATTTACATCTCTTATGCTCAACTGTATTCATTTGATTAAAAATACAGTAAAAACAGTACTATTGCAAACTATTATTTCAATTTAAAATCATTTTAAACATTTTGTAATTAAATTAAAATTATTTTAATTTGGACCATTTTTGACAATCATTTGTGAGTAAAAAATAATTGAAATAAAATTATCTTCTGTTTTAATATATTTTAAAATCTGATGCAAATCTGAATTTTCAGCAGTCATTACTTCAGTGTCATGATCCTTGAGAAATTATTCTAATTTGCTGCTCAAGAAACATTTAATATTTTTATCAATGTTGAAAACAGTTGTGCTGCATAATATTTTTGGTGAAATAATAATACATTTTTTGGGGATTCTTTTATGAATGAATGAATGAATGAATGAATTAATTAATTAATTAATGAACTATCTAAAAAACATTTTTTTTTTTCTTTTCCCTGCAGTTTCAACTAAGCCTTTGACTCACTGATGCATTTCATTTGCTTAAAAGTAAATCCAGTTTGTGGATTTTTGGGTTTCCTAGTTGAAAATCCTACTCTGAGTACATTTCTGAGTTAAATAGAACTCATCCAACTGGTATATTAAATCTACTGTCACTAACATCACTTACTGATATGTCAGGCAGAGGTATTGACATTTTTTTCTGAATTGGATTTTTGTTTTATTGCTAGGATGCTGGCAGGAGTCATTTTTAAACAAAAGCAAAGGTGGTAAAACGAACAGACAGGGAGGAGAGCATGTCTCATTACATGTGAAATGTACAGTGTGTGGTGCCCTGCTTCTCCAGCTCCACATGTACAGTCTTGTGATATTGGTAATTGACCAGTCTCACAATTGTTAGCAATTGAAGGAGCAAAATATAATTGGAAAAGGAACAGCAAGATGTAAACAAGTCAATAACTTGTCACACAAGCTACCTGTGTGTGGCTAATACGCAAGACTTAATTGGCCCGGTAGAGAAGATCCCCAAGCATTTGCCAATATTTCGCAGGACAAGCGAGATGCTAGCATTTATTCCTGACATCCAGCTGTTCTCAGAAAGTAACCAGATGGTAAAAACAGACCAAAAATATTCACCTGCACAGGAAGAATCCAACGAGAAGCTCTAGTTGATTTAGCTTTGCCACAATTAATTCATCAAAGCGTCAACATCTGACATCAAGTCTATGTCTACAAAATATGATGTCTCTTTACAGATGCTGCAATGCTCTGAAACGGCCTAAACCTACATGAGCAACCCTTTTTTGATTACAACAGAACAGGAGTAAACTGGTGGCTGGGAAAAACAGGCTTTATGTTGAATTAGAGGTAAGCACAGTCAAATCTGCAGGCTCTTAAGAGAATAATTGTGTCCCTGTAGTGAACAAAATTGACGATGAAATCCACCAGATAGGGCTGAATTAATTCACACTGGGTTTACACCCCCTGTTTACTTCAATTTCACATAATTTAAATTCAATTTTGTCCAATTACTATCTCGTTCTCCACACCTGGACAGTGCTGGGGATATCTCCCCATAGAGATTTATGTACAAATGAATGCAAGCACTGATGCATTCAATGAAACAAATCACAGTTATCAAAACAAACCTAAATTAAGATAAGGTTTTGTTTTTTTGTTTTGGTTTTTTTCCTGACATCAGTATCACAATTGCTATGTCAGGTGTCATGCACCATGGGATGTGGAATAAAATGCTACTGTCACAGAATGTCACAATACAATATGGTACTATAATAGCACAGTACGTATGTTTGTACAGCCAACACTGTATTTTTAGCTTAGCTTAGTTAATGATCTTTTCATCCTCATCTTCTATAAATCAGTAAATTGTTCTCATTAATCACATTCAGATAGATGCACTGAATATTTAGAATAAACTGTTAGACCTGAAATATGAATTAAATATTATTATACTATAAATATTATATTATGCTCACATGCAGTACTATTGTGAAATATTACATTAAAAAAAAAAAAAAAAAAAAAAAAATAAATAAATAAATATATATATATATATATATATATATATATATATATATATATATATTCTATTTTAATATATTTTAAAATGTATTTTATTCCTGTGATTGCAAATCTGAATTTTCAGTCTTCAGTGTCACATGATCCTTCAGATATTATTCTAATATGAGTATTTGCTGTTCAGGAATTATTGTTATTAGTAGTAGTAATAGTAGTTAGTTAGTTAATAGTTAGTCGTAGTATCTACAAAAACAGTTGCTGCTTAATATTTTATGAAAACTGTGATACTTATCCCAGGATTATTTGATGAATAGAAAACTTGAAAGAACAAGTTAAAAAGTATTTTTGGTAAAACAATTTTAAATACTTCTTAATTATATATATATATATATATATATATATATATATATATATATTTTTTTTTTTTTTTTTTTTTTTTTTTTTATATATATTTTATATATAAATTTTCATTATTTTTTATTTATTTATTTATTTTTTATTTTATTTATTTTTTTTTGGTGGATTAACACAAGGCATATTCAATACATTTTCCCATATGGAGAAAAGAAAGTAGCAATCCTAGATAACCTTCTGATGCCAAATTGCCCTGTGAGGTTATTGTCTTTCACTTCAGTTTTACACTTTACAATGCCTAAATAAGTTCTAAATAAAGTTAATGGCCAACTGGAAAGTAACTCTGTTTTATTTGCTTGCCAAAGCCAATTTTCACTTGCATGTGGCGCTTAGCGTGTGTTAATTTTGGCCCCTGCCTACACCCTTCTCAGGGGATCAGTGCTGCTTTAACATCATTATGGATCAGAATAATCATAGCGATCAAGGCCATGCTAATGCCTTTCTCTCATCCCATATTCCTCTTCTCTACAGCACAGGCCTCTCAGTTTTGCCCTCTCCCGTCATTTAGTGGATATTATTCAGATGGTCTTTATAATCTCATCTCTTATCAATCTATCTGTGATGCACTGTGCCGCTGTAAACGTTACGTCTTCTTTTTAAATGTAGGATGGAATTGTAATGCAGTCATGGTCAGTGCAAATGGTAAATTTGACCTGCTCAATCAAACCTTGAGAAATCCATTGTATACTAATAAATATATAATTATGTTTACAGAATACTTTCAACTACTGTGAGAGCTTCTGAACTTGAAATGTGGTATGGTAAATAAGTACACACTCAGGGCCAGATTTACTAAACAGGGCAAATTAGCCTAAAACTGCAATCCCATAATAGCACCGATGGGAGTGGAAAGTTCTGCGATGATCTACTGACAATGTGCAAATTAAGGAACACAGATGCAGCCAGATCACATCCATAACGCAATCTACCAAGAGCAGCGCAAATTAGCATACGGTCAGTGTAAACAAGCAAAGTCGATGATAATCAGATGCAAGTAATCTACTAACAACACAGGTGCAAAATAGGTTAAGACATGCTTTTTGAGGCGTCAAATAATGGCACAAATACCAGTAAAATGACTCACATCACCTTGCATGATTCCTTTAAAATACTCTCATCCCATAAAATTTGCATCTGAAAAGGAAATATGCCTTTTTATCGCCTTTTTATCGCTAATGTTTCATTGTAAATTCTGACAGAATTTTGTTAGCACCAAAAGAGGGTTTGCGCTTGCACAGGCTGTTAGTAAATCTGGCCCTTAAAATCAACAGTTGTAAAAGTAAATCTAGGAGCAAAGTGGGTTATTTGCAAAGACCCGCACCATTCGCTACTGTTGCTACAGTCTAACAACTATAAATAGTACACCAAATAAAAACGAAAACGTGTGGTATTGATATGCAAAAATGGACTTTGACGTACATATGATACGAACATGTTTGGCGTGTATATAATACGCATTTTTCACAACCCTAATCCTACCCGCCAAAGTCCATTTTTGCGTATATCAATACCAAGAGTTTTAATTTTTATTTGGCGTACTATTTATACGCACATTCATGAGATTGGGTAGCACACATCATGTTCTAACGCAGTTAAGAATACATCACGGAGCAAAAAGGAAACTGACAACGCGCCAACAGACAAGACAGAGCAGGTTACTTTTGGTATGAAACAAACTCTCAGCTTTCAAATTTGCTTTGCAAATCTTTTTTTTTTCTCTCTCTTTCTTTCTTTCTTTCTTTCTTTCTTTCTTTCTTTCTTTCTTTCTTTCTTTCTTTCTTTCGAGATGTGGATATCTCCCCATAGAATTGTATTTACAAATGAATGAAGGCACTGATGCATTCAATGAAACAAATCACAGTTATCAAAACAAACCTAAATTAATATCTTTTTTTTTCCCCTGACATAAGCATCAGAATTACTATGTCAGGCGTCATGCACCATGGGATGTGGAATACAAAGCTACTGTTAAAGAATGTCACAATACAATATGGTGCTATAGCACAGTACATGTGTTCATACAACCAGCGTTGTATTTTTAGCCTCGTGTTACTATCTTCATCATCATCACGTCTAAATCAGTAATTTGTTCTCATGAATTACATTCAGACAGATGCACAGAATATTTATAACAAACTGAAGTTAGACCTGAAATATGAAATGTTATGCTCACAAAACAGTAATACTGTGAAAAATAATTACATTTTTAAATAATGCTTTCTATTTTATTATATTTTAAAATGTAGTTTATTCCTGTCATTCCAAATCTGAATTTTAAGTCTTCAGTGTCACATGATTCTTCAGAAATCATTTACTTAATGACTTGATCAATCTATAGCCTCTTGGCTTTGACAGTCTTTCTTGCGGTTTGTTTGCTCAACAGCATATGGAATAGTTAATGATTTGTGTGTGGATAAATCTAGAGGTCACACTGAACATCAAGGAAGGGGTTTTAAGATCAACCTATCAAAGAGGCTGGTGTGTCCTTCATGCACATGGTCCCGAAACAATGCAGCTCTTAGCAAGTCAATATAAGCACTTTCTCAGTACTAAAGAAAGCTCAACTTGAAAAAAAAGGCGTTGATATTGCAACTCAGTACTCTTGAGAATTGTCACTCTGCCTAATAAATATAGGTGAAATGACCCTTTACTTTAAACAGCAAAATGGATCCTAAAGCCACTGGGATTGTAGTCTTGCTGTTGATGTGTTTTACTCTTTTGCTGCTGAACAAGCTCACATGAATCCCGAGCTTATAATATCCTATAGTGCTGTATTTCTACGAACAGCATGACTTTTTTTTTTTTTTCTCAACTGCAGCTTTAGTGTTTTGTTTTTTTTTTTGTTTTGTTTTTTCAGGCTGCTGCAAAATCCAGATAACATGACACAAAGTTCATTAACAAATAATTAGAGACTCAAGCTGTGATTAAACACAGTTCATCCCATTAAAACTACTGTTTTCTGTCACAGTTTTGAGAAAGCAGAAACACTCTATTCCAATTCTTCTGAAGTCATACAATGCGCGAGGAAAAGAGGGAAATTTAAGTCATTGTTCACTGACAATCATTGAGCATTTAACCACTGTGACCGGATCATTGATTTAGTGAGTTAGGAAACCAGACCAGTCAGATTTGATTTGAATCATTTGGACAAATGACTCATTGAAAAGATCCTACTGAGAAATCATTGTTACTTCTTCAATAAAGTCTAATGAATGCACAATGAGAATTAAATTTCTGTCTCTTCCACACAGAAAGCTGTTTTAAGGCTTCAGAGGAAAATAGACACTTAAAAGCTTTTACCCCCTTTACAAAGGGCAGTCCCACATTTGCAAAAAAAGTACAAATTTTAAGAAATAATGAATAAAAAATAAGAAATAATAACATGACTGAAATGTTATTTTGGGGTAATTTTTATTTATTTATTTATTTTACATATTTATTTATTTTTATTTTATTTTACATATTACGTCACTTCAATTAAACTGCTTCCAAAACCACATAAATACTATAAACAAGCAAAAGTTTTTGACAAGCTGTTTGATTAGCGATGAATTATTTTTGTTTAATTTTTCTTTGTAGGACTCAAGGGATTCTAGAGCCCACTCTATTTACAAAACTAGTCCTCAATTAAATATAACAACAGAATAAATAAAAGGATTCACATTGGAATATGAAATGCTCTGAGCATCCAGTGAGTTTTCGCTTGATGCTCAGGAGAACCTAATCACACACTTACAGCACCAAGGTTACTTAGCAACCAGTGGAAAGAAACAATCCGTTGCCCATGGCATTTATACATGGCATTAATGCTGTCTTGGACATTTACGTGATCTGAATTTGAATTTGAACGGGTCATTTACATTGCTTCCACATCCTTGATGCTTATCAGGCAAATCTATACGTTAAGATCAAGGCTCAAGTACGCAAAGAATCAAAGCGCTGAGGAAACTACACAAAGGCACGTTACATCTGTTGCTTCCACGTTTGGCTCCACTGTCCTGTAAACAATGTAACTACTGTCGGTCTCAATGAACATGCATGGATCCAGTGGTCGCAGCTGGTGGGCAGTTTTTCATTTCAATGCAGAAATTGGGCTTCCCAATTTTCACCTGACACACTGTGCAAGCCACGACTGAGGATTAGAATTACAGCAGTTTTTGACAAGCTTGTCAGATGTCAGTCTGGAAAGAGAGAGAGCAGGAGCTGCATAAGATTGCCTTTGCTGCTGACTTCAAAACATCTGTTTATCAGCTAGTATTTTTTGGTGCTTTAGCGGCATAATGTGTTTGAACTAGGGTTGAATTGATTCAAATATGTTATGAATTAATTACATGACATGGAGACTAATCAATCAAATTAATTGCATGCATTCCTATCCCTTGCCAATTTGCATTATATTAGCCAGTTTCATTGTATTATTATTTATACACTATTATTTAGTTTAGTTATATTTAGAATATATTATATTAGAGCGATAGATATATAGATAGATATATAATTTTACTTTAAGTAATTTAGCTATGCACTCTATACGCACTTTTGCCATTTTTATTAGCTTTTTTTTTTATTTCAGAATTTTAGTATTTGCAACTTAATTTATTTCAGTTAGGTGCCAAAACAATAATTTTTAATCTTTGTTAGATTTTTCATCTAATATTGATATTTAATTTTAAAGGGCACCTATTATGCTAAATTAACTTTTACATGTTGTTTGAACACAAATGCGTGTCGACAGTGTGTGTACACAACCACCCTATAATGACAAAAATCCACCCGCTCGTTTTTTTGCTGCCATTTAATACACAGATGTAGTATAAACATTCATTTTTTTTCCCAGCTGTTTACCTTCACAGCCTTAACCAACTGTGTTTTTGTAACTTTTGTGTGTTTTAACATAAACTTGTGTTTATTTGACAGTTTAAACGCAATAAGACATGAAAGAGAACTTAGTTTAGTACTCACATGTCGTGTGACAGCCGCTCTCTGTAAAAAGGGCATAATACAAGTAGGTGCCCTATAGCTGTTACGAGTTCCCTGTCACTAGTCACCTGTCCTGGACTCCATATCCCAGCATCCTCCCCGGCTTACACCTGGATCCATTCACAGTCTTCTGTCACGATCCTCGTCACCTGGATTTCTAATCATTCACACCTGCAGCCACTGATCAGCTCCACTATATTACTGCACTCTCCTCACTACCTCCTCGTTGGGTCTACTGTCCACACACCTGTACCAAGCGAGACCTCGATTTACTTACCTGTGTGTTTCTTTACCCCAGATGTTCCAGTTTCTCCACCGCTCCCCGGATCCCTACAAGAGATCACAGTTACCGTGACTGCAAGCTAAGCTATCTGGACTATCTTCACTCACCTCCTGGTTGCTCCTCAGTTTGTTCAATAAATTCCCTTGTTTGACCACTTACCTCTGTGTCTCCTCGCCTGTGTCGTGACAATAGCTTTATTTCAATAAAATGAAGCTATTTTTTTATTAGTTTTAGTTAACAATAACAAAACTGACATTACAGCCTTGTCTCATTGTGTATAAATAGGTATTTGTATGTAAAATTTAAAGGTACACGACACACATCTTTGTATGATTGGATAAATGCTGAAATTGTAACATTCAGACCTGGTTTAACAGACAGGATTAGGCCATAGTTCAATTAGGATATTTAAGTAGTTTTTATAAATGTGCATTAGAGAAAAAAGCATTACTGGTGTGCATCTTAAAACAAAACAATGCCACTGACATGCATTTTAAGATATGTCAGTGAAAGTTTATTTCGGTTAAAGGACTCGTTCACTTCCAGAATAAAAATTTCCTGATAATTTACTCACCCCCATGTCATCCAAGATGTTCATGTCTTTCTTTCTTCAGCCAAACAAAAATTAAGATTTTTGAGGAAAACATTCCAGGATTTCTCTCCATATAGTAGACTTCAATGGGGACCAACGGGTTGAATGTCCAAACTGCAGTTTCAACGCAAATTCAAAGGGCTCTACTTGATAAGGGTATAAGGAATAAGGGTCATATCTAGCAAAACGATCGGTCATTTTCTAACAAAAATGAAAATTATATACTTTTTAACCACAAATGCTTGTCTTGTCTAATCGGTAACACTTTATTTTGATAGTCCACTTTAGACATTCTACTAACTATAAGTAACTTTGCAACTTCATGTCAACTAATTCTCATTAATTTGCAACTACATGTCTACTATCTCTCAGAGTAGACTGCTAGGTTAGGTTTAGGGTTAGTAGAATAAGTTGACATTCTAGCAAAGCTTCTCATAGTCAGTATGTTGTATGCTGTGGACCCATCAAAATAAAGTGTTAGAAGATATTAAGCAGACAGTCTACTAATACTCTAATGACTGCTAGTTGACAAAGTTACTGTTAACTTTACAAAGTTACTGGAGTGTCTGATTCAGACTTTCAAAGTATTTCAAAGTGCAAGTTTTTGAAAATAATACCATTATCATCTCCATGTAAACTATGGAAATGTGAATTTGTGAAAACAGTAATGTCACGCACATGCGTATTGTGTGTTCAATGTATTCATATGTAAATAATTTAAGTTTTAGATGCTGTCAATCTGTCAGTGTTACATATTTCAGTGCCTATAGGAAACATAAGAAAACTCAGAACACAAAGCCTAGACTTGTCGACAAACAAAAGTATTTACATGACATTTTAAAAAGGCAAATTACTGTTTTAATCTGACTTGAATGAAAGTTTTAAAATGTAACTTGGGGAAAAAAAGAAAACGTTTTGCAATAATTAGTCAGACTAACTTTTGTACATAATACTTTGTACACGCACGCAAAAAAAAAAGATGACAGTGTGTCTGTTAAATTCTGATGAAGCTGTCGTGCTGTTTTGGTTACTGTGCACTCGAATCTTTACAAAGCCTGTGATTTTGCACTCTTGCTCAGCAGAAATCTCTGCATTTAATGCCAAGATGTCCCAGTTATGCTCTCCTTTGAAGAAATGAAAGTAGAATGTTGTATTGAAGAGCGATATCAAAAGAAATTTTTACAGACATTAAATTCCGCTGGCAAGCCTCTCGAGCAGACCCCATTGCTCTGAAAGCACTCTATTTAGCCAAGCACTATGCCTCTCTCTTGCTCCCTCTCCACCTTTCTCTCCATTCCTCTCCCTGCACACGCTGCTGAAAAACGCCAGTAAGTGCCTCTAATCAAATTGAGGATATTGTGATTTCTAATTACTTCAGACCATTGATTGGCTACCTCAATTATAATCTCACATTAAATAGCAAATTCCCGGCCAGGCCATGTTTATAGAAATATTTTTCTTTCCATTTTAAACAAAAACAAAATCAAATGCATGTTGTTTAAATTAATTATCTGCAGTTTCGCTAAGGGAATGAAATCCAAGAGAATGAAAACTATCGATAATATAGTATCTGTTATATCTGTTATATCTGATGATGGTGTTTTTTGTTGTTGCTGGACAAAATTATTACTAATAAAGACATGAATGGATGAATGGATAAATAATAATAATAATAATAATAATAATAATAATAATGTGGAAAGACATTAATACTTGTATTCCTCAAGGATGCATTATATTGATAAAAAGTGGCAGTAAAGACATTTATAAATGTTATAAAAATATTTCCATTTCAAATTAAATCCTTTACTTTTGAACTTTTATTTAGCAGCATAACTGTTTTCAATGCTGTTAATAATAAGAAATGTTTTATGAGATTTCTGAGAGAGAGAGAGAGAGAGAGAGAGAGAGAGAGAGAGAGAGAGATCTATATATAAAAAAGGCACATACACATCATGACAAAAAGAGACAAAAATATGATATGGCCACTGTGAGCTTGTATGTTTGGAAACCATTTGCTGCCAGAAAATCTCCATACTCTTCCAGGATGTGGACAAATTAATAAGTGCTGAATATTTCCATGCACAAGATTTCCCACAGTTTCCATTCCATGCTGAATCAGTAGACATGTGGATCGACTCCAGCTGAAACATAGCCTATTCATTTAGTTATAATTTAGTTATAATTTAATAGAAATTTCAAACCCAAGAAAGCTTCTTTCCACACATTTCTGAGTCTGTTTTTGCACGGATTGTCTTTGAGTCTATGTGGGAACGACATCAGAAGTGCACACCCGCGCATGCGTGCAGCTTAGAGGGAGCATTGCCCATGAACCGGAGACTTAATGAGATCTCCTATCACTATTGTGAGCACTGTGGTGTTGAAAAGTGCACTTAACCCCAGGATGCTCCAGAGGCGGTGTCCATGCAATTAGTGTAATGTAAGTCACTTTGGATGAAAAAAAATGTCTGCTAATGATGAGTAATAAAGCCATGGGAAGTCATATCAGGTTTGTTTGTTGAGGACTATCTACTCAAAAAAATAGCCTCCAATTTTTTATTTTTTTATTTTTATTTTTTTAACCCATATTGACATGACTTCAAACTCCAAATTCCTTATAAATAATACCCATAATTTTAATTGAAAAATAAAAAATCAAAGGGCATGATAAACTCCAGCAATTAATTGAATTGATTTTCACATACCCTAAGCCTCAGCTCGATAATGCTTAACCTTCAGGGTGTACTTAAAATAAAGGATAAAAAGAAAAAATAAATAAATAGAGAAAAGTAACTGTAGAAAATCCTGACTGAAAATCTGAACTGCAAACCATAAAATACTAGGAAAGAATAAGACAGAAACGAATAAAATGCAAGATTATGTAATACATAAAAATGCAATTTTCTCAAGTTAACAACAAATAAAGGATGCTGTTGTACAGTTTGTTACATACTGCAATTTGCGCCATTGTTAAAGCAATTACACTGTATTTCTGTATTTCTATAATTGGGCGTTCATTTGTAAATGAACAGGTGGAAGAGATCAACTGCTTATATTAGTTTCTAATGTGCCACAAGACTTATTACGAAGGATTACCAGTTGTGTTATTTGTAGTTTGTATAAAAGAATGGTCTGTTTAAACATACTAACCTTGACAGATATACAGGGTTTTAACCAAGCAACCCATTTGCAAAGTTTATTGTAAAGCCTTTGAGGTTTTAGTTGATTTAGCATGATGTCCGACCTTCTGCCTCCGTAAGGCGAGAAGACTGTACATTTCAGTAATGAGTAATTTGGAGGTGCAAGCAATTTCATTCTCAGCTGGACTTAGACGGGAATGGTGTGATTATTGCCAGGGTCATTATGTAGTGAATCTCACTATTTAATATAGCATGTATTGTGTGAAATATTGGGCAGTTACAGACATTAACTGGTCTGGATTCAGCACAAGAAAAATGAGCAATCTTTTGCTGAAGTCACTTTTTAAGGTCCATTCTGGGGCCAGTCAACGACGTGGCACTCATTCTCTTGTCTTATTTGATTAAAATAGGTCAAATTCCTACATACTACGCCAGAATACACCTGTAATAAAAATAAAAAAATAAAAATAAATACATACATAAAAAAATAACTGAATTACAAACAAATCTGAAAAAAAAATTATAATAATAATCACGTGTTTGTACTTTAGGAAGTTATAAAATGAGGCTATACTGTAAGCATACTTTTAGCTCTAAACTGCTGGGTGATACAGGTTTATTTATTTATTGGGGTATTTTGAGTCAAAAGTTGAGCCAGTGGCTTACCCCTTCTTATGATTATAAATGTTATTTTACTGTAATTTTATATTATTGTAATTCTATTTTATATTTCAATATTTTTAGACCAAAAATATTTTATTTTGTTCTTTGTTTTGAACTTGATTTTATTCCTTTATAAGCCTTGTTTATAAAAATTGCCCATTGAAGTTGCAACATATAAGTGGGATGTTGAGTACTGTTAGTACTATTAAGGTCAGTCACAGTCCTTTTTTTAATTCTTCAGTTTAATCTTTATTTTGTTCTGAAATATTTAAACAATTTAAAAATGCCTTCAAAGTTGTGAACTGTATCTTTAAATAAAAATTTTAACAAGTCATCCATCCATCCATTGCATTACCAAAATTGATTTATCCTTATTAGGGCCATTATTGTCATGTGCTCAATTTAAACATGCCGTAAGGAAAAACTGGCTCAACTCATTTCATTCATTTCATTTCATTTCAACTCACTTATATAAAATACTTATTATACAATAATATTTAATAAACAACAACTGCCAATACAAAAGTTGCTAAGCAATTTAGTCAAAAGTACAAAAGCTTAAAGCTTAATGTATAAAAATATAATGTTATTAAACTTTGCCCTCAGCCAAAACTATTTGTTCTGGAACAAATAATGGATTCATGGGACCAAAGATTGCCCGTTAGATTTACCCAAAACAAATTATATCCCGTGTGTAACCACTATAGAGACATCAGAGCCAGTGGCAAATTCCAGAGGAACATTGGTGATGCCCTGGAGCTCACATCTCCAAAAACGTCAGAGCAATTGTTCAAATAGCTGCTATCTTTATAAACAAACTGTATATTTGAAGTTTAAAGTACATTCTGTGACATAACAACATTTGTATTTGTAAAATTATGGTAGATTTAGGTGTCTACCATGACACTCGCTCTAAGAAATGCTGAAAATAAGGTGATACAAATGGTGAAAGGTTCCTGTGGCAATACTGGGTGAATATATCATGGCTCGAAAGACTTCTCAGCCAATCAGATTCAAGGACCACAACAAACTGTTGAATAAATAACTACATACAGTTCATTTAAATAAATGTCAGAGCAATGCAAGTGTCCTGAAAAGATGAAGAAACAGTTTCTTGAAAAGAATTACAGTAATCCTCTAGCTTTTATAAGTCCTTTATTAAAGAATTATCAAGAAATATTAAGAGTTAACAATTCATGGTATTTCAAAAAAAAAACTACTTTGAAAAAGTAAATATAAAATATAATATATATAAAAATGTTTTTAAAGCTGTATAGACTTATATTCAATATTGAACAAAAATATACTACTAGGTTTTACATGGTTAAAACATGACATTTTTAAAGGTTTTAAATTTAAACTTTGCTAGAAAATGGTTTAAACAATTTTCAAAACCATATTAAAGGTGGGGTATGCATTTTTTCAAAAAGGGTGAAAAAAAGTCGGGCCAGTACCACAACAAACTTGTAGCCAATCAGCAGTAAGGGGCGTGTCTACTCATGATGCGAGGAGAGAGTGCTCATCAGTGCACATGACGGACATTAGCCAAGCCGAGCGATGATAGAAAGTTAGAGATGGCGGATAAAAAACAAAAGAGGGAAACGTTTGCAAACAAACAAACAAAAGAAGGCTTACACCATGTCTACACCGGACACGACAGTTATCCTGTCGTGGTCTGTCTACACTGGACGCGACAAAGTGACTGTTGAAAATCAGTTGAAAATTGTGTCAATATGTCATAAATAGAACACAGCAGTAGTTTACTGTCGGGGATTTGTCATTTGTCAGCGCCGCTTGTGTCCGGTGTAGACACGGTGTTACGATAAGGCAAGAAGAAGAACCCGTGTAAATATCGGATCAGCTTTCCAGTGCTGGAGAGAACTCAAGGAGTGGGAAGGCCTGCGATCGGACGCTGAGGTTGCTTTGTTTCTTCTCAATAGGTGAGTAACATTGGTTTTGCTTTGTTTCACAGAACTAATCATTGCCTGGGTTGCGTATGTGTGGGGCAGAGCTATCAAAATAGGCGCGAGACCCTTTTGGGTTAGAGGCGTGTTTGTTTTGGTAATTTCAAATGTCAACATTGGCTACCAGAAATCACTTACCCCACCTTTAAATTTAAATGAACAAAAAGACTACATTTCTAAGAACTTGCCATGTGTGTTTTAGATTTTTTTTCTTTATAAATGACACCTCTATGTGCTATTGACCCTGTGTCACTTTGATCCGAAATTACGATAACAAGCACAAGAAATAAGCAGACATTATCTGTCATCTAGCTTCGATCTACTGTAGCTCTCCATGAAAAATCTCTGTAAATGAGGTTTATATATTGCTAAGGACAAAGACACATAAATTACAGCCTTGCAGAAGATAACGTGGCTTTCCATCCTGACCTCCAACACCTCAGCTTAGCCGGAGAGCATCTGAAGCGCCTTCAAGAAAATATCACAACACGGCAAACACCATAGAACATTTTGAGACTGAAAAGGTCAATAACGAAAGATTTCATTCTATCTCTGAGGAATCTCTCATAATAATGGGGGCAAGAATTGCTGGCAGAGCCCGTGGTTTGCTTTAAGTGAGGACAAGCTTTTTATCATCCTACGCAATGACTGACAAAATAACCTTGTCTAGAAGGCTGAGAATGCTGAGGAACAGATGACTACAGAGCCCTCTACAAAGCCATCGGTTTATGCATTTGGGCGACCTCTATAACCCATGAAGATGGGTCTGACCTTGTTGTAATCGCACTAGAGTAGGTACTAAAGTAGGTAACCCACCTCTTCAAAACTCCAAGATGCATCTTCCAAAGCGAACAATCTCCACATTTTACATGAGCCACCATCAGAGCAAGCAGTGAAGGACACTTAGGGCAAAGGCAAGCTATGCTGAACAGCAGATGTGCACAATATCCCCCAGAGCACCTGGTGTAAGTGGGCTATGTTGTGATTGCCAGGCTGCACCACCCCGCCTCCAACTGGGAGAACATGAAAACTCCCAATGATTCCCTGAAAGATTGAAAGATTTTTCATGGTTCTGAGAACCAGTGGAAAAACCACAGAGGGATTACTTGCCTTAGTGCCCTTGGAGTTCTAACAAATTCACACATGCAGCCTTTTCTTCACTCCCATGTGTGGCCCACCTTAACCTTAATCTGTACACATACTTTAATCCCTGACCGTGTGACTAAGACCAGAATTCTCTGAGCTCTCACATCAGCTGTAGCATCTGATAGGATTGCATTCTGAATTCAAAACAAAGGCGTGCGCGATACCATGGAGAATCTCTGTTGACATAATTCCAACTTCACAAGAACAGGTGAACTGATCCAAATTATTACATTATTTGTGTGCTGTGTTCACTCAGTGTGTTCTAATTATAGGTTTAGGAAAGAACTGGCATTAAGTTATGAGTATGATCAACAAGTGTTAATTTTGAAATTGCTCTAAATGACACAGTAACTGAACAATAAATATTTTTAAGTAATTTTTACTTTTGAATTATAATTATAATAATAAAAATTACTCATTCTCAGCTGTAACATTTACTATTTTTCGCACATGAACTGTCATGAGCAAAAATGTCATATCGCATATTACAAAACATGTTGTCTAAAGGCCTATTCAGATGGTAATTGTTCCCCTTCAGTCGGTCACTCCGAGTCACGTCAGTGACCGATGAATGGGATCTCGCCAGAGAGACCAGTCCACTTCGAGTGTAACAAAAAGAGCCAATGGACATTGGCAGGCGGTATTTCGCATCTGGCTGCCACACCCCACAGCGCGGGTATAAGAGGCAGCAGGTGCACCACATTAAATCATCTTTTCGCTTCGGAGCCAAGCGGTGGTGCATCACTACTGCTCTTCCCTCCTTTGAGTGATTGCAGAGACGAGTGCGGTGCGAGTACGAGTGCGAGTTACGGTGCAGCAGCGGTGGTTGCGGTCTCAAGGGAGAAAAAAAGATCGTCTTCGTGCAGACAGCGACGCCAGGAGTGTGCGGTGGCCAGCTCCCCTGTGTGCTTCAGCACTAAAAGAGCGATTTCTCTAAAAGAGCAACACGTGTGATCGAGTCTTTTTAAAGATGTCTTATCACCCGTGCGTTTCTGGGTGTGGTCGTTTCCTGGCGCCTCAGGATGGTCACGATCGCCTCACGGCATTCAGCACGCTGAGGAAGCTTTTGTGGATGGTTCATGTTCTTCTTGTGGGGACATGACCATCTCGGAGTTGCATAAAAGACTCCGCTATGTCAAACAAGGCAAAGTCCCTCTGCCTCTGCCGCGATCCAGTGTTCGTCCCGGCACCCAGGGCGGCGCTGCGTCCAGTGGAGTCAGAGGTGATTTGAGGATCACGGTGAGGGCTTCCCCAAGTGAAGTTCTTCACCCCTCAAGCACTCCGCAGCCGGTGGAGCTGCTGTTGGAGCGGGCTGGGCCCTCTGAAGGTTGGAGTGCACCACTCATTTCCTTTGGTGCCCCCTCTGACGACTAGATGTCGATCGCTGCATCGGAGGGCGAGTCATCTCTCTCCAGGGATGACGACTCGGCTGCATTGCCCCCTTCGGGTGTGGTAGCGTTGTGCGAGCCAGACCCAGAGATGACAGCTATGTCATGGTTTCTCAGTGGGGGTCGCGATGGTTCTCAGCGCCCCCCTCCGGTGCCATTCTTCCCAGAGGTGCATGAGCAGCTCACTAGATCGTGGAAGGCACCTTTTACTGCCAGAATCAAATCTTGTGGCTCCTCCGCCCTCACTACCCTCGATGGTGGGGCCGCTTTGGGGTACACGGGCATCCCCTCGGTGGAGCGGTCTATGGCCATGCAACTATGTCCAACAGCCGCTACCACTCTGCGGGGTGACCTGTGTCTCCCCTCACGGGCCTGTAAGTATTCGTCAGATCTAACTAGCAGTGTTTACAGAGTCTGTGGGGAGGCAGCTTCTGCCCTCCACGACCATGGCGTTACTGCAGGTCCACCAGGCCAAAGCCCTGAAAGACCTGCACGAGGGTGGTCACGACCTGGCGGTTCTACATGAACTGCATACTGCGACCTCGCACTTCGAGCAGCGAAGGTGACCGCACAGTCTCTGGGTCGTGCGATGTCCATGTTAGTGGTCCAGGAGCGCCATCTCTGGCTGTGTCTGACTGACATGAAGGAGCATGAGAAGGTACAGTTCCTGAATGCTCCCGTGTCACAGACCAGCCTCTTTGGCGACACAGTAGAGAACTTTGCCCAGCAGTTCTCGGCAGCACAGAAGCAGACTGAGGCGATCAAGCAGATCATGTGCCGGAGAAAATCTGCTGCTTCCACCCCGGCTGCAGCCCCTCAGCCTGCTCATCGCCGTGGGCGCCCCCCTGCGGCCGCCTCCGCTCCCGCGCAGCCGCAGCAGCCTTCCACCAGACAGTGTCGTGGAGCCGGTCACAGGCAGGACGCCCAGCCCGTCCAGGCCCCCGACAAACCTGGCGGCAAGCGCAAGTGCAAGAGGCCCTGAGACGGGCGACCCAGAGATAGAGACTGCTCATCGGGAGATGGTGACCGCACCACTCCCTCCCCCGGAGGAGGGCCGGGTGGAGAATCTTTTGTTTCGTTTTGTTTTTGTTCCGCCGCTGGCCCAGAAGCCAGCGGTACCCAAAACTTCAATAAAAGAGCGGTTTCCTCAGTCTCTGGGTCTCAAGAGGAGGAGAATTGCGAGCTGTGCATCACGGGATCGCTTCCCTCCTACTCTCTCACCAGCGGGCAGCAGCGGGTTGCCCAAGAGCACCCCTCCTGCCCATTCGTGGAACCAGGTAAGGGCTGTAATACTCGAGCCCCCGCTTCAGGTCATCACACGCCGGGCTGTCACAAGCCTCAAGCCAGATTCCTGCATTTCCTCCGACACGAGGAGGAATCTGGTGAGTGTTACACTTCACATCCAGACCCCGCCCCCTGCCGTCACAGGCCCCGGGCCGGTCCCTGTGTTCCACCACGCTGCCCCACCGCGGGTATGTCGGTGGCCCCATTGGTTCCGCCGGCATGGTCTCTCAGAGCCTGGCTAGAGCTCCCCAGTCCGTCCCGGTGGCTCCTGCGGACCATCAGACTCGGCTACGTGATTCAGTTTGCCCGGTGTCCCCCCATGTTCAGGGAATCCGGTTCACTTCAGTCAAGGCTGTCGATGCCCCTGTCTTGCGTGCGGAGATCGCAGTCCTGCTGGCGAAGGATGCAATAGAGCCGGTCCCTCCAGCTGATATGAGGTCAGGGTTTTACAGCCCTTACTTCATTGTGCCCAAGAAAAGCGGTGGGTTACGAATGATCTTGGATCTGCGAGTTTTGAACCATGCGCTTCACAAGCTGCCGTTCAAGATGTTGACGCAGAAACGCATTTTCGTGTGCATCCGTCCCCAAGACTGGTTTGCAGCGATCGACCTGAAGGACGCATACATTTATATCTCGATCCTCCCGTGACACAGGCCATTCCTGCAATTTGCGTTCGAGGGTCGGGCATATCAGTACAAGGTCCTGCCCTTCAGGCTGTCCTTGTTGCCTCATGTCTTCACCAAAGTAGTAGAGGCAGCCCTTGTTTCCTTGAGAGAACGCGGGGTGCGCATCCTCAACTATCTCGACGACTGGCTCATACTCGCACAGTCTCGCGATCAGTTGTGCGCACACAGGGACCTGGTGCTCAGACACCTCAGCCAGTTGGGTCTTCGGGTCAACTAGGAAAAGAGCAAACTCGTGCCAATGCAGAGGATCTCTTTTCTCGGCATGGAGTTAGATTCGGTCTGCCAGACAGCAAGCCTCACCCAGGAACATGCTCAGTCGGTGCTGAACTGCATCAAGACTTTATCAGGCAGGACAGTGGTCCCACTGAAATTTTTTCAGAGTCTCCTGGGGCATATGGCAGCAGCTGCGGCGGTAGTTCTGCTCGGTCTGCTCCATATGAGACCGCTTCAGCACTGGCTTCATGGCCGAGTCCCGAGGTGGGCATGGTGACGCGGTACTCACCGGGTTCAGATTACACCGGCCTGCCGCAGAACCTTCAGCCCGTGGACAGATCTCTCATTCCTTCAGGCAGGAGTGCCCCTGGAGCAGGTATCCAGGCATGCTGTGGTATTCACGCCACGCACAATGGGCACGCAGTGTCATGGGTATGGATGGGTCCCCAACTGTGTTGGCATATCAATTGCCTCGAGTTGCTGGCAGTACGCCTTGCCTCGAGCCGCCTCAGAGGGCGCCTTCGGGGCAGGGACATTCTGGTCCATACGGACAACACTGTGACCTTTGCGTATATCAACCAGCAAGGCGGTTTACGCTCCCGTCGCATGTCGCATGTCGCAACTCGCCCGCCACCTCCTCCTCTGGAGTCAGAAGCATCTGATGTCCCTTCGTGCCATTCACATCCCAGGAGTGTTCAGTCGGGCAACCGACGAGCTGTCTCGAGCAGCACTTCCAAGGGAGTGGAGACTCCATCCCCAGGCGGTTCAGCTGATTTGGAGGCGGTTCGGAGTTGCTCAGGTAGACCTGTTTGCATCTCCAGAGACCACCCACTGCCAGGGGTTCTACTCCCTAGCCGAGGCAACACTCGGCACGGATGCACTGGCACACAGCTGGCACCGGGGCCTGCGCAAATATGCAAAAAAGTGTTTTTTTACACTCAAAGTGGATTGGTCTCTCTGGCGAGATCCCATTCGTCGGTCACCGACGTGACTCAGAGTGACCGACTGAAGGGGAACGTCTCGGTTACGTATGTAATCCTCGTTCCCTGAAGGAGGGAACGGAGACGTCACGTCCCATTCGTCGGTCACCGACATGACGTCTCCGTTCCCTCCTTCAGGGAAGGAGGGTTACATACGTAACCGAGACATTTCTAATATGGACGTCTGTGAAAATAAATTTACATATCACCTCAGTGATAAAACTCATGGATTCGGATGGCAATTTATTCACAGTGGAGAAGCGAGTTCTGTGATCCTACGAACCCGGGAACGCGCTGCTCACGTGGCCAGTCACATGATTGTCTGCTGTAAATAAAATGATGTTTATTTACCAAATTTATTCTTATTATTGTGTAAAATGTATTTAAAAATACTTATTATTATGTAAAATGTATTCTTATTATTCCAAGCATACTTTATAATATATAATCCTATTTATCATTTGATTATTTAAATCTCCTGTTTAAAATTAGGAAAATAGACACGCTATAGTTGCACACGCGATATAGTTATGTATATAACTGTATATAATACACATTTTAAAATTGTACTGTATACCAGCTGCTGCCATAATAAAGACCCATTTCGTTTTCGTGTTTTTCTTCTCTTTCTGCTCCCACTCGCTGTGGTGGAGCAGTTATAAAATATTGTTCTTCTAAATACTTTCCAGCATTTCAGAAATAAATATGCATGCAAATTACACGGAAGCACAACTTGCGGTGGTCAAGAGTGCTCAAAAAGGGTTTAAACAATGAATTTTGAATCGATTTCTTCTTGTAAACTCAGAGATGTGGATTTGGACGGCAATTAAATTACCCCACGACCTTGGTGTTTGTCAAAAAACAGTAGGCAATTCGGCTGAGGATTTTTACGCGGGTGGTATAAGAAAAACACAGACATCCTGGATTCGGGCGGCATTAAAATCACCGACTACCCCCTGTAAACGGTTAAGAAACCCCCTGAGAAACAATTACCATCCGACTTGGGCTAAATTGAATAGTTTCAAAAAGTGGTTTTTATTTTAAATGAGACCTACTGTAATAACAACACAGGCTCATTAAACCAATGTGCCTATGGCAATATTTTTGCAAAATGTTACATGGATTCTTGCATGTTTCAAGGCACTTTCAAAGTGAGTGGTGCCAAAAGCAAGTTAAATTTGGTGCCAAATTTAGCTAAATTTAAATGTTCAAAACAGATGAATGTGGTGTGAATGTGGTGATTGATCATGCAGTATATTGTGACAGTTCCGAAATTAAAAAAAAAAAAATAATAAAAAAAATAAATAAATAAATAAAAAATATATTAAAAATATATACCCAAAGTGCTTTACAATCATGTAAGGGGGTCTCTCCTCAACCACCACCAGTGTGCAGCATCTACCTGGATGATGCGACGGCAGCCACAAGACAACAGCGCCAGTGCGCTCACCGCACACCAGCCACAGCTGGAGAGGAGAGAGAGTCATAGAGCCAATCAAGTGGATGGGGATTTTAGGGAGGCCATGATTGACAAGGGCCAGTAGAGGGAACATTTTTGTGGATTTTGGATTTTTGTGGTTTGTTATCCACTTAAGTTGTGACGTAAGGAATACTGTTTTTGGTCCAATCCTCTACTTGTTTCAGTTGATAATACTACATCAATGGCAATTTATGAGCATTGCTTTAGCTAAGCTAAGCTTTTAAAAACTCACGGTGTACACTACAGTCTCCATACACACAACATCCCGGACACCAATATTTTTTTACAATTAATAAAAGATGAAACACTATTCGTCCAATGGAGATTTTAGTATGAATGTATGATCATGAGTTTTCGGTAGTATTACAGCACACCATGAGTGTTTATTAGCGTAGTTTGTTGTTTACTTGTGCATCTTATAGAGCACTTGAACCTGGAAATGGCGATGCATGACATTAAAATTAGCAGGTTTCTGCAATCTCATGTGAGTGAGTTTGCTGGAGTGGAGAGGTTATTGTCCCATTCTCACACCAGTGAACACATCATCAGAGAAGAAAATGTTGTTGCAAGGGAGAATTATTAGTAGTTATAGTAGTTAAATAAGTTATTTTTATTGCAGATTATGAGGGTGCATTATTAAAAAAAAAAAAATCATGTCCACACAAATGATTTATTATAAATACTGCAATATTCCATAAACATGATAAAAACACATTTACTGAAGCAACAATGCCATACCATGCTAGTGTTGTACCAGGTGAGCTACCAAGCAAGCTTACGCCACCAGAAAAGCTATGCATATGGAGCTGGTTATGTGATGCAAACATGAAAATGTACAATCTACAAATCATGCACTGTGGTAAACATAGCACTGTGCAAGAAAATACAGTACATCATTGTATCAGTATTATGCCCCTGTAATCATAATGTGTGCAAAAATGAATGAAAGTTCTTGGTATTTCACTAGAATTTATTTCACCTGGAAACTGCAAAGAATGTTTCCAATGAGCGTAAGACATTGTGTCCTCCATAAAAATCCATCAGACCATTTTATATACTGTACTGATACCGCTCTTTTTTTCTGCCATGAAGTACCTGTATCTGCAAAACGTAAGGGTGCTGAGAGTGAGCGCATCAATAGATGGACATAAACCATCAGCCCTGAACTATATAAAAAATAAATAAATAAATAAATAAAAAAACAGCGGTAGACATTATCTGACAAAAATAGCCATTAGCATCAGATTCAAGGCTGGGCAAACTAGAGAGGATTGATCGACCACTAAGAGAGACACTTGATTTAATCACTTACATTACACACAGCTCACATTACCCTACAAGGGCAGAGATTGTGCCTATACTACAACTTTAAACATTATGTTTTTATTGCAGCTTGAGTAAAACACGGTACACTCAGATTGTCCTACACTTTATACTGGTAAATGTCACAAAAATGACAAGCAATTAACCCCACTGAATTCCACACATAACCTCAAGCTTCACACTCACTGTCACAGACTTGATACTTGTAAAATTTATTGCATTTCAGACACTGCAAAGGCAAAAAAAAAGGTACTATTCAAATGTCAGAAAATAATTAAATAAACATATACGTATACATATTTACAAATACAGTTTACCAGCTCCAAACTTTTGAACAATACTGGGTAACACTTTATTACAGGGACCAATTCTCAGTAGCTTATTAGCATGCCTATTATTAACATATTGGCTGTTTATTTGTACTCATAAAGCACATATTCTACATCCCTAATCCTACTCAATATCTAAACTTAACAACTACCTTACTAACTATTAATGACCAGCAAATTAGGAGTTTATTGAGATAAAAGTCCCTGGATCTGTGACCATCTGGTTGTAAATCCCAAATGAAAGGTAAAGTTCCTTCCCCATTTAAATTGTTTAACAAAGGCTGGCTTACAGGTTTTTGCATAAATCACAATTCTCCATTCATTCAGAAATTCTACCTGTGTTTGCATCTTTCAGATGCACCAAATTAAAAGTCCCAAGTACTGCACTTCCTGCAGGCTCCATAAACAAACAGCAATACTGGAAGGCAACATGAAATTGACCTTATTTACTTTCCTAATACACACACCAGGTCTGTGTTTGATTCATCAGTGTATGTTCTTCTAAAGAAAAACTGCTTGTCTTCATAATCTTTCATAAAAATGTAACAACTTATTTCACCTCTGAATCTTGATCCTTTTAGCTGACATCACCAATCCTTTTCAACCCATCCGCTCCAACCACCTGGTTCCATTCTGGTAAGTAAGCCCACTTTTCATGATTCAATCAATTGCAGACAGTTCCGCTCTATATTTTTTTCTGGTTGAGTATCCTGTGTCACTCAGAAATATATCAGATTACGGGAGTAAAATGAGTCTGCCAGGCCCTTTCATCTCTTGCAAACATTTTCCAGTAGTTTCAGGAAAAATACATAATGTTCATTGCCTACTGTGGAATTACGATTGAACGGCAACACTTTAAATCTTAGTATATTACTGATAAAGTGTTGCATCATTCCACCATATCTTCAACAACATCAACTAGATGTGTTATCAAATTACTGTACCCCTCACTGATGAAACTGTAACCACAGTCTGTATTAGAAAGCCAGCGCTGGCGGCACAGAGCGAATTCCTCCAAAACCCTCCCAAATGGAGCATCCATGATGGCCACTCAGACTGTGTGGAGGCCAAAGCCATCTGTTGCTCAAGTGTTAGTAATTTCCTCACCAGGTCTGTCAGCTGGAGCACTGCCTTGATTGGGCAATTCTGATGCTCATGGTAAACCAGCAGAATGTCACTGCACCTGGGCTCTTTCTGCAAACAGACAATTATCATTTCAATCAATGGGGTATTGGGTGCTTAGTGGGGTTCCTCTGCAGTGAAAGGATTGCCTCAGATTCTTATATAATTAAGCCCCGGCATGAAATGTCAAATTTAAGCATCAGATGTAATGCAGTCCAATGCCCATTGGTCTCATTTAGGAATTTACATCTGTAATTGGCTGTTCATACTAAATAATGAAATACCTTTCAGACGGCAAATATTATGGCATGGATATGGGAATGGAGCAGAAGTATTCTGGCAGCAGCGTTCATTCAGTCTGTTCGCCTCACGTGAAGCCCTGCAGGAGGGAGAGACAGGGTGAGTCAGACGGAGGTGCAGATCCACCGCTAATGCTGTGTTTCTGGAGAGGAAGAGGTCCTGTCAGCAGGATGCTACAGCGGTGCTGATAAATCATGCTGCGTGACTGAAATTCACTAATAATAACAATCATTCAAAATCTTCGACAGCTATTGCCAGGCGCCAAACCCGCCTTTGTCTGTGCACACCAAACACCTCTTAATTTGCTAATCAATTGGCCATGTCTGCTAAGCCCTGCAATTTATTATACAAAGACACCACAACCTGTTGACGAGAAAAGCTAAGCATCACATGAGAGCATTAATTTCCATTTTGGCTCAATTTTAAACTGATAAATCAAGGCTATTGATTTTTTAGAAATATAATGTTGGGCAGAAAGAATGATTAAGGTAGGGTTTAAATGGCATCATGGGGGGATTCAAAGAGAATGACTTGCGCCACTGGCAACACTGTTTATTTGCATGTGCTGTCTGTGTAGTTTTAAAGTCCAGTTCAATAAAGGTTATTGGGTAATGGTGCAAATGCAGCCATAATATCTGTGTAGAATACAATTTGCATACTGCAAGTCCAGATCTCGTACATACTGCCAGTTTTGAGTTCTTGGATGCAGCAGGCTATTATGATCTGGCGTACTTTACAGCATGTATGGATTTTGTTCATGGAAGAGGTAGAGTAAAAATGCTTAAAATGTTAGGAAATAATAGAAATAATAAGAATTTTGCATTATTATTAGTTGTATCTGATTAATCATAATTATTGTCAGTTTAATTTTTTTTTTTTTCAGATAATATTTTGCTTTTTTTTTTTTTTTTTTTTTTTAAGTTTATACACAAATATATATATCTGCCTATACATTTTAGGAAAGGGGTTCCTCACAAGAGGATTGTCACATTTGGGGGTCTTCGGCATCAAAAAAATCATTTACAGAACAATCATTTCATGCACAAAATGCATTTTGTGAAATTTTGAATCATGAAATGGGAAGTACAAGTATCATTTTGCGGGCCTAATAATACAGACTGCCCCTTTAATGGACGAAATATGTATCTCATTTAAAGACTGAACATTTTGTGATGTGATTGGTATTTTTCTTCACAAAAGGCTTTTTTTTCTGTTATCCACAAAAGTACATTCACCATTATGTGCATGAAATGAAAGGAATTTCACGTACGACTGAAAACGACTGAGTTTTATGCAAAAAAAAAGAAAAAAAAAGAAAATGAAGCACTGACTTCACATTTCTGCTGACAAAATGCAACTGCCTTTGTCTTTCTGTGTTGGAAATGCATTTAAGTGTAATGATTAATTAATTCAGTCCATGAAATCAGTCAGGTTATACTTGGCACCCTATATTTAGTGCATTTGTCACAAAGTGTTAGTGAAGCTGTTTGTGAGTTTGCTTACAGTATTGATGTGGTTACAATGAGATTGCAAAACACTACAAAAGGTGCAAGAAACATGACTTAGAATGCTCATATGATGAAAGTACTGAATATTTATGCATTTGCTAGAAAAGCTAACAGGTCCATGGGTGTGAAAAAAACTGTCCATGTGCAATCATTAGTCTTGGCTGGAATACTGGCCAAGAGTAATGTAAGGGAAGGCACACAGGGAGAAAGACAAGGAGGTGGAGGCGTGGTACTGTCAGGAGGAAAAGGAGGAGGCGTCGTATGAAATAACACATGCATTGATGCAATATGCCAAGTGCCAAAATAAGGAGGGATATAGTTATTACGTTGCTTTTGTTTTCTCTACACATTTTGTCTTTACTTTGACTTTTAACTGTGACATTCAATCATTTTTGCAGTTGATGTTTTCACTTTGCTATCTCTGTAATGGTGCCCAGACATGGGGTAAGGAGTTTGAATCCATTAACATTTCATTCACTATCCATCTGTCGTCAGTTCTTGGTAGCATCTAGCATGTTTCTGCTGTGACAGCACTTCCAAGAGAAAATGAGCTAGTTACATCAAACCAGTGTTAAGAATTAGCAAGCCTAACTGAAAGTACTTAACTAACTACTCTCCCAAACCAGTTCTCCATGATCAAGTGAATCAAATAATTTCAACAGTTTATAGAACTTGAACCAATTCACTCTTTTGAGTTTCTGTGTGGCATTTTGGGGCTTTAAAGGAATAGTTCACCCAAAAATGAAAATGTTGTCATTATTTACTCACCCTCATGTCATTCCAAACCTGTATAAGTTTTTTTTTGTTTTGTTTTGTTTTGTTTTTGTTTTTTTTGTTTTGTTTTTTTTTGTTCTTATGTTAAACATAAACCAGATAGAAATACTATAGGGAAAGAAATACTATGGAAATCAGTGGGGACCATCAACTTTTTGATCACCAGCATTCTTCAAAATATCTTCTTTTATATTCAACATAAATATGTATTTAGATATAAAGCTACTTTTAAAAAGTATCTTCCCTAACAATGCACCAATCTTCTTCAAAATATATTTAAAACTAATGGTTATTGACCAGAGATGGCAAAAGTACACACATCCTTTACTCAAGTAGAAGTATAGATACTCGTGTTTAAAAATACTCTGGTAAAAGTAGAAGTACTGACTACACTTCTTTACTCAAGTTAAAGGAAAGAAGCATGGGCTCTGACATGTACTTAAGTAAAATGTACCCATTACTACAACCTGTTGTAGTGTCATGCTGGTAACTGGACCTCACGTCATATTGACACATTAATACATTATGAACAGAACAGTCTCCACCTTGTTGCAAAACAACCACCTCATTGTATTCTGTTTGCAATAACATAACTTTATTTTAGTTCAATTAAAGTATCACATTACGACCATGTGTTGTTGTTCTATCTTATAATGACTTAAATAGGCTACTATAGATTTAACAAAACTATACTTTCTAAATTGCCTGTCAAAATTAGTACAATAATAATTACATCATGACAATATCTTTTAAAAAAAAATCCTAATACTGTACATGTTATTGCCTTATCATGAGTCATATTTTTCTCTTACCAAAATTAACCATGGTTTATTACAGTTCTTTTTTTTTTTTGGCCAGATTGATTACAATCAGTTTTAATTTACAACCATAGTTTTACTACACATTTCATGGTTAGACTATGGTTAGTGTAGCAAAACCATGGTTAATTTGTGGTTACCATGGTTTAACTAGTAACCATGGTTTTTGGTTTGAATTTTTGTAAGGGTTGTGTTGTTATCTGCCCGAGCTCCCTCTAAACGTATTATAAAACGATGTTTTATAACATTTGTCTGCTAAATTACTACTGTAACTTTACAGTAGATAATAATGATGTCCTTTATCATACAGTATTTTGTGTTGATAGTAATTTAGTTTAGTTCAATTCAATTTAGTTTAGTTTAATTCAATAAATATAATGTAAGTTTACTTTTTTAAATGTACCTTTTTGTAATTCATTTAAAAAAAAAAAAAAAAAAGTGATACCTGGCACCCATTAAGCAGATGTATGAGACACATTTGAAAGTGTGAACCACTTGGAAGTCATCACGGGTTTTAAGTAGCATATTTGCCCACAAATATCTGATAAACATTTAATTTTTTTGTTTCCCACCATTTATACACAATATTCCACTCTCTCTGTAATCTTTAGAACTGTAATCTAATCTAATCTCTCTAATCTAAAGGGGCCATTTTTTTCCTAAGGTACATTTAAGAGTCTTATGCATCACCCTCTTCACATCTGAAATGAGTAACAACACTTACTCATGGGTTGCCGGTTTGCTGTTGGGACCAAAACAGTAGCTGGCACTGCTCCATCCTTTAGTACATTGTGGCAGGTCCGCAATGCAATCCATGCTCAAATATGCAACAAAAACTGTAGTGGGTGGACTGAAATGATCAGGGATTTTACGAAAAATAAGATGTGTATGTATACAGTACACTACCGTTTGGGATTATTTTATTTTATATTATTTTGAAAGAAAGTAATACTTCTTCAAGGATGCAAAAGAAAGATACAATTGAAAATGAACACTTTTATTTGTTCTTTTGATCTATTCATCTTCTATTCATCAAAAAATCCTAAAAAAAAAAAAAAATGTGCACAATTTTTTTCTTCAACTGCAAGGCTGTAATTGGATCGTAGCCTTGAGGCTACAACTGGCATATTGAAGGCATATGATCAAATAGTGTTGTTAAGGGATCTATTGAATGTATATGGTACTTAGGTAAGGTTCAATCAATGTACTATTGCAAGGCAATAAAGATGAAGCAAGGTTCCTTTCGAATCAGATATTAAATCAGTTACACTGTAGTTTGTCTGCCCTCAAAAGCGCACAAGTATTCTTATAATTGCAAATTGCGCAGAGTAACACAAAAATGTAAGTTATCGTAAAAATTGAGATCAAATTAAACTATAACCACTAAAACTAATAAATCTACACCCTATATGCTGCATATTAGCTCAACTGAAAATGCAAACTGTTATATATTTTGAACATGATGACACTTAGAAAAAAGTCAAAACATTATTTGTTGCTCATGTGGCACATTACAAACTTGTTTATTCTTTTTGCAATACATTGAATGGAATTTCTCCCAACATCTGTGCCGTAGGACAGGCACATCAGTGTGGTCTTTGATCCACCTCATATAGCACATCAAAGCAGCGCTCAAATGAAAAGCTATATTTGCCATCCCCACCTTGGCTCTTTCTAGCTCAGAGAGAGTCAGAATCTATTCAATGCGCTCTCATCTCTAGCACTTATCCACGGTGACACTTATCCTGAAACTGCATGCTATACATACAATAGAGGACTTGTATGTGAAATTTAAGCTATTTTGTTATACAAAGAGAGTGAAATATGTGGTTCTGTGTGAATTGCTCTTTATGTAGTTGGAGAAAATCTACATAGACACATGATTTGATGCAACATTTCTTTATTTATTCAATTTTGCATTCAGATCTTTCATATAACCACAGTATGTTATTATCCTCATAGATTTTAGACTAGAAATGTACAGCTTTGATATATTTTAAAGTATATCATTGCACACATACTGTATGTAGCTGATATTTTACATTTATGCAAACACCCCCCTCAAGGTATACATTCCCTGGGATTTGCCTAATGCTACAGGCTCAATTTTGTTTGATTGTTTTTTCTTAAACAATATTTGGCTTATAATATCTGGCTTTGCACCAAAATACTATACCTACCGTACAAATACATATTTTACATGGTAATTTTCTACACTTTGTACAGTACATATATTGTTTGATTGTCTACCATTTAAAAGTCTGAGGTTGGTAAGATGTTTCATTGTGTTTGAAAGGTTGCATTTATTGGATTAAAAACACAATAAAACAGTAATATTGTGAAATATTATTACAATGTAAAATGGCTGTTTTCTATTTTAAAATATGGTTTATTTCAGAGACGTCTAAAAAGTTCTAAAAAAAACAGCATTTATTTGAATAGAAATCTTTTGCAATTATAAATTTCTTTATCGTCACATCTGATGAGTTTAAAGCATCATTGCTGAACAAAAGATTTCATTTATTTTTAATAAATAAATAAATAAACTTAACATCATACTGACCTCAAATTTTTGAATGGTGATATATGTGGAATTATGGAATTGTATGCAATTTTTGTTATACGAAAGTGAGTGAAACTTACAGAGCTGAATGCAAGTTGGAGAAAATACCCAAAACTGATGCGGTATTCTTCCAAATTTGTATTCATTTTTTTTAAAAGATATATACTTATATTACTTCTATATTATATATTACTCCCATTGTTGTTGTGTTAGAAATACCAAACGAGTCATATCATACAGTACATTGTTTCCCTCGAGATCAAACCTTTTGGCACCAAAACATAATTACTTTATAAATCAGTTTTAAATGATCATTTTTCACCATCTGAACATACAACAGAAATATTGTATGTGAAAAATATAAGATTTTCATTTTCCAAAATCCCTATTTTGTATTTAGATGTTGAGATATTCTTTATTTCTTTTTGGGTCAATATCACTGTAGGGTGCCTTTTGGTGTCGTGCACATAAATAACTCATTTGCCATGATAACTTAACATAAAAATGTCTATGAAAGGGTGTGTTATATTAGGCTAAGTTTTTATATTCATAACAAAAACATTACTTGGCTCTTTAGATACATTTTCTAGATTTATTTTTATTTTATTTTTTAGTTTTGTGTAAAGGTCCTTGCACACTGAGTCCGAAATTTTCACATGCGTTTTTCCATTTTTTTCGTATTTGTCATCCTTTCCTATCAAAATGCTTGCTACTGATGCAAAAACGCAGAAAATCTGACCTGATCCAATTTTTTTTATGACAGATGAAAGTTTCGGAGGCAGTGTGTAAACATGCTTGACACAACGTGAGGTCGCATTTATTTTTTTACGTGCGAAAATTTCGGACGAAAATTTCAGACTCAGTGTGCAATGACCTTAAGAGGATGCATGTTATTTTGCTATGTCCCATGCACTGCTCATTAAATTTGAATGAGAGTAGAATAGTCAAATCATAAAATTAAAAAAAAAAAAAAAAAGCATAAAAAAAAAAAAATCTCATAATAATATTTTGTTAAATAAGAGATTACTCAATTTGAGTGTATTGATCATTTGTTAATAAAACTATATTTTTATTTAATAAAAAAAGAAGAGTTTGTCCATTTCTCTTTAATGGTTGTCCACCCTATCGTATTGGGGAATCCGTCCCTTTAAGAAAAGGCCATCCCCTTTAGTGATATCAGGACAACAGATTTTTTGTATATCAATGTGATTAAGGATGTAATATAATAATATAATTATAGTATAGTATAAATATACTAATATAATTATATTATTTGTTATTATTATATTATTTTTTTTTAATAGCTCTGTTTAGGAAAGGGACATCATATCTTCCAGAAAATATAATTTGCATCTTAATTTTTCAATGAAAACATATTTTAACAGTAATATATATGTCCATGACAGGGTGGACATATCTTATGGTTTATGCTTGTGTGGGAGCTCAGCTAATATGTACTTGAGTGTGTACTATTTATGATATGACATAAAGCGAATGTGAAATTAAAACCAAAATTTTTGAGTATTGTGAGGGTTGAAAAGCACTCTATGGTGAAACTGACCCTTTTAATTTCTCTGAATGTATTACTCTCTGTGTTCTTTGCTGCATGAAACTCCTCCTTTTGTTGAGAAAGACTGCCAGCTCCACTGAGTGATCTGATTTATTTGTTCAGCAGAAAAATTTGAGTTATATTTGTGCTTATGTGTGCGATAAAAACAACCGGCACTACAAAAACCTTTGTTAGGCTGATTTAGGATTTGCCGTTTTAAGCGTGTCACAGATATGCCTCGGGTTCCTGGCCTTTACCAATGTTTTTATTCCAAGATTTAATTCTTGAAAGTCATCATGCCTGCTGTGTTAAACCCACTGTCCTCATTTCAATGCCCTGGTCTGTAGCCAACACTGGTCTCCCCTCTCTCTCCGCTCGCTCCCTCCTCCCAGTCAACTCCATCCCCAATCACAATCTTATGAATGGCAACCAATCAGAGCCTGCTCCCCTCTGCAAACTGCATCCTTGTCCAGCAGAGCAAGAAAGAAAGGATAGAGCAGGAGAGAGAGGGCTTTATGTGTGAGGGAGGGAGGGAGAGAGAGGCAGCTGGAGTCTCACACACAACTGTAGTCAGTCTTGGAATCTGAGCGCTGCCAAGAGGCGAGTACAGAAGCCAGTGTCGTACTTCCATGAGGATGACATGCTCTCAAAAGAGCACAGGAGTCTGTTTTGTTAAGGTAAGAGCCTTATGCTTCTTACTCTTCAGATAACGCCAGCTAATCTAAATGGCATGGAAAGAGTGTTGCAATTTTTTATTACTAGTTTGAAATTGTTGCTGTGGAACTGACAAGAGGCAAAACTCAAATCGAAATCGAAATACTTTGGAATGCTTCCTTCTGCATGGAATTGCATTTTTCCATGGTAACAAACTCATAATGGATTGGATTTTAAATGTAATAGATTTGAATAGATTTTTCCCTCTGTCATAATGCCACAGACTTACCAGATCATATAATCTTCCATGAAATGCCAGTCATCTGCTCTTTTATTTGGACATCTATCTATCTATCTATCTATCTATCTATCTATCTATCTATCTATCTATCTATCTATCTGCTTAGATCTTGCATTATTATACTGTAGTCTTTTTATTTTATACTGTGTGTGTGTGTGTGTGTGTGTGTGTGTGTGTGTGTGTGTATTATAATGTATCAAACATATAATGTATAATTTATATGTAAACACAGTGTCTAGTCTAGTTAAACTTTACCACCCACAGGAGTCATGACTGCAGCTGAAGTTTCTAAAATCCTCCCTCTATTTCTATGCGTTTAATCACCCCGTCGCTTTTTACAAGGAGGTGTGTACACGTGTTTAGAGGTCTGCGTGCTTGTTTGATCCTTGACATAAAACATATCACAGCCAACGAAGGGAAATTGCTTTTATGCACCACTGTCTCTGTTTGTGATGCTTAACCCGGGGTTTTAGCTAAAGCGGTGCAGATTCTGTAGTATGTTGGCATAGTTGTAACACTAAACCTGCATAAGCAGCGCTCTGTGTTTGAAAGTGTTCATGTAGGATATTCATGAGTATTTTCCAGCTTTCATGTCAGTTGTTTGTACCACTTGTGAGTGTGGAAGTTAAATGCAAGACTGTAGACAAATCACTTTGAATGCTGTATCGCCAATAAGGATTGATTCTTGTCTGTGTACCTTAAAAATGTTCTTGCATATTGACTATGTAAACCATTCTTGCTGAACTTGAGTTTAGATCAGATTTTTCAGCTGTGCTTCTGAACTCAGCCAATATATGCAGACTGTGATTTATACATCTGACATGAACACATAATGGCATGACTGTTTCACACAAATTAAAGCGCACACTTCCTCTGAGCCAGTGTCACATGTATAATTGCGTTTCAACACTGAGATAAATCATGAGATAAAGCCCCACATGCTTCCACTCGGGGAAGCTCTCTCTCTCTTTCTGTTTCTGTCTTCTGATATCATCTCCCTCTATTTCTTTCTGCCTCGAAATGCGAGGCAATTTGCCTCATAATGAGGTGAAAGATCCAACCAATGTATTTCTTTTCAGGGAGGTACTATAATCATATTTACGCCCTGACCTGAGGAAGTGACCTATAAAAAAGCATTTTATGAGGTCAAGGACTGTTCATCTAGCGTCCATCTGAATTCTAGTCACCAGTTAAACCCCTAGCAATGTTAGCCAGCGTTTCCAGTATTCGCAACCGTGTGTACCACGCACCCCTCACTTCCTCTTTGCCCTTCTCTGACAACACACATAATTTTTTTAATCAGACAAGACCTCCGTCAGCTCCTGCCGTAGCTCACTTTGAATTCATTAGATCCTCAGAGCCACACAAAATCAGAGAAAGTGTTCTGTCTAATAACTCAGGGTGTAAATGATTGCCTTGAGTCTGTGAACCTGGCAGAATCAAAGCCGATCCTCCAGGCAGGCAATCAACATGGTGCATATCTGATCTGTACCAAAGTTTCAAAACAAAGAAGACAGGGCATTAATATTGCAAGGGAGAGGCCAGCTGTGAGAGCGGTCCAGCATGAGGGATGGAGTGATGGGGAGATTCATACAGGGAGGAGAAGAGAGAAAAAGGTCTTGGGCTCCCCCAAGTGGTAACTGTTGCATCTGTGGCTTGTTGTTGGTGTCAAATGCTAGAGTATTGGATAAGAGTCCCTTAAATGTAAATGTTTCTCACTAGAACTTAAATATATGCAGTCATGTAGGTGATTTAAGGGGGGGGGGTGTGTATTATATGTCATTAGGGAGCCCAGATTTGGTTTCATGATAGCTTAGATACAGGGACTAAGCATGCTTGACTCGGAGCTGCGGGCATTAATGCTAATTCTCTAATTAATAGGTGATATATGGCACGTCCCGAGAGTGTATCTAATGCCCATTTCTCCCTTTCCCCGGCCAAATCACTGACCACTTATACCTTAAAATTCATGAGATGTCAAAGGCTACTTATTATGCAGCGCACATCTAGGATTAATATTCTAATAAGGTTCATGGAAAGAGTTTAAATTATAACTGCAGCATTTAATCATAATAATAATCAAAGTGGATTACATGTTACAAAACAGAAATGGTTTTTATACCAGCTGGGGGCAAGACGGGGAATTAACAAGGAATACACAGCACTTTATTAAACAATATTAAGCAATCAAAAACATATTTAGACAGCTAGATGGCCACTGTTGTCATGCTGAATGATGAATATGACATACAATTTCAAGAACTTTGCAAAAATGTGTTGAACTGGAAGGTATTTAAGTGAAAATTCCTTTCTTGTTAACAGGAAAGTTGTTCGATTTGAAATTATTCTGTATAAAAACAAAGGATGCTGGAATGTGATGAATTTGCTGAGATATTAGAGGTCAGCAATGCAGTGGGTGCTCTGGAATACTTGATTCTGATTGGTCAGTTGTGGCATTCCGTGGTCTGATATTTTTAAATAGAGTGAGACAGTCGGTTTGGAAAGTAAAAATCCTATTCATTTTCAATATAAAAGAATTGATTTTTAACAATAATAACTTATAAGCCTTTAGACCTATTGTGAGCTACAAGGTTAATCGATGGTATATGCTTTCTCAGCCCACATTATTTCAGCTTATTTTTTTCTGATTTCAAAATCCATGTTAAAAACTCATCTTTTCTCTTGCTCTTTTAACCTTTCGTAACTGCATTTTGTATATTACTTACTGTAAGTACAGCACATTGATCAACCAAAGTTGTTTTTGAATGCGCTTTATAAAGAAATCAGAGCTCAAATATTATTTTTATATGATGGTGTTTAACCTAAGTTCCTGGAAAAACTAGATTACTTGTGATTCTAAAGAGAAATCTCCACCAATCAGAGAACTGCAACAAGAAAATTGTGCCAATAGAACAATTTAGCACTCATCCACTCATCCAAAGTCAACCTCAAGCAAATATGCAACACCAAATATGCAACACCTTTACCTTGTTAAATCCATTAAGTACAGAGTCTTGAACCTTTGCATTTTTGTCCGATTTTCAAAAACATTTTTCCTTCAAATCAAAGTTTGCAATGCTGTAATTCATCTTGTAGCTGGTTGGTTTGGTTCATGGCTTGTGAGGCATATTTATTTATTTATTTTTAATCTGTATGGGAAAAATACTTCCAGAATTTCCATCATTTTACCTCAGTTATTGTTTGCACTGAAAATAACCTCAGAGGATTTTAGTATTAATGTTACTGTAATAATGATTGTCTTGTTGCTAGGCTGATTGTAATGGACTATTTTTGTCTTAGAGGAAGCTATGGGATAAATTATTTCAATTCAAATCAGTATTTACGGTATACATATTTATTTATTTATTCATTTATTTGGCATGTAGCCATGTAACCTGAAAGCTAAATTGGAGCCTGCTGGCCATGTTGAACACTGACTTGTTTGCTTACAGAGGTTCAGAAATGTAATAGTGGCGTTAAATATCTCTCGGGACAGGCATTCAAACATTTAGCAACATTAAAACTCTGTTTGCTACATTTAAGGAGATGCTCGTGAAAAATCCTCTCTAAAAGGTGAAAAGGAGGTGAGTAATGTTTCACTTAGTACCAGTTAATTGAATGTATCGCACATCAGTTGTCATGCTTAAACACTCAGCCTGAAAGCTCAGGAATAAACACAACGGCAGGCCACTCTGCCAGCAGCAATCACTATTTGAGGCAGCGAGCAAGAGCTTTTAGGTCGTGTGACCAGCATTTGAATCCAACCCTAGTCATTCTGTGACATATAATCAAGGTCTGCTATTGATCCCGCTACGTACGTTGATTTCTCTCGGCTCTGATGCAGCTATAACACCCGTACTATAGTACTCCCTCTAGAAATCGATTTGGATGTGGAACATATTAAGAGGACAAGGGAATAAGAAGATGACATTGGAATGAGAATCAATTTGTGAAAAAGGGTTGTCACTTCATTCACTTGCAGACTTTGTTTTAATCATTGTTTGTGACTGCAGAAAAAAAATCCACATGAGATACGAACATTATCTCGATCGATAATGATGCTGAGGGTCTTGACCGAATAACAGTCAGAGGTTGCGCTGGAAATAATTGGTCTCTGTCACCATGACAGCCTGGGTTGTAAAATTTCCTTCATATTTTTAGTTTTCCATTAGCCTAATTATATAGCTACTTGATAATCATGATGCAAATTTAACTCTAACCCCTAACCTGAACCTAAACCCTAAACTTAACCTCAGTACAGTGTTGGAAGCAGATCCTGATAGATAGAAATATTGTTTGCAGCAACTGGATGTATTGACTATTGACTAGGTCTATATTTATTTATTATTTTGGCATCCTTTTGTTTGAATAAGTTTGAATAAGGAAATATTTGATTTCATCATGTAGTTTAGTGCACACAAGAATGCTTTGTATATTTGAAGAAAAAAAAAAGTATTTAATAAAAAGTAATTTTATTTTACATATTAGTTTACTCTACAGAAGTTGCTCAGGTAATGTATATGGTTTGTTATCCACATTTGTCCCCCTCCAAACAAGTTCAGTGCAAACCCTCCCCCACAGCAGATTCTAAAAATGTAACTGGTCATATCAATCACATTGCCATTCATTAAAAAAAAAAAAAAAAAAATTAAGGGTATAAATTTTTGTTCAAAATTTACATAATAAGCAAGTATATCATCAGTCCGTATTCCAAAACGTGTTTCTGTCTTGCATAGTAATGGTACGCCTGTGATAATGGAATAGCCCAGTATCTGTGTGACTAGTTAAATATATATAAACAGAGCGAAGTTGGTCCGGCTACAATGTTCTTCTGCGAGACGCATGCAGTTTTGTTTATTAACCACAAGAGCATCAAAAGTTATATAGTGTACCTTTAATCTTTGGAATAATGTAATAGTGAATAATAAAGACTTACCACCTAGACAACAACAAAAAAAAAATAAAAATACTACTAATAAATAAAAATAAATAAATAAACATGGATAACAATGGTTAGGCATGTTTTAAATATGATTATAAAATCCATATGGCAAAAATGTTATTTTATCACATAAAAAAAGTTGCACAAATAGGAATACGGACAGCCTAGTAGCAAAAATTGCATATTAGACAATATATATTTTTAAACAATCATAATGACAGACTACATTTATTTATTTGCAGGCTACTGCTGAGACTACACTAGTGATGATAGAAGTGAGGCTTTTTGAAACATTGAAATAGTTGCATCGCAGAATGATTCATGTTTCAACATCTGATGATTAAAGCTCTATAAATTCAAGAAGAATAAAGCAAAATATGTTCAGCTGTGGTCTGGAAAACAATTGCAAGTCCTATCATTAATCAGTAACTTAAAAATTTAATCAAATGATATGAATACCATTAAATACTAATTATCTGTGTTACTGTATATGTAGTCTTTCATTTTTTATTTTTTTTTTATTTTTTTAATCATCATCAAGGTTGCAAATAACAGAAAATTTTCACTTAACAGTTGATAGTCTGTCCTGACCGTAACCCAGACCTGGCGTACTATGCCATCTTAGCGGTGTTTACCGATGAAGGCATTTCTCTTAATTGCATGGGCATGTTATATGCAAGGTTTTGTGTGAGGCTACATGTTTGATCTTCTGCGAATAGAATACCGCATGAGGGCCCTGTGGGATACACTCCGCGAACAACAAAGGGATTACAGTGTAAGAAACGGGTGTTGCATCTTGACAAGGGCTGCAATGACCTCCAACACACTGTAACTTTTTTGCTTTGATTATTTTTTATAGGGAATCAAAGGAGGATCAAAGGCGATTCCACAATGTCAGGGTTGCTGATGTTGCCATCTACATCACTTTCAATTCAGCACTGCCCTCCCTTCTTAGCTTATTCATAAGGAATCACTGTCGTCGTGCCGATCGATTGGCTGCAATGATAATGAATCACTTCCTTTGGTTGCTTCCACTGGTCTTTCCGCACCTGAGCTCTCCAGTCATATTGCTAGAGAGGAGTGATGGAAATCTCTTTCAATGGAACCATCTGATGATAGGAGATAAATTGGTGCTGCACAGATCCAAAAGGGACTGGATGTGGAGGCAGTTCTTCCTGTCGGAGGAATACACAGGAAGTAACTATCAGTACGTTGGCAAGGTGAGTGTCCACGATAACACGGACCCAGAACGAGCCTTCTTGTCTAGCAAAACAGGGCTTGGAGGAGATGCAAAAGCCTGATTTTTGCATTCCTCTTTCGTTTTCCTGAGCTTTATATGGTTTGACACCGGATTTGAACACGGCTCTGTGTGGCAGGCACTTTGAAAAACTTGATGCCATCATCAAAGAACATAAAGTAGCACAAATATGAATTACACACTCACTGAGGCATGAATATTCACAGAGGCAGAGAGACTGAAAGGGAACGAGAGTGGGAGAGAGTCGTTTTGAGACAGAATACTTTGTACCAGGGTTTAGTTTTTTACCGCTCTCACTTCCAGGACAAAGTGGCTCCACAGAGACCTGACAGGGATCAACAATTATAGGCTATTTCACTCACTCTTTTTCATTCCCCCCCATTGACTTCCAACCCATCTGCAGTGGCTGTGTGAAGGAAGGGACTGCAATTCATCAAGCCGCAGTTCAGAGGCATGCTATATTTATGCCACATTAAACATGAAAGAGGAGTCCACACTGACATTCAGCAGCAGTCCCTGTTACGACAAAGAGGCCAAAAACTGTTATTTTTCCTTCCATTTATAATTCTTGTTTAACACATATAGCACATACTAATAATGGCACCAAAAAAAAAAAAAAAAAGTACTTTTGGATGACTTGGTCAAAGGTTACTTGGAACATTTTTCTGAACTTTGGGCATGCTAGACTAAGTGCTTTTGATAGCGTATTTTTTTTTTTATTTATTTTTTTTTTCAACGTGAAAGTATAAGGCACTTTCTATGAATGTGGAAGACTTCCAAGACTTCATTAGCCTCTATAGATAAATAGCTAATGAAGTGCAGTGATTGTAACTTAAACAATACATCAATGTTGTGTTTATTTTTACACCAATACCTCAAAATATGATGATAATAAATACCAGTTTGCAATATAAAGTGGCCTAACAAGCTATTTTGTACAAATACCTGGAAGCGGCTAACACCAGAAGCCGCGCACATTGAAGTCGGAAACAGCCACTAGGGATGGGCGTATTGACCCTGAAGTATCAATATATCGATACTGATGCGAGTATCGAAAGTATCAATACTCAAATAAAAAAATATTGATTCTAAGGTGTGTTTTATTTACCAGTGAACAAAAAAAAAAAAAATAATGCATACAATATGCATTGAATTGAATATGAATAAATAATGAATAATCCATGTTAGCGAATAATTGTGAAGGATAGTATTATTTTCCTGCTCATCTGAACACACGCAAATGTTGCATGACAGAACCAATCAATCACAGAGAGCGTTAACTCACTTCTGACAGTGCATTCAAACAGGGCTGCGCTTTCCAAAAGTTTCACAAGAAAGCATTGAAGCTTTTGGGAACAGCAGCCCAGAACAATGCTTATCAGAGGACAGGAAAAACACATATGTTTGAGGTATATCACAATAAACAAGTTGAAATTGTAGCCTACTGTATACAGTTTGTGCAATTACATTTATTAAAATTGAAAATTAAAAGTTCTTATTGATCATGTTCTTTTCTGTAATACACTGTCAGAATAAAAAAAGGTTGCATTTTATCTGTGCAACAGCATAGCAGCATAGTAGTCCTTATGAAAAATGAACCATGGTTGTACTAAAGTGGCCATAGTTCAACTATAGAATTTGTGGATTTCCAAGGTTACCAGTAAACATATTTTAACCATGTGTAAACAAAAAATACAACCTAATAAGTTGCAATTAAGGCTTGCTGAATGTTAAAATGTGTTTCAAATATAAAGTAAAGTGGGTATTATTACCCATTTCACTCTTAGTAATTTAATAATATAATAAATTTCATAATTTAAAAGTTAAGTTTAGAAGTATTGTATCGGTATTGGTATCGATATCGATATCAATGATACTGGCCTTTAAAAGTTTCGGTATCATATTGAAAACAAAATAAGTGGTATCGCCCATCCCTAACAGCCACATCCAGTCTTACATTAAAAATGAGGTGGAAAAGTAAGCAAGCAAACATAAAAGTGAACAAGTGGACACCGATACAGCTCTTGACCGGGAAGTAAGATAAATTTAGCCATCATTTAATGCTATGTAAAGGAATAAAGGGTTCAGTATTTGTATTCAGGTATTTATATAGTGATTTCTATTCTACTCAGCTGCAGTATTATGAATATTGCAATTGCGATTCGACCGGATTCTGGGATTCATTGGATTCTTGATTCGATTCTAGAACGATTATGATACATTTATTTATCATTGATTATTTTGGCATTTAAATGCAAAACACTAGTTAACTATTTTGTCAAAACCGAGTTCTGATTGCAGTCAGGTGACAGACGAATTTGGCTCAAAAAAAATACGCAAGATGCTAGTTACTCATCTTTGCAATAATAGTAACTTCGGATTCCGTTTCAATGTAAGTCTATGCATCGCAGGTTATTGCTGTCCTTTTTCGCTGAAGAAAAGGCTTTGCAGTCTTACTGAAATAAACCGTTGTGATGGTAGAAGCGAACATTACATCAATTGAACCAATTGCATCATAAACTGATTTGCGATTCATCGTTTTAAAACTTTGCATGCCAAGGACGATTGGTTATTTCCATATAAAATGCAACAAAGTGCAACTACAAAGGGTAGGGTAGGCGATTTCGGAAAAGCTAGTGATAGCAAGTTAGCTTTGAAAGCATGAGATCCCACCCTTCCTGCGTAACCACTCTGCAAAGCCACGCCTCCCCAAAATACACAAACGCGCTCTGGCAGACCAGAGACTAACCTGCGTTGATGGAGGATTAAATGCAATGCTTTAAGATTACCTCATGTCTCATTCACCAGTGAGAAAACATTACAATACAAAGCGCATAATATTTCTATAATAGTGCCTTACATTCTCGCTGGAACGCTCTGAGGACGTATCATGTCTGCGCAAACAGGGTGCACAGAGGAATCCAAATACATATTTGACAGGCAGGCAGGTCAGCCTATTGTAATGTTAGGACCGAACATTTTGATTGGATGAACATTTTATGGTCTTACGGCTTCCACAGACGTCCTAAATACATATAAATAAATGTAGACCACTTAACTTAGTGATTGCTATCGGGATGTAAAGAGAATTTCAATCAGCATAACAAAAAATGTTTTTGAACCAAATCACCTACCCTGCCTTTAAACATTGCAACAGACATTTACTAAATTAAGTGCTTTTGAGAATGATAAGTGCGTGCAGCGAACACTGTAAAGACAGTTGTTATGTTAGGCCAAATAAATAGTTTGCAACATTCTGCTTTGTGATGTTTTCTTATGTCTTTCATTTGCCCTCTCTATCAGTCAGTGTGGAAAACATAAAGTGTTTGTTATGAGATCCTGCTGAGTGTGTTTGAAGGGTCAGCTGGTGGAATCAGACCACTAGCTCTTTCTAAAAACAGCCTTTAGAGCCCAGGATAAATGCATTAAATGGCCATGACTCTGACCAGATGCTGGACCTGCATCTGCGCACATAAACGCATGAAACACCTGCTTATTCAATTTTTTTTTTAATTCATTGAAGCATGTTAGAACCCATATAGTCTCATCCCACTGGTTAAAATTTAATTAAGCATCAGACGGTGACAGTTGGACAGCTTTAGGGCAAATAAACTCATTTAAGGGAAACTAAATGACCCAACCAGTGGGATATATCAGGGTGATTCTTCAATTAAGGGAACTCTTCTGTCCCCTACTAAGATTTTAAAGAAAGAGAAAATGACTGTGTCTGTTTTTAATGACTTTTACCTAATATTTAAGAGGGTTGAAATGAAAAATGTTCTATTTTAAGGCTTGTTCATATACCCAGATTTTAAAAACTTTCCTCTATAATAAATTAAATAATAAAAAGTTTTCACCATTTTTTTCCATAAATTTACTTTTTATTTTACAATAAATAAACTATTGTATTATCTTAAAGTAAAAAAAGAGTTTATTTTACAAATCCAACATTTATTCACTGCTAGTTAACTTTTATAGATCCCCCCCCCAAATAAAGTGCCATTATTATCACGTTATTTTATAACATCAAACATGTGTCAGAAGACAAAAATATGTTGAAAGACTACAAAGCATTAGCGATTTGGTTTCTAACATTAGTCAATTTTAATGTAATACTATATAGAGGACAGTGATGAGATTTAATTTTATGAGTTTATTCTAAGTGGCAGGATGACAGTAAGCACAAAGATGGCAATAAATACAATTCTGATTAGTATTATTACTATTAAGATGAAAAGTCATGGAAATCAATAGTGTTCTAAAAGGTCTAGGAACATTTTGTATTTTTAGAAATGCAAATGGAAATGCAATGAAAATGCAGTGGTAAAAACCGACTAAAAGCTTCATTAGTATTTAATGGAATATGTTCTGAAGACTTGTACTCTTAAGACTGTGGCTTTTATGAGTTTCTATTGTCCCTAGAGAGCTTTCCCTCCAAAAGATGATTCTTCTAAGCTGCTAACCATGATTGAAAACAAGTCTAGCTGAAGTCCGCTGGTTAATAAAACATGACAGCATATCATATTACCATTTTTCTGAAGGAAGGACTTTGTTACTTTACTAGTGTCTGATTAAAGTGTATGATTTGAAAATATCCACAAATGATGTGCCAAATATCAAATCTGTGCATTGCAACAAAAAAAAAAAAAAAAAATTGGGTTAAGTCACAGTCTGCTTTCTGTCCGTGCAGCTTCGCTCAGACAAAGACAGAGGGGATGGAACTGCCAGATACATTCTCTCTGGGGAAGGAGCAGGCACAATTTTTCGTATCGATGAGAAGTCTGGGGATTTACATGCTACACAGAGACTGGACAGAGAGGAAAAGGCCTCTTACACACTGCAGGCCCAGGCTTTCAACAAGATCACGGGCCTCCCTCTGGAGCCTGCCACTGAATTCATTGTCAAGATACATGACATCAATGACAATGAGCCCAAATTTACCAAGGCTGTCTACACTGCCAGTGTACCTGAAATGTCAGACGTCGGTGAGTGAATGAAAATTACTTTTTCTCCCAGTGTTGTTATTTGAAGTGCATTTACTGTCATGCTGGAATACTGCACCAGGGTGTGATATTCCTGTCACTGCAGTGTTTTTAAGGTCATGGATGCCTCGGTGCCATTGGTTTTTCGAGAGTTTTTGTTTTTCTTCTTCTTCAGTTTTGACAAGTATTTGGAGCATGTAGTGTTATGGAGTGGAGCATTTAGACAACAGTGAGCTAGACTTTCACAACATTTTGTTTTGTTTGCTTGTTTTATTATGGTTGTTTTGTTTCAGCTTTGATTTAAGTATTTATCTTGTCTTGTTAAGTTTTGTTTTGTTTGTTTTTTTAGGGCTGTTTTGGCTTTTATTTAAGTCTTTATCATGTTGACCTATCATGTTATTCAACATTACTAGGAGACGATTTAAACAAAAGTGAGTTAAAAATTGTTTTGGTTTGTATTATTAAGGTTGTTTTGTTTCGGCTTTGAATGGCTATGCATGATTTATTTTATTTTATTTTTAATTTCATTTTGGTGTGTCCCTAAATTGAAAAATGAACAGAAAATAAAAACAATAATTCAATGTTAGAGTCCCACATAAGTTTTTTTTTTTTTTTTTTAAACCCTTTGTTCAGACAGGAGAATTTGATGCTCTCAAGAGCTCTAGAGACCATAACAAACTAGAATAAAATGCTAAATGAGTACTGGCATTTTCTTTTTATTATTTGGTGTTTGTTACCACATAAGTAAATATAAATATGTATAGCAAATAAGATTCGTACCATGGTTCTATTAATAATCAGAAATAACCATATTACCTAAACATAGCAGTTTTCTAGGAATGTACTTTTAATAACGCATGCTGCAGGTAGTCAAATGCAAATATATGTAAACACTAAAACCAGTGCCCGCAAGGCACTGCCTCTCTTGAGTCCTGATGTAGTGTCTGATGGAAGAGATTCTATTTGCTCATCTTATCACATTTTCTATTTACATCTAATTCCCATTCGCACATCATCTATCACCACTGTCTCACACAATCAGTGGCTCTGTGCTAGCAGTGACAGTGTACCATACATATTCACAGCGCATGAATATTCAGGAGATTCATGCTGGTTCTCAGTAATATCATAATAACCTCTGGTTATCCCGTTTCCAATCAAGTCAGTCCTCAAGCAGTGAAGCAGTCTGTTTGGTATCGTCTCCCCAAAGAAAATCTAATGATGCTCTTCCTTCTCTGATATGGGTTCTCATGTTCTTCTGGAATCTAATATAAGGGACTGTACATCTTATTTATGAAATTATTGCCCTCAATCAAGGGGAAAGTGTCATCATATTATGAAGCACTCGTTACCCTCTGACACACAACCCTAGGACAAAACCAATTCCATCTGTGTTTTCCAATTTAAGGAATGGTGGTAAATCTAGGTTGGAGGCACTGTAGCCTTTGAACCGTAATGAATGCTAATCATTCGGTTCTGAAAACAAACCAACGGCCCAATTATTTGTTTTATTTTCATGACTGTACCCCTTGATAATAAATTTATTGAGAGCTTGGTTCTTCACATTTGAGAAATTTAATATAATATACAAATGTATTTCCAAGCACAATCCTTCCTCCGAAAAAGTCTTATATAGAGGCTAATCGGTTTAATCTTAATATTAAAGAGACTGTATCTTCTCCACTGCTACCCAAACAAATATGTTATTGCTATGAGGTTGCTCTTTCATAGTTCTGCAGACTCAGTTATGTTCTCAATTATGCTTGATTGAAATATTGACTTTGCCTCAGATGCTTATCCTAAAATGCCTATAAGGAGAAATAAATATTGGCATGTGGTATGTCAATACATTTAATGTATTTAGGTTTTAGAAGAATTTGATGAGAAGTATTAAAGAAATATAATTAAGTTACTGATCGCAGACTTTGGTATTTTGGCAAATCTGAGGATATTTTATTTACACTGTTGATGTTACACTGTTGACTGTCAGCATAAGTGAGAAGGAGACTTAATTAAACATCTCCATTTGCTCTCCTCTCCATTCTCAAAACCTTCTTTTTTTCTTTTTTATAGGGACTTTTGTAATAGAAGTCAATGCCACTGATGCAGATGATGCCACGTATGGGAACAGTGCCAAACTCGTGTACAGCATCCTGCAAGGGCAGCCCTACTTCTCTGTGGAGCCCGAGACAGGTGAGTCCTCCAAACATCTTGTTGAAAACATATTCTCTGCTGACATACCACTACGATGTATGCCTGAGGCTATTTGACAAAGTGAGGCAGGGATGTGACTTTTTATGTGGAATGTCTGAAGCATAAAGATCACACACTGCTGCACCTGCTTAACATATCCAGCTACAACTAGAATATTTGTTTTACACGAAATTGAATAAAACTTTGAAATGGAACAAATTACTATGCTAGGCTTGTTTTATTACTTTTGCTGGGAAGAATGGAATTTAAGTTTGATGAATGTTGCAATATAAAGGTTATGGATGCAAAATATTAAGATGAAGGTATAAACACAAACCCAAGCAGGAAAAGAAAATACTGGCCCTTTAAGAAAGTATAGTGCCATAAAACAAACAAAAATATTATTAGATAAAATATTAAGAAAAATGGAAGCATAAGTTTCTGTTTAGTATGCAGCTGGTTACCCGGAACTGCAAAATAGCTGTCTTGCATTAAATTGTGAAAAATTAGTGAATAAATGAATGAATATGTGCATATGCTTTGAATAAAACGTAATAATATATCATAATAAATGAAAAAGTATATGAATGAATAGGTATGATATGGACTATTTATTTTATTACTAATATATACAAAATATACATTATGTGTGTATAGAGAGAGAAATAGATTTACATTTACATTATGTTAGTGATATTACAGTATTATGTTTTCCTGCTTGTTGGTCATCCAATGTTTTTCTGTGCAGGAATTGTCAGAATAGCCCTTTCCAATATGGACCGAGAAGTGCGCAAGGAGTATCAGGTGGTTATACAAGCCAAAGACATGGCAGGACAGATGGGTGGTCTGTCTGGAACCACCATGGTCAACGTCACCCTTACAGATGTTAACGACAGCCCGCCACGTTTTGCTTACAGTAAGATATCACTAAATTATAAGTGCTTTTAAAGTCAACGTGAATTGCAACCCATCTACTGTTTGAATTGTATTTCTGACATATTGTGTTTCTTGAACTGTGAATTGTATTTCTGATGCATTTCCAAGTGAGATAGAGTATTCAGCCAGAGAAATGTAAAAAATTATATGGAGCTAAAACAAATGTGAGTTCACTTAAATTCTGCTTAATTAGTTTGCTATCGGTTGGCATTTTAGATAAGCAAAATTCTTGCATGGCCAAAGTGACATCAGAAGAAAAGGCTTTTCGGAGGAAGAGCAAGTTATTAGATTTTGATTAAAATCTAATGAGGACCATTTCTTTTTGTCAAGAATAACACGCAGCAATGAAAATACATCTAGTATTGCGCATTAAGAATGCATTAAGTAATTAAATAGGGTAAATCTTGACTTTAAAAACCACGAAGGGCTTAGAATTAAGACCAAAAAGGGCATAAAATTGTGTTTATATGGTTGAAATGAACATAACCTCTTTCATTTTCAAGGTTCTTACCACCTAAGCACTTATGAGTCAGCAGAAATCGGATCAACTGTGGGTCGAATCAAAGCCAACGATGGTGACGAGGGAGAAAATGCTGAAATGAAATACAGAATTGTAGATGGTGATGGCAAAGAATATCTCGATATAATAACAGATGAGATAACCCAAGAGGGTGTTATTGTTGTCAAAAAGGTAAAACCCTGTATCAGTGTTTATGAATATGTTATGAGTTATAATGCTATGAAAACAAACACACTTCCTGATCTTCATCCAGAAGCTGGACTATGAAAGCAAGCGCGTTTACACAGTGAAAGTCGAGGTGACTAACACACACCAGGACCCCAACTTCGCTGATCTGGGACCATTCTTAGACACAGCCATCGTCAAGGTCACGGCCAAAGATGTAGACGAGCCTCCTGTCTTCAGCAGGCCTCAGTATGTCTTTGAGGTCAACGAGGACACACCAAAAGGAATAGCAATTGGAACTATTACAGCCTGGGACCCTGATGCCACACATTACCCAATCCAGTGAGTATTTGAAATATTTAATTATTCAGCAGTTACTGCAGGGAATTCACTAAAATGATTTGCACCCACAGTAGCATACGGTAGTTTATTTCCACACGCTGTCTGCACTGCACCCGATTCTCTAAATAAATTATGCAAATCAGATAATGGCACAAACACGCCCCCAAAAATCTGTTGAATGCAATTCTCAATCTTGCAGACTGGTTTTGCTCCAGGTTGTGGAAGATGCAGCACACTGCTGTACTCTGACATAATTTAGTGCCTGAATCAACTCTTTAAAATGACAAAAATGCACTCGACCGCAAAAAAAAAAAAAAAAAAAAAAAAAAAAATCCAAACAATGTGTTTGGATATATGCCCAATTTTCACTCTTCTTCTTTATTTGATTATCATTTGATGAATTGCTGATGCCGTGATGCCTATAAATGTACACAAACACCAATAGTGCTGACTTTTGGTGTGTAAGGCGCAGTCTATATGCCTAATTTACATAGAAAAGATTTGTATGCAGTGAAAAGGATGACAATTTGAATATGCATGTTACAGTGCTACATGCAGATTGTGCATGGTGAAACTGGATTAAGAAAGGTTAGCAAAGGAGACTAAAACAAAAATGAGGTGCAAATGTTTAGTGAATTTGTCACATATATATTTACAAATTTAAAGTTGTTTTGTACAGTATAGCAACGTGTCACAGTAATGCCCATTATTGGCTCTGAGAACTTGAAAAAGAAAAATCAAGTTACTTGTGCTGAATGGGTAAAAAATAATACAGATTTAAAAAATAAAGTCTACAATAAGAAATAAATCTCATGTGAGAAAGTCACAATTACGATCGGAAGCCACCATGATAAAAAAAAAAAAAGCTGAGAAATTAGGCAGAAAGTGTGAAATATCACAAAGTCACAATTCATTTAAAGTAGATCAATTACAGGAAATTTTATTTTCAATTAGGCAATATAAAGTTGCAATTATGACAAAATAAAGTGGCAGTCACTTTATTATTTTTATTTATTTATTTAGAGGCTGAAATGGGCTTCTATAATGAACAGCTCTATAAAACAAAACATCTTTCTTGAGAGAGAGAGAGAGAGAGAGAGAGAGAGAGAGACGGGCAGATATCGACAGCACTGGCTGCCCAAAGAGAGCCGCATCTGTCCATACTGTAACCATGGAGAAGTGGAGACAGAACAACACTTCCTCACCAGCTGCCCTAACTATGAAGAAATTAGAAAGACATTTTATCCCAAATTTAAAACACTTTGCCCTGACTTCAAAATGTTAAACAAGAAAACACAACTTCAGTATTTATAGGTAAAAAAACAAGATTGTATCTTACTAGCAGCAAGATACATTGATTCCTGTCACAAAAAGAGGGCGGAGTCAACAAATCAGTAATGCGCTCGCACACACACACACACACACACACACACACACACACACACACACACACACACACACACACACACGCATGCACACTAAGTTTTTAAATTGTTCATAGAATTCTAGAATTCATTGAATTGATTTGTTCTATTTTGTTTGATTATATGCATGTGTTTGTTTATTAATTAATTATTATTATTATTATTTTATAAATACATATCTGTTCTATATTTAATGTAAACACTATGCTTTGGCAATACATTGTTACAATTATCATGCCAATAAAGCACAAATTGAATTGAATTGAGAGAGAGAGAGAGAGAGAGAGAGAGAGAGAGAGAGAGAATCTCATTTACAATAATTCCCTGGCAGTTGGCCTTTGTCTAATCTGATCCAGTTTATAATATGCAATGCCAGCCCTTCTTCAAATTTCAGTGAATGTCAGTGACTGTTTCAGTTGTTTTTATTTCATTCTTAAACCTGTCCATAGATATGCAATAGATCAACACACAGACCCAGAGAAACTCTACCACATCGACCCCAAGAATGGATCCATCACAATTCTTAAGTCTCTTGACAGAGAAGTGTCAAAGTGGCACAACATCTCAGTCCTGGCCAGTGAAATAAGTAAGTAAACACATGCATACAAATAGCCTGGTGACACATCATATATACATATATAAACTGCCTACATTATTCCTCTAGATAACCCTCATCAAAGAAGCCGTGTTCCTGTCTTGATAAAGGTTTTGGATGTGAATGACAATGCGCCAGAATTTGCCATGATTTATGAGACATTCGTGTGTGAGAATGTCAAAGCTGGGCAGGTATTTATACTTTAGGTTTGATTATGACTGTTATGAAGGTATCATACAAATATGAATGCTATTTATATAAAATGAAATGGTTCAAAATCCTGTCTACCATTCCAGCTCATACAGACTATCAGTGCCATCGACACAGACGATCCTCTTGTAGGTCACAAATTTGTATTCAGCTTGAGTTCAATGAATTCAAACTTCACCATCTTTGATAATGAAGGTGAATAAATCTTTCCTTTGACGTTTCAATATTGAATATTATGGAAAATGCATGTGTTTAATCTTCTTTTCTGTTTTGGCACCAACAAAAACAGCTTTATTTTTGCTGTTGTTTGACTCAGCATGAGATAATATCTTCAGCTCTGACTGTTTGAATGTTCTCTTAACCCCCACCTCTCCCAAAGATAACACAGCCAGAATCCTGACCAGAAGAAGTGGATTTAACAGGCGTGAAATGAGTGTCTACTATCTGCCAGTAGTTATCTCCGACAGCGACTACCCCATCCAGAGCAGCACCAGCACGTTGACCATTCGTGTGTGCAGTTGTGACGCCACTGGCAACATGCGTTCCTGCAGTGTTGACGCGTTGCTGCTCTCTGCTGGCCTCAGCACTGGGGCACTAGTGGCGATACTTCTCTGTATCCTCATCCTGCTTAGTGAGTTTATGCCCACCGGTTTTTAGAATTCACATAATAACCCAAGGCAGGCTTATTATAGTTTTGATTTTTTTTTTTTTTTTTTTTTTTTTTTTTTTCCAATTTACCTTCTCAATTTAGTTTAGTGTTCCTTAGTTTCCATCACCTTTAGTTTTAAATTCTCCAGGGATTAGTTTTCTGGTTTCAGGTTTTTATTTTAGATTTTCAGTATTTATTTTAGTTTTAATATTTTGGAACTTACGAAGTTAAAATGTTTATTTTTAAATCATCTTTAATAATGTTAATTTTCTCAGCACAGTCTAGTATTATTACAGTCTAGCGGTAATTTTGCATTAAATTCAGGTGAGTTGTAAATATTTTTTGTTTTTTTATATGTGTTTAATATGTTTTTTTGATTTATGAAAATGCATTTAGTTTAGTTTTGTTTTTTCCCAGTATTGCTTATTTTATTTCATTTCATTTCATTTCATTTCATTTCATTTTAGTTTAGTTTAGCTTAGTTTAGTTAATGCAAATGTTTTCAATTCAGTTTCATCTTAGTTTTCATTAAATTCATGATGTAAATAAGTAGTGACAAATCTTTTTGAGTGAAATGGATTAACCAAAAAAATAAAAAATAAATACATAAAATAAAAAAAAGGAAAGAAAATCTGCATGAGAGCTTTTGGTTGACTGTAAAGGGCCAGGCTTTAAGCAGACTTGTGATTGGAAGTGATTGGAGAAGTCCTGCATAGGTCACCAGAGAAGTCTGTCATTTAACTGGAAGATACATTTTGATTAAAAATTACAAGCTAAAAATGGTAAACAAAATGAAATGCATGCATGGATGAATTCTTCTCAATAAGATAAATAAAATGTATTTACAAAATAGATAGGGTGAATTTTAACAATAAAAACACTGACCAAGGCGTATCTCTTCACTCTTTTCCAGTGATTGTGGTGCTGTTCTCGGCTCTAAAGAAGCAGAGGAGGAAGGAACCGCTGATCATGTCCAAAGAGGATGTCAGGGATAACGTAGTCAGCTACAACGACGAGGGCGGCGGCGAGGAGGACACGCAGGCCTTTGACATCGGCACTCTGCGCCACCCAGAGGTGATCGAAAGCAACAAGCTGCGCCGAGACATCATCCCTGAGATGCTGTTTCCCTATCACAGACCTTCACCCATGAAGGAGTGCGCGGATGTCAGAGACTTCATTATTAGCAGACTGCAAGAAAATGACACAGACCCTTTCGCGCCTCCCTATGACTCTCTCGCCACTTACGCTTATGAGGGCAATGGATCAATTGCTGAGTCACTGAGCTCTCTGGAGTCCTCTGTGACTGAAGGAGACCATGAATATGATTACCTCTCTAACTGGGGCCCACAATTTAAAAAGCTTGCTGACATGTACATTGGGAAGGATACGGGAGTTGCCAACTAGGCTGCCGTTCAGTGACATTCATATTCTCTGTATGTACGCTCGGATCTCACTCTGAGGCATAACTTGAAAGAAAGAAAAAAGGATACTTCACAAGTCCTCTTTCTTTGTTTTCTACCAACACAAGCTGAATTTCACTTTTATGATGGATTTTTTTGTGGATGGTGTTGTGGTAAGGTGATTTTGTGTTAATAGGAGAAGTGATGGTGATTTTGTTTTTTGTTTATTAGAAGAAAAAAAAAGAAGAAAAACTTGACTGAGAAGCAAAATGAATGGAGGATTTTGTGACTTTAAATACATGGACAGTGACAAGACTGCTTTCGTCTTGTAACTGATTGTAAAGGACTCTTCCCTGTTCCTCTTCCTTGATGATGGTGGCGTATCATGCATCACAAATCACATTGTGCTACATTTTTGGTTCCATGACGTTATAACAAAAATAATTGATGAGAAATTATGTTTCTTAAAATTATTCAAATTGAGTTTTTTTTTCATTTGATATTTTTGAATGAATAGTGCACCCCTAAAAAAAAATTGCCAAATTTCTTTCCTTCCAACTTTATTTCTTTGTTGAAACACAAAATGAGATTTTTTAATTTTTTTATTTATTTTTTTAATTCAGTTACAGTGAATGGGAACTGAAGCCTTTAAGCCTCAAAAAAATATGCAAAAACATTATAAAAAAATGTCATAAAAGTGCTCTATAAAACTTGTGAACTATATTTCATGTCATTTGATACTTTGTGTGAACATAAATTTGAGTCCATCTTTAAGAATTTGAATCATCTTCATAAAATTGTTTTGAATGATTCATTCACAAATTAGATTGATCCATTTCCCAAAATCTACTCACTGGCTAAATTTAGGAAAGATTATTTGTGAATAATGTTTGACTTCAGAAATCTTATAATATCGCACACAAATAATGTATGGATTCTTTTATGGTGCTTTTGCTACCTTTTTTTAATCTTGAAAGCTTCTGTTCTCATTCATGGTGATTAAATGGAACAGAGTAATTAGGAAAGTCTTCCGAATTTATGTTCCAAAGAAGAAAGTAGGCTATGTCATACATGTTTGGAACGATGTGATGGTGAATCAGAATGTTCATTTTTGGCTGTACTGTCTCTTTAACAGGACTTTCCATAGAGGGATTTCTGTTATATTGTCACATTTAAATGTGAGTGGAGAAATGTTTCATCACAGACTGGGCCTCTCTACACATCTTGTGAAGTGCTCCCTTGTTGAAACATAATTGCAGCATTATCATTACAGCACTGAAAGCTTACAGAGGAACAGAGGAGTATTTCTACATCTGTATGAGATGTAGTTCAATTCAACTTCATTTGCTTGTGTGAAGTTTGCTTAGTTTGCAAAACTGCAGATTACACTGAAATCAAACAGGAATGCTGCAGTACACTGAGCTTGTTTGAATGAATGTTGTCAAAGTGTTTTATATTCACATTTTTTTAAGTATATATTTTAATAAAAAATATGAATGCACTTATGGCCGCCTAACTTTTTCTGCTAATCTACATTTTTTAAGGTTTCATTACATCTCTACCACTCGCAAAGGCCAAGAACTGAAGGTTGACTGATGTTTGGTGACATTTGCTGCCTGGGAGATAGACAACCAGGGTTCCCTGTTGGGGATCTTCTAATGCAAAATCTTTTTTCCACTGTGGTCTGCCAAGTTTTGGAATTGTTTTGGCCTGAATTGGCCTATCTTAGCTGTGAGAATTAATTTGAATTCCCCCAGTGGAAACTTAACAGGTTCTGCATTGTCTAGAGGACTTACTGCATGTTTAATGCAAATCTTTTGAAAATGATTAATTTATACGGTTGCTGTTGTGTTGTGGAATAATTCCTTTGTGCTGTCATCTTTAGTTTCACAAATGGTTATTCTGTATTGACAGCCAACGTAGAACACGGTGAGAACTCTTTTAATCAAATATTCTTTCGTATTATTTTTGACAGTTTGTCATAGAAATAAACAACATGCACAGAATCATTCTATTGCAATAATCTGACTTTTTGAGGTATAATAATGGATACTTTAATGAATTCAAATACTACAATCAGTTACATTGCTGTGGTAAATGTAACTTTGAAGGATTTGCAAAAAAAAAACATTTTAACACTTTAACACTTCATTTTAAGGCGTCCTTGTTACACATAATTACATGCAAGTAACCCTAAGCCAAACCTTAACCCTAACCATAACCATATAGTAAGTACATGTAGTTAATTAATATTACCCAGTATAATTACACTGTAACAAGGACACCTTAAAATAAAGTGTAACCAAAAAAAAAAAAAAAACTTTCCCATACAGGGGCATAACTTGCTACTTTAATAGTAAAATCCATCTTTTGAGATATTAATTCGCTAAAAACGTAGTAACTGTAGCTTTTTTGTAGGCTTTTGAATTGTTGAATTGAGGTTACAATTGTCAGATGCTTACATCGAGGATGTCTAAGAAAAATAATTATTATAAGGTGTAAATTACTGTAATTTTTACTTTTTCTTTTAAATGAGACATGTGGCTGACAAATGTGCAGCCTTTGAAATGAGACACAGCTTTACTTATCTGTCATTTGCAATAGTTTAATCATGCAATATCAGAGACTGCAGTTTCAGGACTGCATTACTAGGACCATCGTTTTTTTGTGACTCTATTAGAGGAGACCTGATTCAAACCCAAAAGAAACAGGTGCAAATACTATTTTTTTTTAACACAAAAAATGGGTGCCGCCATTTTACTCTTGAATATAAGGCTTGACTATAAGATGCTTCGAGTTATTTTAGCTGTACAAAAAGAGCTAAGATAATGCTTGATGTTGCAAAATACAAAGTTCTTTCATGAAACTCTAGATGGCGCAGGTTGATAGGTTGTAACTCAATCTGATAAAATCACATTATTATTCACATGATGCAGCTGATTGGTTTCTTTCACAAAAGCAGCCAATGAACTTACTGCTCAAGATTTCAAACACTTGCTTAGCGCTTGCTGTAGCAGTTGCAGTGTGCTTCAGAAACCCTTCACCTTCCCCAGCTCCACCTGTATAGATCTGCTATGGGGTTATTTTATATATGCTACATGTACGGCAGCAGTATTTCCTATGCTCACAGCAGCATGTCTGTGGATGTACTGCAGCAGCAGCGTAGCAGATCTATTCCACCAAGACCAAACACATTAACATTGTCATGTAAATTACTATGCAAAACTCTCAGAGGGTTGTTATGACAGAACTGGTATTTAATATCATAAACACATAAACAGTTTTACTGTTTACTACACTTTGCATCATGAGATGTGCCTGGCTTAATAAATGGAAGCTAATAAAATGTAAGTTTTTCACATGAACAGAAAATAGCTTACCTGAAAAATATGGTCTTTCTTTTCAAGAAAACTGAATTAAAAACCAGAATATAGGCTCATATCTTATATTGAAACAAATTATCTTAACAATTTCTAGGTTTATCAATGGTTGTGTTTATGGTAAATGATTGATAAAGAGAATATATCAATTTAATGTAAATAATTAAAGCAGTAAATCATTCCCACAAATTAATAACACAGATTCATGATTTAATAATACTGTAAGTTTTATAAAATTGTTTAAAATAAAAAAATAAATAAAAATAAATTCGGAGCCTAGAAATGCTGTTGTAAGACTGTGCTCTTGAAATTGCAGTCTTCAGTATTGCAGGATCGCGCTACTCTGTTTTTTCACAGTGTCTCTTCTCAATAATAAACAAGAGGTCATGGTGATGAGAAACCACAGCAGTTCAGTTCATGCCCCTTTTCCAGGATTTGAACGTAGGTTACCATCCCTGGAGATTGAAGCGATGTTCACGTTGATGTCAATCTGCAGTGACAAAGCGACCAGAACTCATTCATTTTCAATGAGACCAGATGATTTACAACAGCATAAGCATCAGCAACAGGATGTGGCTGTGTCCAACAACAAAATAAAGTGGATAAAAGTTTAGCTTTACGTGCAGTTACTCAATGCAATGAATACTAACAGGAATGAAGACAGTGGCGCTCCAGTGATCCATCTCCTGTGAGACACCAGTCAAGTGTCAGGAAGATGGAGAAGATAATGTTGCTGTGAGTGATTTCACTGTCCTGTATGATTTGTTTCTACCCACATGAAGTAATATAATAACACCATAGAAAACCAAGTCAGAGATTGTTGGCATTCAGAACAAGTTTGATTCATGCAATCTTGTTCATGATCTGATGTATTATGTTCATTATGTATAAATGTTCATTTTTTAGGGGGGAGGGGGGGAACTGATTCACTGTCAGAATGGAATGACTTTTTTTTTTTTTTTTTTTTCTGTTAATACAATTCATTTGAAATTAGATTTGGGTGGTTATGCAACCCACCAATAATGTTGGAGCATCCAGCACAGTAACCTTGTGACCTCCTGCAATCAAATCGCTGCCAGTGTGAACAAGGCTTCATGTATAAATGATACAGAAGAGGTGATTGATTCACTGAATTGAACTCACAAGCAATAATGGCCTTGTTCTTTATGGTCTGCACAGTACAGAAGGTGGATCAGCCTACAAAATTGGGCAGCTAAATCGATCAACAGGCCCACACAGAATCTGCGCCCACAGCACTCAGCAGAAAGCTCAGCAGATTTATGAAAAATACCCGAAACAAAGTTCTACATATTATGCACCATTTGCATGTTCATCCCACAGATTTTGTCCAAAAATAGCACTTCTGTAAATGTGGATATAAGGTCCATAGATTCAGTCTGGCCGTACTGATAATTCTTTTATATCCAACAGCATCACTGGTCATAAATGTCCCCCTTCCACTTTACCCTATGTTAGTGAGCAATTAACATATTGTCAACTATCTTGTTAGCAAAATCATTTTTAGAAATAGAAGTTAGCTACACTTTACCTTATGAGGCATATAAATAGTGTGGCACGTTGCATAATTTATATATATACACACACACACACATACAGGTGCATCTCAATAAATTAGAATGTCGTGGAAAAATTCATTTCAGTAATTCAACTCAAATTGTGAAACTTGTGTATTAAATAAATTCAGTGCACACAGACTGAAGTAGTTTAAGTCTTTGGTTCTTTTAATTGTGATGATTTTGGCTCACATTTAACAAAAACCCACCAATTCACTATCTCAACAAATTAGAATATGGTGACATACCAATCAGCTAATCAACTCAAAACACCTGCAAAGGTTTCCTGAGCCTTCAAAATGGTCTCTCAGTTTGGTTCACTAGGCTACACAATCATGGGGAAGACTGCTGATCTGACAGTTGTCCAGAAGACAATCATTGACACCCTTCACAAGGAGGGTAAGCCACAAACATTCATTGCCAAAGAAGCTGGCTGTTCACAGAGTGCTGTATCCAAGCATGTTAACAGAAAGTTGAGTGGAAGGAAAAAGTGTGGAAGAAAAAGATGCACAACCAACCGAGAGAACCGCAGCCTTATGAGGATTGTCAAGCAAAATCGATTCAAGAATTTGGGTGAACTTCATCAAGAGCCATCAAGAGCCACCACACACAGACGTGTCAAGGAATTTGGCTACAGTTGTCGTATTCCTCTTGTTAAGCCACTCCTGAACCACAGACAACGTCAGAGGCATCTTACCTGGGCTAAGGAGAAGAAGAACTGGACTGTTGCCCAGTACAAACGATTATTTTGATAATCGATTAATCTAACGATTATTAGAACGATTAATTAACTAACTGTCGATTATTTCAGGTTAATCAGTGGACTTTGATTGATTATTCTGCTTTTGCAATTAGTTAAAATATTAAGTTATACATATTCTAACATAAATAAAGGTCACTTCAGCTTTCGAAAATCATATTATGTAAATACAATTATTATACAATTAAATGGTAACAATTTACAAAAAGGTTCATTAGTTAACATTAGTTAACATGAACAAAGAATGAAGAATACTTCTACAGCATTTATTAATCTTAGTTAATGTTAATTTCAGCATTTACTAATGCATTTGATAAAAATCACAAGCTGTGTTTTTTAACATTTGTAAATGCACTGTGAACTAACATGAACATACAGTGAACAATTGTATTTTTATTAACCAACATTAACAAAGATTAATACATAAATGTAATAAATGCATTGTTCATTCATGTTAATACATTAACTAATGTTAACAAATGATACCTTATTGTAAAGTGTTACCAATTCCTTACACAAATAGATGTATTTGGCACACAAAATGAGATGACAGACAGAGCCACTCTCTCACCATTTAATTAGCTACATGAAAAAGTAACTGAATGACACATAATTCTGCCAAACATCTCCTTTTGTAAGTCATATGGATAAGAAACAAAATAAAGGTAAGTGATAAGACGCTTTGGATAAACTATTTTATTCACAACATAATGTCTTAAAATACCTTATAGAGTTTTGATAACCAAAACAGTACTGAGCTTGATCAAGCTTTGATCTTTGTAAACCAAACTGTCACAATTATTATTATTTTTTTCCCCCACTAATAAAAATATTTTATCATTAGACAGCTCCACATTGGAGAGCTGCTTTATAACAGAAAATCAAGTTGTAATTCTAACTGAAAGCGACACTGGCTGATTTTTCATATTTAATACCGTAAAGCTGCTTGAATTAAGGCTATCTATTGCATAAAGTACTATAAATAAACATGATGTGATCGAACTTTACTGGAGTACTGAACTGCAGAGCTCATGCAAAAATCCACATCGTTGTAATCAGACGCATGTTTAACTGCTACTTTCACACTGCTCTCAGTTGTAGTTGTTTATTTCGTTACTGAGAGGAAAACGTGCCATATACATTTACATATTCATCCAAACGCTGCTCAGACTCAGACACACTTTCTCTGAAGCACTGTGTGTCTTCTTCTCTTGAATTGCATCCAGGAGGGCTGAATTACAGTCTTGCGCTACAGCGCCACACTGGTCAAACCGCAGTATTGCAGGCTCTTACATCAGGTCATATGAGATCAAACGACTACTCGACAACAAAAATATTTGTCGAAATTTTTTATTGTCGACGTTGTCGATAATGTCGAATAATCGTTGCAGCCTATTGCCCAGTGGTCCAAAGTCCTCTTTTCAGATGAGAGCAAGTTTTGTATTTCATTTGGAAACCAAGGTCCTAGAGTCTGGAGGAAGGGTGGAGAAGCTCATAGCTCAAGTTGCTTGAAGTCCAGTGTTAAGTTTCCACAGTCTGTGATGATTTGGGGTGCAATGTCATCTGCTGGTGTCGGTCCATTGTGTTTTTTGAAAACCAAAGTCACTGCACCCTTTACCAAGAAATTTTTTTAGCACTTCATGCTTCCTTCTGCTGACCAGCTTTTTAAAGATGCTGATTTCATTTTCCAGCAGGATTTGGCACCTGCCCACACTGCCAAAAGCACCAAAAGTTGGTTAAATGACCATGGTGTTGGTGTGCTTGACTGGCCAGCAAACTCACCAGACCTGAACCCCATAGAGAATCTATGGGGTATTGTCAAGAGGAAAATGAGAAACAGGAGACCAAAAAATCCAGATGAGCTGAAGGCCACTGTCAAAGAAACCTGGGCTTCCATACCACCTCAGCAGTGCCACAAACTGATCACCTCCATGACACGCCGTATTGAGGCAGTAATTAAAGCAAAAGGAGCCCCTACCAAGTATTGAGTACATATACAGTAAATGAACATACTTTCCAGAAGGCCAACAATTCACTAAAAATGTTTTTTTTTTTTTTTTTTTTTTTTTTCATTGGTCTTATGAAGTATTCTAATTTGTTGAGATGATGAATTGGTGGGTTTTTGTTAAATGTGAGCCAAAATCATCACAATTAAAAGAACCAAAGACTTAAACTACTTCAGTCTGTGTGCATTGAATTTATTTAATACACGAGTTTCACAATTTGAGTTGAATTACTGAAATAAATTAACTTTTCCACGACATTCTAATTTATTGAGATGCACCTGTACATGCATCTCACTTTTTAATTTACACTATTTAATTTTACACTGGTTGTGCTTTGATGGAAATATATCCTAATGTCATGTCGTGTGATGTAATTACGTGATTTGCAGATCTTGCCCAAAAAGAGTTTTTGTTGTTGTTGTTGTTGTTTTTCTATACAGAATGTGTGTAAAAGTGAACTATAAGGAACCCTGTTTCCGTTCAATAAGTAAATGAATGAATGAATGAATGAATAAGATAATTGTGACTTTTTCCCCATACATGCAATTCTAACAATTCAGACTTTTTATCTCACAATTCTGAGCAAAAATAATTCAGATTTGCGAGTTATAAACTCAGAACTGCAAAATATAAACTCAAGATTGCAAGATATAAACTTACAATTCTGCGATAAAAAAAAAAAAATGGTGAGATATAAATTTGCAATTGCAAGATAAAAAGTTGCACCTTTTTATTTAATATTCTGTGGCAGAAAAAAAAGAAAAATGTCATAATTGTGAGATTTAAACTGAGAATTATGTGAAAAAAAGTAATAATTGCAAGATATAAACTCGAAATTGAAAGAAAAAAAAGTCTGAATATTAAGTTTATATCTTGCAATTGTGAGAAAAAGAATTATGAGAAAAACATTGCAATTACCTGTTTTTATTTTATTATTCAGTGGAGGAAAAAGCTTCCATAAGAATTCTATTGTACAAAGACACAGAACATGTTGCGTAATATCCATTAATGGATTACACAAACATACTGTACCACTACGCCTGATTATATGGAGCTCCGTATTGTGGATTGCTCTTGAAAACCAAATGACCACTCGGTTCAAAGCAATGCAACATTTGATGAAACCTTTTAGAGTAGGATCATTTATAATATCTGTGGATGACAGTTGTGCCGTACAGCATGCACTGTAGGCAGGGTATTTCAGAAACACGCAGTAATTGAGGTGCTGTAGGAGGTATGGACCTCACTCTCTTTCAAATGATGCTCCATAAATAAAACACTTCAGCTCGCTGTATGAAGTGTCCTTCACAAACTTTCAGTACAAACTGCACCTCCCAGCACAATGCTATAATCATATACGGGGACTTGAAGCATTCATTTGCAAATGATGAAGGTTAAAGCAATTTTTAAAGTGAGTGGGAGATACTGACTTTAAGTAATGGATTTTAATGTGGTCAAAAATGAGCATAAATATTCTTTTCCTGTAACTTTATGTGTGTTAGTTGTTTGCAATTATTGATTTTCCTGTAATGTGAATGAGTAATACGCCATACAAAAAGTAGTTTAGAGGAGGATAACAAATCAAAACATTTCACCATTAAAAAAATATCCTGGCAACTCTGGTCCATGCAAAAAATAAATAAATAAATAAATAAAATAAAATAAAATAAAATAAAATAAATGTATATGAACTTAAAGGCCCCAGTCTTCATCAATTTTCAATATTCTCATGGAAAGTGAATGATGACAGAGTTGTTATTTTTGGTGGTTTTTGGGTGGACTATGTTTTCAAAAATGAAATGCTCACAAAAATTTAATGTAAATGAAATTGTAAAAGAGAATGAAATGAAACTCAAACACTGAAACACTCATTCACAAGTTGTTTCTCAGTTGTTTCTCAGCCAGAAACATCAAACAATGTTTGGCAATGGTATGGAATTCTGTCATAAAATCCAGAACTGTGTGTAGTGGATATTTCACAAGAGGAAATGCCTGCAGTTCTTTGAGAGATGAAAGAGGAGGAAATTTCCTTGCACAGTGTTCTCTAGATCTTCTACTGACAGCTCATTGTTGTTGATGTGTGGTGATCTGGGAATCCATGGACAGTACAGTACCTGTCATTTGTGAATTTGATTAACAGTGTTGTGTACAGTTACTAGAAACTACTAATCAACCTACTGAAATTCACCTGTAGCTCCATTTGTCATTATTATTTAATTAGCTCACTCCCTTTCCATGTTGTTTACCAGAGTCTGTCCACCATGTGGAAATAAATTAATAATAATAATAATAATAATAATAATAATAATAATTTTAAAAAAAACATCAAAACAGAAATACGTTAGCACACTTGAACTGAGAGCAACAAAACTCAAAAGTCATATCAGAGCAACAAATAACATATTTATTCTTTACAAATAATAATAATAATAATAATAATAATAAATAAATAAATGAATAAAGTGTACAGTATATAGCAATAACATATTATAAGCATTCCGGGTTTCCTGTATGCCACTGTTCAAATGTTTGTGGTCAATTAAATTTTATTTATTTATCTGTTTGTTTATTTATGAAACCAACACATTTATTGAGCAAGGATACATTAAATAGATGAAAAGGGATAGATAATTATAATTTTACAACATTTCTATTTCAAACAAATGTGTTTTTTTTTCAAACTTTCCATTAATCAAAGAATCCTGAAAAAAATATAACAGTTTCCTATAACAGTTTCCACAAAAATATTAAGCAGCAAAATATGAAGATTTCAAAATTGATTATATATAAAGCACCAAATCAGCATATTAGAATTTCTGAAGGATCATGTGACACACTATTACAGGTTTTGCTATATTTTTTAATTATGCAAATTATGCTTTCGTGAGCATAATAGACTTCTTAATAAATAAATAAATAAATAAATAAAACCCCTGAATGGTAGTATTTGTTTGTTTTTTTTGGCAGCCACAGTCCTCAAATATTTCCAAAGTATTTTTCAATGACAGAATTGTTGTCACCCCTTGCATGTGAAAATAAAACAATAAAAAAATAAATAAATAATAAAACAAAACAAAACAATAAACAAAATTAAATAAAAAAATAAGAATGTTAGCACATTGAAAAGAGAGCAAACAAACCCTAAACCTATAATATCAACAAATAGCATACTGTTATTCTTAATAAATTATACAAATAAAAAAAATAACAATAGCATACTGTATAAGCATTCCTGGTTTCATATAAAGTGCATAACATTGTGAGACAAATTAAAGGAATGCACAAATTAAAGGTATGCACAGATGGACTCTGGGTGGCAGTATTACCTCACAAGTATTACATGACTTTTCCTGAGCCCATTCCAAGTGCTGAATAACACTAATTTGTGAGTCCACTGTCACATTATAATACAGTGATTAAAAGCAAGATATACTCCACTATATATAAATATGTTTGATCTTCAATTTGAAAAGTATAACCAAACAAGATAACATATTTGTCTTAAATCTGAATTTCACTAAAGCTACATAAGCATTTAAATTATGCATAATTATTTTTTTTGTGGGAAAACTTTGTATTTCTGAATTCAAAGACTTTAATCTTTTTGACTACCTAATGAAGATCAAAAGGTTCAAAACAATTGTCTAGTATTAAAACAAAGTTTGGGATTATTGTTGCAGTGTGCTGTCACTGGGGGGGTCTTAACCAGTTAAGGTTGGGCCTGGTCAGCTCCTACACAAAAGACCACACGCTCGAGTGTCTGAGGCTCCAGCAGGTGGTGCTCACTCTCCAGTCTGAATGGATTCCCCTCACAGTCCAGTAGTGACAGAAGCACTGTATAAAATGTTTATAAAAAGCCACTGTCCTTCAGATGAGATGTTAAACTGAGGTCCTGCCTCAACCTGCGAAAACCTCCAGTCAAATTACTCCTATTAGTACCTCTCCATGCTTCCTAATAATCTATACATAACAGTCTTTTCTCCACCAATGCCTGCTATGTAGTCAGCATTCTAGTACATTATGGATGCAGTTCACTTAGGTGGGCGCTGCACACTGGTGGAGATTCCCTTCTTGGAGTAAAATGCTTTGAACGGAAGAGTGCAGTCAATGGTTATACATGCAAGGAATTATAATGTGCATGTTGTTTTGCTTTGTTAGAGTGGCAGTAAAGCTAATGTTTTAAAGGAAAGATTTCATCCAAATGCATGCATTGATTTTTTTTATTTTTTTTCCCTGAATAAACACTATGCATTGATTATAGTGGGAGATTGTGGCATAAGAGTCGAGACTAAGATGAGACATTAATATGAGGCTTTCACTTGAGGACAGGAACAGCCCAGCTAAAGCTTCATTGCTAATTAGAGCTGGCTTCAGCCTCATGGTGACATATTGATGGACAGGGATGGAAATCTCTGGAATAGAAGTATGCTGTGAAAAATGTGTTTCCTGAAGTGAGAACATATTGATTCAGGGTATGCGCCAATGAAGCAGGCCTGCAGGATATAAACACTATAGCTTAATTGAAATGAGCATGGATTCGTGCAAAATGGCTCTGTTTTAGAGAGTCAAGTTATTGGCAGATTATCTATACTGCACTGAGATCAAAGATGCAGTGAACTTTGTGGCAGGTGTTCAAAGAAACCCCTTTTTAAAGCAGTGATGGGTTGGTTCTCTAGGTAATATAGGTTCTGAACTGCAAATGTGATTGAAGGCTGTCAGACTGAATTTTAACCCTCTAGGGTACGCAATATGATATCAATGAGGAAAAAATTATTTGTGATGTTTTTCCTGCTTAAAATTGGACACTACAACATCAATAAACATTTTCATAAATTTTTTATTTATTTTTTAAGTTTGTTGCCTCAAGGCAACATTGTACCACAACGGACAAATTTAAACATTTGATATTTTCATGCATAAAAATAAATATATTTATTGTTAACATCATTTTCTTTAACCAAATACTTGAACAGTTAGTTTTATCTAGTTTTTTTTTTTTTTTTTTTTTAATGTATTGCATATCTCATATTTAATAAAATGCAATTTCATATCCATATGTTGCTCTCAGGCAACATTGTACCATTGTGGATCACAAGTATAACCAAACCATCATATCAGTTATTATATCAAAACATTACAATCAGAGTTGTTTAAAGACAAAAAAAAAATTAAAAACAGCATAACCTTATCCTAATATACACCTTATCCTTACAAGCATGCATATACACACACAAGCACATGCATGTAAAAAAATCTCCTTCCTCACTAATGACACCTCACTGCTTGTGAAAGCTAAGAAAGCAATTCCTCTCAACAGAAAAATTGTAACGTGCAGATATAGTATCTGAATTACTATTTTTACAAATGCATTACAAAATTTAGCAAAAATGCAAATACATTTAGAAAATTCTTACTATTTTCCATACAAATATCATATAATTGTATTACAACCTAGCAGGCCCACGTGGCCTCATGTGATTCCATAACAGTACAATGTTGCCTTGAGACAACATGAAGTTTTTTGTTTCCTAAAAATATATCATCAAATGTATTTTATTTCCTAAAATACATTTGATGATATATAATGTAAAGTTTTTGAAAATACTTCTTTACTTGCTAATGAAGGTGACTCAGATTTTTTGTAGCCAATTATATGGATGAAAATTGATGATAAATGCACTTTTCATTGGAGAAAATAGGGAGTCATGTGACGTGCACGTCCTGAAATTGGAAGCAAAATGGACCCCTGTGGGTCATGTGACCAGTTTTTTGCATTTTCATTGATTAGTGTTTGAGTTCTACTACACTGAGATAGCATTTATCAATTAAATGGGTGTCACATTTTATTAAAAAACCCTAAAATAAAGTATGCTGCCTGGAGGCAACATGGTACCATAGTAGAGCATAATGTTCAATAGTTGACATAGCTAAGGGAGATTATAATGCTAAAAGTTAATGTACAGTGCAACTGAGTATTAGCATTTATTTTCTTTGCTCTGTAAACAGTGTGGTTTCCAAAACCTATTCTCACAGGCTGTTTTTGTGTGAAATTAATAATAATATATGCTAAATTACTGTAAAATAATCAGAAAAGTTCAGACAAATCTCCAATGATGTCTGCAAGTGGACAGAATCATATATATATATATATATATATATATATATATATATATATATATATATATATATATATATATATATATATATATATATATATAATGCATGTTTACAGAAATTATTTATAATTTGATTTAAATTAAAGGAATGGTTCACCTAAAAATTTTCTGAAAAGTTACCCATCCTCAGGCCGTCCAAGATGTAGATGAGTTTCTTTTATCATCAGAACAAATTTGGAGAAATTTAACATTGCATCTCTTGCCCACCAATGGATCCTGTGCAGTGAATGGGTGCCATCAGAAGGAGAGTTCAAACAGATGATAAAAACATCAACAATAATTCACAAGTAATCCACATGACTCCAGTCAATTAGTTAACGTCTTATATGTATGAAGTTGCATGTTTGCAATAAACAAATTTATCATTAAGATGTTAAACCGTTGTTTCCTCTATTTATAATGTTGTTTTCTCCAGTGAAAAAAAAAGTTTCCTACATAAGGAGAGAAATATGTACAGATCAAGCACTATTTACAAGTGAAAACAGATCAAAAGAGTTGTAAAGAAATATGTTAGTGGATTTTGATGTGGGAGGGGGATGAACTTCTTCACTGCCTTTTGGCTGGAAGTGCCAGTTCCAAAAAAAGGCCTCAATGACAGATTTTTTTTTCTTTCTTTTCTTATAAACATGCAGATTTTATTTCTTATGTTTTACCTTTTTTCTTTCTTTTTTTTTTTCTCCAAATTTTCATTTTTGGTTAAACTGTTCCTTAATAATGTAAATAATAACAACAATAATACATTTTAAAAATTAACATTTCTGTCACAATATGTAGAAAAAGCCTTACAGTGACTAAAACAAAGACAGTGACTGCCAAAAGTATATATGTAAATGCAAAAATATGTATCTCTTGTTTAACTAGAAACCATTTTGTCTTTAAATGTGTGCTCATTCATTTTTGCTAATTAAAAGTATACCCCTAAAGAAATGGTTAGTCATATTGAGAATATAATTAAAATGATGCAGAGTGACATGACTTCCCAGCATGTGTGAAATCTGCAGTCCAAACTGAATTAAATGCCCTAATGTGCAGTCACTACAGAGCTATAGGACAAAAAGTGACTATGACATGCAAATGCATCTATGACCGTACAAGATGCAGCTTGAGGCTGTCCGATGACGCTGCAATGCAGTAGCCAGCTGCGTACCAGCATGAACAACCAACACAGCTAAATCTAAAAATATCCATTTTATGGATGTATATAGCATAAGATGGAGTAAAACAGACGAAAAGGAGCAAAACAAAAGATTCCAGTGTGAAACGTTATATATCTAAGCAGATACCTAGGCATATAAAGTCTGTGGAAACACTGTGGTAACAAATGAATGTTAAAAAACACCATACTGTACATACAGGTGCATCTCAATAAATTAGAATGTCGTGGAAAAGTTCATTTCAGTAATTCAACTCAAATTGTGAAACTTGTGTATTAAATAAATTCAGTGCACACAGACTGAAGTAGTTTAAGTCTTTGGTTCTTTTAATTGTGATGATTTTGGCTCACATTTAACAAAAACCCACCAATTCACTCTCTCAACAAATTAGAATATGGTGACATGCCAATCAGCTAATCAACTCAAAACACCTGCAAAGGTATCCTGAGCCTTCAAAATGGTCTCTCAGTTTGGTTCACTAGGCTACACAATCATGGGGAAGACTGCTGATCTGACAGTTGTCCAGAAGACAATCATTGACACCCTTCACAAGGAGGGTAAGCCACAAACATTCATTGCCAATGAAGCTGGCTGTTCACAGAGTGCTGTATCCAAGCATGTTAACAGAAAGTTGAGTGGAAGGAAAAAGTGTGGAAGAAAAAGATGCACAACCAACCAAGAGAACTGCAGCCTTATGACAAACAATGTCAAGCAAAATCAATTCAAGAATTTGGGTGAACTTCACAAGGAATGGACTGAGGCTGGGGTCAAGGCATCAAGAGCCACCACACACAGACGTGTCAAGGAATTTGGCTACAGTTGTCGTATTCCTCTTGTTAAGCCACTCCTGAACCACAGACAGTGTCAGAGGCGTCTTACCTGGGCTAAGGAGATGAAGAACTGGACTGTTGCCCAGTGGTCCAAAGTCCTCTTTTCAGATGAGAGCAAGTTTTGTATTTCATTTGGAAACCAAGGTCCTAGAGTCTGGAGGAAGGGTGGAGAAGCTCATAACCCAAGTTGCTTGAAGTCCAGTGTTAAGTTTCCACAGTCTGTGATGATTTGGGGTGCAATGTCATCTGCTGGTGTTGATCCATTGTGTTTTTTGAAAACCAAAGTCACTGCACCCGTTTACCAAGAAATTTTGGAGCACTTCATGCTTCCTTCTGCTGACCAGCTTTTTAAAGATGCTGATTTCATTTTCCAGCAGGATTTGGCACCTGCCCACACTGCCAAAAGCACCAAAAGTTGGTTAAATGACCATGGTGTTGGTGTGCTTGACTGGCCAGCAAACTCACCAGACCTGAACCCCATAGAGAATCTATGGGGTATTGTCAAGAGGAAAATGAGAAACAAGAGACGAAAAAATGCAGATGAGCTGAAGGCCACTGTCAAAGAAACGTCTCGGTTACGTATGTAACCCTCGTTCCCTGAAGGAGGGAACGGAGACGTCACGTCGGATGACCGACGAAATTGGGATCTCGCCAGAGAGACCAATCCACTTCGAGTGTAACTAAACGAGCCAATGGACATTGGCATGCGATTATTGCATCCAGCTGCCGCTGATCACAGCGTGAGCATAAGAGGCAGCTGATGCACCGCATCAATTATGTTTTCGCTGAGGAGCCGAGCCGGCGACCCGGCAGCTCAGCGGTGGTACAGCGACTGTGGCGACGGGACGTGACGTCTCCGTTCCCTCCTTCAGGGAACGAGGGTTACATACGTAACCGAGACGTTCCCCTTTCAGTCGGTCACTCCGAGTCACGTCGGATGACCGACGAAATTGGGATCCCTACCAAAGCGCCACAGGAGCTGCCCCTTCCAGTGCCCTGTGTAGGGCTCCTGACCCTTCCTATAAGGCAGACGATAGGACTGGGCTCTACACAGAGAAGGTCAACTACTGGTGTTCCTTGAACAACCCAAACAGTAGGACTAGGATAACACTGGGAAGCGTGCCCTTCCACTTGGAAGAGGCACACTGCGGAGTCACCTCCTCCCAGAGGGGGTTAAGTGACATTCAAACATGTGAAGTAACCCCGAAGGGCCCTATTGCACATGGAAGTCTCTGAGATGGCTCAGGCTGCATCTTTAGAGATGGCAGAACGTGGTCCGCCAGGGGAAACATGGCTCTAATAAGAATACCGTGGAATACACATATGGGATCCCGACAGGGTCTCTCATATGGGCACTAGCCTCGCACCAGATTTCAAGAATTCATTGGCTGAAGGCCTGGCGCCGGACGCCCCGCCGCGTCTGGACGCCGGAGTGCTGGAGGACTCAACAGGGTTTGCCTGGTTAAGGAACTCTCTGGAGAATTAGGCGTAAGGACGCCGCAAGCCGACTCTGAGCCGGCCCTCTCAGTGCCACTACCCGTTTGAGGTGAGAACACAGGAGGAAACCGGTTCGACACGTAGGCTATAAAACCTAGCGAACGTGTTGGGAGTCGCCCAACCCGCAGCTCTACAGATGTCTGCTAGCGAGGCACCACGAGCCAGCGCCCAGGACGATGCGACACCCCTAGTGGAGTGAGCACGCAACCTGAGTGGGCAGGGCACACCTTGTGCTTCGTAGGCCAAGGTGATGGCATCCACTATCCAGTGGGCCATCCTCTGCTTGGAGACAGCCTTCCCCTTCTGCTGTCCTCCGTAACAGACAAAGAGCTGTTCTGAGGTCCTGAAGCTCTGAGTTCTATCCACGTACTGACGCAGTGCGCGTACAGGACAGAGCAAAGCTAGGGCTGGGTCTGCCTCCTCCAGGGGCAGCGCTTGCAGGCTCACTACCTGGTCCCTGAAGGGCGTGGTAGGAACCTTGGGCACATAGCCGGGCCGGGGCCTCAGTGTTGCACTGGAGTCAGCCGGCCCAAACTCAAGGCACGACTCGTCGACCGAAAATGCCTGCAGGTCCCCCACCCTCTTGATTGAGGCCAATGCAGTCAGGAGTAGGGTTTTCATAGAAAGAAACTTCAACTCGACTGACTGCAACGGCTCAAAGGGGGCAGTTTGTAGGGCTCTTAGCACCAAGCCAAATCCCAAGAGGGAAGGGAGGGAGGCCTCGGAGGATTTAACCTCCTGGCCCCCCTAAGAAACCTGACGACCAGATCGTGCTTCCCCACCGACCTCGCCTCTATGGGGTCGTGGTGGGCAGAAATAGCAGCAACATATACCTTAAGGGTGGAGGGGAACAGCCTACGCTCCAACCCTTGTTGCAAAAAGGAAAGTACGGCTCTGATCAAACATCTCCGGGGGTCCTCCTGGTAAGAGGAACACCATTCGACGAACAGGTTCCACTTCAGCGCATAGGCCCATCTTGTGGACGGTGCTCGTGCTGAAGCGATAGTGAGCGCTACCTCCTGGGGCAGGTCACCTAGAACCTCCGCGTCCCGTCCAGGGACCACACATGAAGTTTCCACAAGTCTGGACGCGGGTGCCAGAGGGTGCCCCGTCTCTGAGAAAGCAGATCCTTCCTCAGAGGAATCGGCCAGGGAGGGGCTGTCGCGAGGAGCATGAGTTCCGGGAACCAGGTCCTGTTGGGCCAATATGGAGCCACTAACAGGACCTGCTCCTCGTCCTCCCTGATCTTGCACAATGTCTGTGCTAGCAGGCTCACTGGGGGAAACGCATACTTGCGCAAGCCCTGGGGCCAGCTGTGTGCCAGTGCATCCGTGCCGAGCGTTGCCTCGGACAGGGAGTAGAACCACTGGCAGTGGGTGGTTTCTGGAGATGCAAACAGGTCTACCTGAGCAACTCCGAACCGACTCCAAATCAGCTGGACCGCCTGGGGATGGAGTCTCCACTCCCCAGGAAGTGCCGCTCGAGACAGCTCGTCGGCCGCCTGATTGAACACTCCTGGGATGTGGATGGCACGAAGGGACCTCAGATGCTTCTGACTCCAGAGGAGGAGGTGGCGGGCGAGTTGCGACATGCGACGGGAGCGCAAACCGCCTTGCCGGTTGATATAGGCAACGGTCGCAGTGTTGTCCGTACGGACCAGAACGTCCCTGCCCCGAAGGCGCCCTCTGAGGCGGCACAGGGCAAGGCGTACTGCCAGCAACTCGAGGCAATTGATATGCCAACGCAGAAGGGGGCCCGTCCAAACCCCTGATACTGCGTGCCCGTTGTACGTGGCACCCCAGCCGGTGGTCGAGGCATCCGTGAATACCACAGCATGCCTGGATACCTGCTCCAGGGGCACTCCTGCCCGAAGGAACAAAGGATCTGACCACGGGCTGAAGGTCTTGCGGCAGGCCGGTGTAATCTGAACCCGGTGAGTACCGCGTTTCCACGCCCACCTCGGGATTCGACCATGAAGCCAGTGCTGAAGCGGTCTCATATGGAGCAGACCGAGCGGAACTATGGCCGCAGCTGCAGCCATATGCCCCAGGAGCCTCTGAAAGAGTTTCAGTGGGACCGCTGTCCTGCCTGATAAAGTCTTGAGGCAGTTCAGCACCGACTGAGCACGTTCCTGGGTGAGGCGTGCTGTCTGGTTGACCGAATCCAACGCCATGCCGAGAAAAGAGATCCTCTGCACTGGCACGAGTTGCTCTTTTCCCAATTGACCCGAAGGCCCAACTGGCTGAGGTGCCTGAGCACCAGGTCCCTGTGTGCGCACAACAGCTCTCGAGACTGTGCAAGTATGAGCCAGTCGTAGAGGTAGTTGAGAATGCGCACACCCCGTTCTCTCAAGGGAACAAGGGGCCGCCTCTGCGACTTTGGTGAAGACACGAGGCGAAAAGGGACAGCCCGAAGGGCAGGACCTTGTACTGATATGCCCGACCGTCGAACGCGAATCGCAGGAATGGCCTGTGTCGCGGGAGAATCGAAACATGAAAGTACGCGTCCTTCAGGTCGATTGCTGCAAACCAATCTAGGGGACGGACGCATCCAAAAATGCGTTTCTGCGTCAACATCTTGAACGGCATCTTGTGAAGTGCACGGTTCAAAACTCGCAGATCCAAGATCGGTCGTAACCCACCGCTTTTCTTGGGCACAATGAAGTAAGGGCTGTAAAACCCCGACCTCATATCGGCTGGAGGGACCGGCTCTATTGCATCCTTCGCCAGTAGGACTGCAATCTCCGCGAGCAAGACAGGGGCATCGACGGCTTTGACTGAAGTGAACCGGATGCCCCTGAACTTGGGGGGGACGCCGGGCGAACTGAATCGCATAGCCGAGTCTGATGGTCCGCAGGAGCCACCGGGACGGGCTGGGGAGCGCTAACCAGGCTCCGAGAGACCGCACCAGCGGGGCCAACGGGCCCACCGACATGCCCGCGGTGGGGCAGCGAGGTGGAACACAGGGACCGGCCCCAGGGCCTGTGACGGCCTGGCCTGTGACGGCAGGGGGCGGGGTCTGGGTGTGTAGTGTAGCACTCACCTGATTTCTCCTCGCGTGGGAGGAGACACAGGAACCCGGCTTGAGGCTTGTGACAGCCCGGCGTTTGACGACTTGAAGCGGGGACTGGAGTGCTACTGCCCTTACCTGCCTCCACGAATGGGCAGGAGGGGTGCTCTTGGGCACCACCCGCTGCCTGCTGGCGAGAGAGGAGGAGGGAAGCGATCCTGTGATGCACGGATCACCACTCTCCTCCTCTTGAGACCCGGAGATTGAGGAGACCGCTCTTTACTGATGTTTTGGGTACCGCTGGCTGCTGGGCCAGAGGCGGAACAAAATGAACAAAAGATACTCCACCCGGCCCTCCTCCGGGGGAGGGAGTGGTGCAGTCACCATCTCCCGATGAGCAGTCTCCTCCATCTCTGGGTCGACCGTCCCAGGGCCTCTTGCACTTGCGCTTGCCGCCAGGTTTGGCGGGGGCCTGGACGGGCTGGGCGTCCTGCCTGCGACCGGCTCCACAACGCTGCCTGGTGAAAGGCTGCTGCGGCTGCGCGGGAGCGGGGGCGGCCGCAGGGGGGCGCCCACGGCGACGAGCAGGCTGAGTGGCTGCAGCCGGAGTGGAAGCAGCAGGTTTCCTCCGGCGCATGATGTGTTTGCCTCAGTCTGCTTCTGGGCTGCCGAGAACTGCTGGGCAAAGCTCTCGACAGCGTCGCCGAAAGGGCCGGTCTGTGACACGGGAGCATTCAGGAACTGTACCTTCTCCTGCTCCTTCATGTCAGCGAGACACAGCCAGAGATGGCGCTCCTGGACATCGCACGACCCAGAGACTGTGCGGTCACCTTCGTCACTCGTAGCGCGAGGTCCGTCGCAGCACGCAGCTCATGTAGAACCGCCAGGTCGTGACCACCCTCGTGCAGGTCTTTCAGTGCTTTGGCCTGGTGGACCTGCAGCAACGCCATAGCGTGGAGGGCGGAAGCCGCCTCCCCACAGGCTCTATAAGCACTGCCAGTTAGACCTGACGAATACTTAGAGGCCCGTGAGGGGAGACACGGATCACCCCGCAGGGTGGAAGCGGCTGTTGGACACAGTTGCATGGCCACAGACCGTTCCACCGAGGGGATGCCCGCATACCCCAAAGCGGCTCCACCATCGAGGGTGGTGAGAGCGGAAGAACTACAAGATGTGTTTCGGGCAGTGAAAGGTGCCCTCCACGATCTTGTCAGCTCCTCATGCACTTCCGGAAAGAATGGCACCGGAGGGGGGCGCTGAGAACCAGCGCCACCCCCACCGAGGAACCACTCGCCCAGCCTCGAAGGATCGGGACACGGTGGCTTTTTAGGATTCCACACGAGCCCGACATTCTCGGCGGCCCGGGAAAGCATAGCCGTCATCTCTGGGTCTGGCACGGACAACGCTACCACACCCGAAGGGGGCAACGCAGCCGGGTCGTCATCCCCGGAGAGAGAGGGCCCGCCCTCCGATGCAGTGATCGACATCTGGTCGTCAGAGGGGGCACCGAAGGAAACGCGTGGCCAGCGCGCTCCTTCGGCAGCTCCACCGGCTGCGGAGTGCTTGAGGGGTGAGGAGCTCCACTTGGGGAAGCCCTCACCGTAATCCTCAATCACCTCTGACTCCACCGGATCCAGTGTGCACGCCGGATCACGGCAGGCAGAGGGACTCTGCCATGTTTGACATAGCAGAGTCGCACTCCGAGATGGTCATGTCCCCGCAAGAAGAACATGAACCATCCACGAAAGCCACCTCAGCGTGCTGAATGCCCAGACACGTGAGGAAGCGATCGTGACCGTCCTGAGGCGCCAGGAAACGACCACGCCCAGAAACGCACGGGTGAAAAGACATCTTTAAAAAGACGCGATCACCCGTGTTGCTCTTTTAGAGAAATTGCTCTTTCAGAGAAATGCTCTTTTAGTGCTGAAGCACGCAGGGGAGCTGGCCACCGCACACTCCTAGTGTGGCTGTCAGCAGGAAGACGATCTTTCTCTCCCGGACACCGTGACCACCGCTGCCGCGCCGTAACGCCCGCACTCGCTCGCAGAACACTCTCTTGGAAGGGAGAGCAGTAGCTTTAACCACTACCGCTCGGCTCCGAAGCGAAAGGATAATTGATGCGGTGCATCAGCTGCCTCTTATGCTCACGCTGTGATCAGCGGCAGCTGGATGCAATAATCGCATGCCAATGTCCATTGGCTCGTTTAGTTACACTCGAAGTGGATTGGTCTCTCTGGCGAGATCCCAATTTCGTCGGTCATCCGACGTGACTCGGAGTGACCGACTGAAAGGGGAACCTGGGCTTCCATACCACCTCAGCAGTGCCACAAACTGATCACCTCCATGCCACGCCGAATTGAGGCAGTAATTAAAGCAAAAGGAGCCCCTACCAAGTATTGAGTACATATACAGTAAATGAACATACTTTCCAGAAGGCCAACAATTCACTAAAACTGTTTTTTTTTTTTTATTGTTGGTCTTATGAAGTATTCTAATTTGTTGAGATAGTGAATTGGTGGGTTTTTGTTAAATGTGAGCCAACATCATCACAATTAAAAGAACCAAAGACTTAAACTACTTCAGTCTGTGTGCATTGAATTTAATACACAAGTTTCACAATTTGAGTTGAATTACTGAAATAAATGAACTTTTCCACAACATTCTAATTTATTGAGATGCACCTGTAGATGGCCAAAATGTTTTGCTCAGGCTCACTTACTGTAACAGTGTAGCACATGAACCATTGCACACTAATAAATACCTCGCTACTCTCACAGGTTTCATAAGATCAGAGGCCTAACCTGTTAGTGGGAGTGATGAAAAGAGCACACAGTCATGCAGCTTTAGCATATACCATTCAATTGACTCTCCCACTCTGCAAATTACCAAATATATTTATAAAATGACAAGTGTACCTGAGAGAATTTTGTGACAAGTGAACTTCAAATAGCCTAATTTGTTCTGCTTCAGCAGCTCTCCTCTCTCTCACACAGTACATTTCTCATGCTTTAATATATAAGCAATCAAAAAGCATCTTCTCTCATGCTACACAGGGCTCGACATTAACGCTTGTCCGGGACAAGTGAATGTGTTGGACGGGCAAGTGAAAGAGAAATTGACTTGTTCAATCGGACAAGTAACTTGAAAAAGTCAATACCAAAAACAGTAATGACTGCCTTTATTTATGATATAGCCTTTGTTATAGGGGTGTACAATATATATTGTTTGCGATAATTTTGTAATTTTTGTTTTAACGAGTATATTGCAAGAATCAAACAAAACACACCTACAGAGTGCACGCATACATTACGTAAAGAAGTCTAGATTAGACTAGCGCACGTGCGAGTGCGTTCTTTTACTGCATGATTACTGCATGATATTACAATGCATGAAGAATGATCAGAAAATATCACACGAAGATCGAGCACCGTTTTTTTTTTTTTTTTTGCTTCAAAAATCATCATGATTACAAATATCACAACAGTTCAATAAACAAGAAGTTAACATTAAGAGACTTACGTTTTAGACACCATATTTCCTGTTTTTACTCCATTTCACCAACAAAAATAACTCCAAACACAGCCACAGCACTGTTTTGAGTCTCTGAGCAACATGACGGCGTTTCGTTCCTGAATGAATCAATCAACCGTTTAAATGATTCGGTTCAGTCGTAATGACTCGCTTATTAACAGTGACTTCCCAGATAGCACACGTACGTCTGCAAGATGTCTGTTAAAGATCTTTTGATCTGGAAAGCATCTGCTGTGTACAAACGTCTGACAGACGTCTTTCAGATGTCAGTTTTACATACATTCTAAATCATAAACATCTTAAACACATCTAATAGACGTCTATTTGACAACTAAAAGGAAACGTCATATAGACATATTGCAGATGAGTAAACAATCTAAAAAATACGTCTTGCAGATGTAAATGCAGACATCAAATAGACGTCTCCGAGATGTACGTGTGCTATCAGGGTTGATGCCACCTACTGGTGGTTTTAATTTCACATTTACAGTGTTTTTTTTTTTTTTTTTAATAATTTCAAATATCAGTATTCAATGTTTTATGAATGAAAACATTATTCATTTGTAACTGCAGGTTAAAGCATTCCATGTCCCTCAGTGCTGCATTAACAGTGGGTAAATACAGTATATCTATTCCACTTCAGATGCAGCTTGTGTTTCCTCTGCATTGCAAAGATGAATTTTTTTTATACTGATTTCATTTGTTTGGTAACAGCCCAAATGTCTTATTATACTAATTGACTGATTAAATTGAACTCTAATTTAAAAACTTAAAATTAAAGTTTGAAAATGATGAAAATTCATATATATATAAAAAAGAAGTAAATATTAGCATTTTATTTTTAAGTTTACTATAAAATAATTGTATTTGTATTTAATACTCCCTTTGTATTTTAACATATAATAGTATTATCACACTTTATTATTTTGTCCATTATTTCATTTAAAATGAAAAATCTAACTAAATAAACAATGTGTTTTGTATAACTACAATAAATAATTATATTTATAACTCAATTTTTAAATAGATTTTTTTTTTTCTCTCCGGGCAAGTAACTTTTATACTCAGACAAGTAAATGACAAATTTACTTGTCCGAAAGACAACCACATGAGAATGCTTAATGTCAAGCCCTGCTACATATTTGCGAATCAACGTTTCATTCATTGCCTATAGAGTGGCCTGAAGGTCACCAGGTGTTTTCTTTCCACTGCTTTTTTTATTTCAAAAATGGCTTAATGTTCACTGATGATGGTGTTACGAAAGACTGAAGCCATTCCAAGTCATCTTTAAAATATTGTGTACATCAAACGGACAGTTCATACCTTCAAAATTAAAACTGTAATCGTTTACTCACTCTCATGTTGTTCCAAACCTGCATGATTTTCATCTGTGGAAAAAAAGAAGACATTTAATTCTAAACCACAGGATATCTTGCTTAACATTTCACACTGCTCATGTGTTACTCAGAGAATGTGAAAATAAGGGCATGCGATTGGGTGTCTTTTGCTAAGTATGTAGGCAGAACATTCTAACACTGCATCTTTCACGCTGTACAAATTTGGCTCCGCAAAAGCATAAATAACCTTGCTTCTAAATTAGAAGTGTGAAACATGCCTTTACCTGGGGTTACAAGTGGGTTTAGAAAGAAAATAACCAGGGTTTAGCACAGTGTGAAAAGCCCTATTTGATGAATATCAATGGTGTCCTGTGTTGTTTGTCACTTTGCATGCAAGACTAGTACATTCTAGGGTCCTGACAAGCCAAACAGAAAGTTATAAAAACATTTTAATGAGCAATGAGCACAAAATGTAAATAAAACCACCTGATTAAGGCATAGCAAATGACTGACGGCAGAAGTAACAGCTACTTTAATGTTTGACTCAACTGTCGTCAACATGTTCTAATAAAGGAACAGTGCTAATATTGTGTGACAATTACCAGAGCATGCAGTCAAGTACAAGAACTCAATTGCAAAATTTAGGGGTGGATTACCGGCACCCCTAAATGTTACCAGCAGGCACGATTAACCGGTAGATTTTTTACTATCATCGCGTTTACACACTCTCTTGATGTTTCTGTGCTATGGGGTCATTAAAACGTATCATTTGTCCATGTTTTTTAAGCATTGTGGTTTAAAAACAAGTGATCTTAAGCTGTTGAAATGCAATTAGCAGCGAAAGAGAACTCATTTCACTATAAGCGCACGCTGTCTAAGAGAGGTGCACGCATATGAAGGCGGTGCTCATATTTCTGTTATTTTTGCCACTTTATAGGCCTTTAATAGTTAAATACACACACTTGTATGTGTCAAAATGCCCGTCTTTGCAAGTATCCTCATAAACAGAGTAATTAAGGTATTAAATGAAAGCAAACAGCTGAGAAAAAAACACATGTAACAGTATATTGGGTCTGGGCAGCTCTTAAAGTGACAGCAGTATAATATGTGTGTCATTAATGTTAATCAAATCTCTCACTGCTCTCGACTAAATCACTTTTGTTACTCTAATAAGAAATATATATTTAATTTACACACACACACAGTGAATAATATGCAGCGTTTCATACATTTGATTACTTTCTACAATGTATGTAGCATTTTTTATTTATTTGTTCTATTTTTTGTTTGTTTGTTTGTTTGTTTTGTCCTATTGCTTGTAATTACTTATTAAATCACTAACTGTTTACTTGTGTAGCACCCCCTACCTCCTTTTGTAACGGTTTAGTAAGGGGCAGCACCAGGTTCAATAAAGTGCCTAGAGATGTTGTATTAAAAGGCCCCTCTGATGTCACTGAATGAAATACTTCTCTTGTATAAAGTTACTCAGAATAAAATCTATGCTCACACAAGTTCACTGGTCAAGAATAAAACTCATTTGAAAAAATAAAACACTTGAAGACGACAAAATATAAATAATTTAATTAAAGTGGAATTTAAAGAGTAGAAATAGCTGAAATTTCAAATTTCAAAGTATTCACACAAACAAGTTGATCTCAAATTTGGTACAATTTAACCCCAAAAAGGGTAATATCACAAATGACAGAATTACTGAATTGACCTCTGTGACAAATACACTTAGTTAGTTGAGCAAACTTACACACTTGAAATGAAGTGTACACAGTAACGCACTTTGGATGTCAAAAATATTACTCTGAATACTCACAGTTCTGAAACGCGCTGAATAACACTGTATGAACTGATATTACACACACACTCACAACCCACCCCGGAGCAGGCCTGAATCGTGGCTTGAGTACGTAGTGGCCGTGGAAACGGAAAACTGGCCTCTTCACTCTCCTGAGTGTAAAACATAAGCAAACAAGTGTACCTGGATTCCTTTATGAACTGTGTAATGATCGTGAAACACCGTGGCAGGCCTCCTACAGATCCTCGTCCTGCAACTGTCCCGGCCGGCCGATGTAGGTCACACTCCAACGCAGCCAGAGGAACCCCAGACCTCACGGTAGGGCTAGCTCGATACCGATCCCGATCCGATACCAAAAATTCTGAGTATCTGCCGATACCGATATTGATCCGATACAAGTGCATTTTTTTTTTTTTTACTTTAGAATTTCTATAACTCATTGTGTGTTGACCTTATCATCACTATTTTGTGTTACACACAATCTACTAAATATTGACAACTTCATTCTAAAGAAAAATAAGAAACAAAAAATCATAATCTATGACAAAAATGCTATCATAAACTAGGTTAGTGGACAATTCGGTAGGAAAAGTTTTATAAATTCAAATTTTATAAAATCTAAACTTTTAGTGCGGAAAAAAACATTTAGTGGGGAACAAATAAAAGTGAATAAGTGTAGGACTAAATCTGGTAAAATGTTACACATTGCTCTTTGTATTGTTGTAAAATGCATTCATGAAAAACAAGTAATATATTTATATATAAATATATATTATAAATTAAAAGACATTTGTTTTAAATGAATAGCACAGTAATGAGGCAGCAACATATGATAGATAAGACGAACAAGACAGGCTATTAATAATTTTTCATTGTGCAAAAGTATAATACGAAAGGCTCCAATACAGAGCGGCACAAAGCGCATCCCGTGCGCAGAATGATGCGCTTGAAGCAACACGGAATCACAGCATGCAGGCATAGGCGCTCCGCAAGAAGTTCAAAGCACAAAGTGAAGAGCTAATAATGATTTAGAAACATCACGAAACTCCAGCAAGATAAAGTAGGCTACTTTTATGCAAAATCATTTATCTTTATTTACAGATCAAGTATATTAGGAACATTTAATAATCTTGGAGAGAGTTTCATCGTTTTAACTGTAGTAACCGAACACGCGACGCAGTTTGAACGCTGAATGGAGGATGACAGACAGCCGCAGCGGAGCGAAGAGTTATGTGAACTTGACTTGGGTAAATATTCATTTGTACTTCACATTCAATTACACAACGGCTTCAGACCACTTGAAATATAGTGCGCGAAAACTTTATTGTACTTTATAATGTTTTTTTTTTTTTTTATTTATTTATTTTTGTGTGTGTGGCTTTCCTGGGGCTTAACAAAAACAGAATAGTATACGTAGAATATCGGATTTGGATTGGCCTCGTCTGACCGATAACGTTACCCCGATCCGGCAAAAAAAAAAAAAAAAAAATGCCAGTATCTGAGTGATAAGTTACCGATACTGAATATCGGATCTGCGCACTTCTACCTCACGGTGATCTGGGGCCCTATCTGGTCTCCCTCGTGTCGATTACACGACAAATTCACGAAGATTTCAGCCCTTTTTTCAAAGTTATTTTTGAAGATAACTTTTAGCACAGTCTGTTTCAACGCTGAAGACCAGCGAGTGACGTAACCATAACGGAAAAAACGAACACGGAGAATCCAAACATAAACAGAATAAACTTAACAACTCGTGTATACACACGCACCATATACACTTAAAAGTATTAATACGATGATTTATCGATTAATTCACTGTATTTACTGTAATCTGTCAGCTCTCTCCTCACTGCTCCTCTCTTGTCTCTCCCCTCTTCCTTATTAACCACTCACATCTTTATTTTTCCCCGGGTGGGAGGGATTTAACACATACAAACCAATGAAAATAAAGATCAACCTAACACGTATGGCACAAGCAAGTTTCTTCACCTGTGCACCCCAATCAACTTTAATACCAATAACGGTATTCTTAAAGACACAAGCACACATATTTTGTGACTCAGTATATGAAGTGTTAGACTCCATTAACATTTCAGTTCTGAATGAGAGACTAAATTAAACAAAACAACAGTAAATGAAACAATATAACCCACTACATTCTAGAATTATATTCTAGTGGGTTACACGTGTATTCGGTGAGCTTCAATTTGTTTATCTTCTTTTTAATTTAGGCTCGTATTTTTATTTTATATATATATATATATATATATATATATATATATATATATATATTTGACACTGGTGACAAGAACTATGAGAATTCTATATTATAAAAATATATATCATAAAGACCTTATTTACAGCAAAAATAACTTTATTGTTATAATATTCATTCTTGTGAAATAAAATATACTCATATCGTGATATAAGATTTTGGTTATATCGCCCACACCTAGCAAAATTTATTAAATTGATTTTTTTTATTTTTTTATATATATATATATATATATATCAGTTATCAGTATTTTTTGTTTATGTTTCACTAGCAGTATCACTCACCTAACAATAGATTTCAGTTACCAACGCTGTTGTAGAAATTTATTCATAGCCAGCATTATTTAAAGCGAAATTGTCACATAAAAGGGAGGTTACCAAGATAAAAATTAGTAATATTCAGCTGGTCAGCTGATCTCCAAAAATCAACTCCCATGAGACGACCTGCTCCATTTAAACTGAATCTGCTTTTAATAGCCTACTCATTGGTGTCTTCACCTCATGTGAGTCTACATGATTTTAAACAATTTTTTTCAAAAGCTCCAAGGGTAAAACTTTTTTAATGAGGAAATAATTACCGAGTGCACCTTTAAATAATTGAGGAATAAAGAATGAAGATAAAAACATCAAGCCAAGCATTCGTGGATGAATTATTGATGATTTAGTCAGTAGCAGGGTTCTTATTAGGAATCTAATTTCTTTATTAAACAAATGAATTTAGTTTAATTGAAACAGTATTAAAAATATTAAAAGTCGGATCCCCAGAAGTCCTTGCTAATCCCTGTTGGGTAAAACTAACATTAGACTTTAAACAAAAACTTTCTCTCTCTTTCTCTCTGTGTGTGAATTTTCTTTTAAAATCTACTCTTTTTTCTCCAGCTCTTCAGTTTCAGTGTCTGTATGATATGAAAGTGAGGACACTCACTCAACTTTGATAATGCTGGAGGTGCATCACTCAGACAGTCTGTCTTTGTGAATAATACTTGTGTCATTGATAATGCTAAAGGTTATTGCCATGCTTGACCGCAAGTTTAAATTACCTGCCTCCCTGCCTGAGACTTATCTGAAAAGAGCAAGGGTGTTATAAGTCACACTTTTTCCTGGTGACATTTGGCCCTCTACTGACTTAATAGACCATCACCTTCTAGGCAGTGCTGCCATTGCTCAGTATCATTTACAAATGGGGAATTTCCTCAGACAGACTGTGAAAGACATTAATATGTTTAATTCAAACTGTTAATTGAAGTACAAGTATGAATATCTGTTTAAATTCAGTCTAAAACCAATGAGGTATAAAAAAAACTCATTTTAAAACTGTCTACAATGCAAGCAGGTAGAATGACACCAATGTTGTAATGCATGATTTCAATATTTAAGTAAACGTTTCAGTCTGAGATTGGGTGATTGTCATAATTTTAAGCATCTACACCAAATCCAGTGTCTCCAGCATAATCTCAATGCCTGTTAGGAAACCAAAACATGTCAGTGGACTGTTAAGCAGCATACTTGTGCACTCTGATATGAGTTACACGTAATCTGTCTTGAAGTCTAAAACTTCCAACAGGGAGGCTGAAATTACCACCATGAAATATGCATAAGATATTGTAATATTTTTCTGGCTTGTTTTCAAAGTTAGGTAAAAAAATATCCACTCAAGTCAGGTGGGAGTCAATATTTCATGAGAGTAGCCCAGAATGAACTGGCATCCCTGGTATGTTGTATAACAAGCACCTGGTGGGATGAATTCAAAAGAGAAAAGGAGAAATGGAAATGCAACCCCTCCAGAAAACATTGCAATGTTCTAAAGCCCTGTTATAGTGCTTTTCTCTTTTTATCCTGGAAAATGGCTTAGGTGGATGTGGGCACTGGGGCAGTTTCCAGACTGAAGCATACATCGCATCAATTTTGAGTTGTGACATCTTGTTCATTTGGGTTTTTTCTTTGTTTAGAGGTCTAACACCTTTGCTTTGTTCAAAAACTCACTGAGCTGCACAATAGACTCAACTCACACCTCAGTTCAAAAGAGTTTGCCGTTAGCATATTGCTAAGCTAACAACATGATACATGAAAATTGGCATAGAAACAGTTTTCACGCAGAAATTGCTAGTAAATTTCACAAATAATTACTAAGAATCTGCAAGTAACACATTAAATTAAATGTGAAATCTTAAATAGAAAGACTGAAATAGTATTTCAAAGCAGAGTCCTGCACACGGGCGACGGGTGAACCGCAAAAATTGACGTAACGGGTGGAATAATATTGACGTGTCGGGTGTGGGTCGGACTGGTGACAGGCACGGGCGGGTTGCGGGTACAATTATAACCAAGACTATTTCGACTTAATCCAGTACACGCTGATAGGCAGCTCCTTTCAAATTGTCCCGTGCTTGTGTTCGCGCGCTCTGTCTGAAGACCGGGGTAGGGTTGCACCAGCCATTCGTAAGTTCTTACTTAAATTAGAACGTTAAGTCCACACTAGAGGCTTAGTAACTACTAGCTAGTTTGTAACTAAATCCACACATTATTTGGTTGCACCAGTTGTTTGTAAGGCAGGACGCAGCAAGTAGTTCATAAGCTCTCCGTAAAGTAATGCGTAGTCGCATAATATGACGTTTACCCTAAATCGTCCAATAGAAACCTTCAAATACGCGAGCAAAACTTGTTTAAATGCTATTAATGTTAATTTATCCTTCATTCTAACTTCTATTGCCTCACGTATACTAACGGTAAAAACAAAGTTTCCATTAAAAAAGATACATTAATAACATTAGTCTACATGTAACCTATTTTTATATGTAAATAACATTCAGAAACTGTATTTGAAATAAATAAGTATCAATAAATACTGAAAAAAAACATAAGAAAACATAAGGAATGCCATTTACTTATTATTTCATCTGACATGCGTAAACACGGACCGAAGTGCACAGAGGCGCGCTGTAGATGGGGTGTTGAAGACGCGCTAAAAAAAAAACAAAGTACGTTTATTCACATATTGTTCTCCCTCTCTTAATATGTTCGTGAGTGTAAATGTCAGCAGCATCATATATGCCTAAAGGATTGAAGGTTGTCGGGTAAAAGAATTGATGCAGTTGCTGCAGTTCACTCAGTCTGCTATTCTATTCCAACCGATACTCCTGATCAGACGCTTCCGTAAATATTTAGTTTATACGTAGAGTTAGACTTCAACTAAGTGTAATGGTGCAACGAAAAAATATTTAGTAGTGCGTAAGTTGTAACTTAGTGCCCATTTACGTCAAAGCTAGGCTAAGTTGTAATTTACGTACAGCTGGTGCAACCGGCCCCTGGTGCAACCGGCCCCGGGCTTCTACAGCGGGATTTGCAAACACTGAGCACTGTAGTCAATCGACAGCTGTATTGACATTGATTTACAGCTGTAGGTCTAGTGATTATATTAAAGGGAGCGCTCTTTGCTCGCTTTTCTGTAGTTAATCTATTCACAGTTTGAATAAAAGATTTAGTCTATTTCTCATTCTAAAATAGGCCTAACACATATTCAATGTTATAAAGTTCATATTTGACTAATCTAAGCCTTTTAGACTTGCTTAAAATAGATTGGTCACATGTACGCAATAGTTTTATATTGTTTTTACACGTTGGATGTTGTGCGTGCTCTCTCTCTCTCAGTCTCTCTCTCTCTCAGTGTCTCTCTCTCTCTCAGTGTCTCTCTCTCTCTCTCTCTCTCTCTCTCTCTCTCTCTCTCTCTCTCTCTCTCTCTCTCGACACTGCTGCCAGTCCTACATATTTTTATGCAGCCTATAAAGTTAATTGTTTTTATAGGTCATGAAGGAAAAGAAGGAATATTTGGCTTATTAATCTAAGCCCTTTAGACCTGTTTACAGTAGATTGTTCACATGTACGCAATAGTTTTATATTGTTTACACGTTGAATGTTGCTTTCTCTCTCTCTGTTAACTTGTTGGGCTGCGTGTGTTAAATGTTATTATTAATTTTTAAACGCATTAACTCAGAATGACTTGTTAATTGCTTGTTACATTAAAAATAATATAAAGGTGTTTTGTCTGCCTTTTGTAGATTTAATGCGGGTGCGGTTTGGTTCGCGGTTTTTATGTCAAACGGGTCGGGTCGGGTTCGGAATTAAATTAGTGTTGCTGTCGGATAACGGGTCGGGTATTCGGTTAACTACTGCGGGTGCGGGTTTATCAAACAGGACCCGTGCAGGACTCTATTTCAAAGGCTACAGTACATTCACACTGTGAGCCTTAGTGCTCAATTTCGAATTTTGCTCAGATCTGTTTTTTTTTTTTTTGGTATAGCTGTTCACATTTTTGTTTTAAATGTGGCCAATATCAGATTTCCAGTGTAAACAGATCATGGTTCTGAATTGACCTGCATGCCTAAAAGAACAATACGAACAAGGTTGCCAGGTTTTCAGAACAAAATCCACCCAATTGCTTCTCAAAACTAGCCCTTCATCACGTTCATATCATGTTCTGGGGAAAAACAACCCACGGCAACAGTGGAAAAAGTATCCCAATTCCGAGGGAAAACTGTGGACTTGGCAACACTTGCGCAGCACACTGTCATATACAGAAGTAAACACGTCAAGTAAGCATTTATTTATCATGTGATCTGCTGAAGAAGGCAGCGAAATTGTGCACAGGCAATATAAAAAAATAAAGACAAGTATATGACAGAAAAGAGCCGAATTTTGAAACTTTTATGATACGAGCCCTCATGTTTTGCTTGTATGAGTTGTCACTGTAGTACTTATGAGTTCTGACAACTTTATTTCCACTGACTACCTTTCGCAATTATCTTGATAACTTTGGATATGTAAAATCTTTTAAGTGACTCCCATTGAGCGCAGAATCATGACGAATGTTGATCTAGAGTGTCAAATTACCTTTTATATTTAAATTTTCATTTTATAGTTTTCATTTTAATTTAAAGTTTTAGTTATTTTGTGCTATTTAGCCTTATTTTGATTTTTATTTAACTTGAGTTTTAGTAATTTTAGTACTTAAACTTATTTTCCGTTTTTAGCCAATTTTTTTAAGCTAATATTTATATTTTATTTTTAATTTTCCAATTAACAAAAACATGCATTTTAAATATTTTTAATTAACAATACCAACACTGCATAGATTATACAAATAGTACATTTTAACTAAATGTAACTATTTCAATCAATATTATTTGGTACAGGATTTCATAATAGTTATAAAAAACGTCTCACGGTTACGTATGTAACCCTAGTTCCCCGAGGGAACGAGACGCTGTGTCGAACGCTTTGGGAACGCCTTCAGCAAGACCATGCTCTGAAACGTGTGTAATCAAACCAATGAATGGACGCGATGTCACGGACGGGGTGACACATGACCAGGAAGCTATAAAAGCACATGAGGTGGATACACCGGCAGCTTCTGGAGAATGAGGGAAGCGCTAGCAGGGATGCCGGAAGTATGGCAGGAGATGCAGCATCTCGTTCCCTCGGGGAACGAGGGTTACATACGTAACCTTGAGACGTTCCCCTTCAGGAACTCGAGCTGCGTCGAACACTTTGGGAACGAGATGCCCACGCCGCTAGACTTTCAAGTCCCTGCGTAATGTGTATGAACTTCAGCACAGCTACGGCAAAAGGACGGAAGAACCAGGAGCGGTACGAATGTCAAGATCGTAGAACCTGACAAAGGTGAGCGGCGTAGACCAGCCCGCAGCGTTACATATATCCTGCATAGCCACACCCGACAGGAAGGCCTTAGAGGCCGCCACACTTTCGGGTGGAGTGAGCCTTGACCCCTAAGTTTGAAGGAAGGCCAGAGGACTCGTATGACATAATAATGGCATCAACAGTCCACCTACTGAGGGTCTGCTTAGTGGCAGGAAACCCTCTCTTGGAAGGACCATAGCAAATGAATAACTGGTCAGACTTCCTCCACATGGCAGCTCTTTGGACATATGCATCCAGTGCTCGCACTGGACACATGCAATTTAGCTTCTGCTCGTCAGGCTCCCGAAAGGGAGGAGGACAGAATGCCTGAAGTACGACAGGCCGTGGTACTGAGGAGGGCACTTTAGGGACGTACCCCGGCCTGGGGTACAGAAAAGCTTTGGCCAAGCCGGGCGCAAAGTCTAGGAAGGAGGGGGCCACTGACAGGGCCTGCAAATCTCCGACTCTCTTCAGTAATGTGATAGCTAACAAGAAGACAGTCTTAAGTGTCAGAACTCGACCTGAAACCTCCTCTAAAGGTTCAAACGGAGGTTTACAGAGAGCCTCCAGGGCCACGGCCAGATCCCACGGGGGGATACGAGATCGTATGGGAGGCCGCAGCCTCAGCGCACCGCGGAGGAAACGTGTAACCAGGGGGTGTCTTCCCACAGACTGACCACCGAGAGGGGCGTGGTAAGCAGTTATAGCCGCCACGTACAACTTCAGGGTGGAGTGGGTAAACCCTGCAGATAATCTAGCCTGCAAGATCTCCAACACTGAACCGACCGGGCAGTTAACTGGGTCAAGCTGGTGATCTCTGCACCATGAAGTGAAAAGGTTCCACTTTAGGCCATACAGTTTCCTCGTAGAGGGAGCTCTGGATTGGAGGATGGTCTCAACAACCTCAGTTGAGAGACCAGAAGCTACGAGTTGTGCCCCCTCAGGGGCCACACCCACAGCTTTCACAACTCCGGGCGGGGGTGAAAGATGGTGCCCCCCGCCTGTGAGAGGAGATCCCTCCTGATGGGAATCTCCCATGGAGAGCCGTCGAGAAGGGGAATCAGGTCCGAGAACCATACTCGGCCCGGCCAGAACGGGGCTACTAGTAGCAGATGGACCCCGTCCCGGCGCACTCTCTCCAGAACTCCTGGGAGCAGAGCAATCGGGGGAAAAGCGTACAGACGAAGCTTCGGCCAAGTCTGTACCATGGCATCCAGCCCCAGCAGAGCTGGATGAGTCAGAGAGTACCAGAGGGGACATTGCGATGTCTCTTGAGTCGCAAAGAGGTCCACTTGAGCCTGGCCAAAACCTCTCCAAATTTGCTCCACCACCTCGGGGTGAAGCATCCATTCCCCAGGCCTCGGCCCCTGTCTCGACAGGATGTCTGCTCCCATATTGAGGTGCCCAGAATATGCACTGCTCTCAGCGAGAGGAGTTTGTCCTGGGACCACACAAGGATCTGGTGCGCCAGCTTGTACAAGGAGCGCGAACGCAGACCTCCCTGGTGGTTGATATAAGAGACCACCGATGTGTTGTCGGTGTGCACCAACACATGGCGATCTCTCAGGTCTGGGAGAAAGAACTTCAGTGCTCGAAATACGGCCAGCATCTCCAGGCAGTTGATGTGCCACGTGAGATATCGGCCGCTCCACAGACCGCGGGCAGGGTGGCCACTGATGACCGCACCCCAACCGGTGAGGGACACATCTGTCGTTAGCATTACACGACGACAAGGAACTCCCAACACCGGCCCCTGTGACAAAAACCAAGGTTTCCTCCACATGGCTAAGGCACGAAAGCATCGCCGCGTGACCTTGATCATGCGAAGTGGATTTTCCCTCGGGGAAAACCCCTTGGTCTTGAGCCACCACTGTAGGGGTCTCATGTGCAGCAGGCCAAAAGGTATCACGTTGGACACAGCTGCCATCAGACCCAGCAGTCTCTGAAAGTACTTTACAGTGAGGACCGGCCTTCTTTGACTCTCGCGACTGCAGTGAGGATCGACTCCATCCGAGCAGGAGACAACTGTGCCTGCATCGTGGTCGAATCCTACACCACGCCCAGATAAGTGGTCCTCTGTAATGGAGAAAGCACACTTTTCTTTGCGTTTAGTCTTAACCCCAACTCTCTCATATGGGCGAGAACGACATCTCGATGTCGAACCACCATCTGGTCTGATTGGGCTAGATTCAACCAATCGTTGATATAATTTAGTATCCGGATACCCTGGAGTTGCAGTGGAGCCAGAGAAGTATCCACACACTTCGTGAAAGTTCGGGGTGAGAGTGCAAGGCCGAATGGAAGAACCCGATATTGGTAAGCTTCGCCCCCGAAAGCAAACCTCAGGAACTTCCTGTGCTGAGGAAGGATGGAGACATGAAAATATGCATCTTTTAGATCTATCATGACAAACCAGTCCTCGGACCTGATCTGAGAAACGACCTGTTTGATTGTGAGCATCTTGAACTTCAGTCACATGACTGAGCGGTCCGGCTGATGCAGATCTAAAATCGGACACAACCCCCCCATCCTTCTTCGGAACAATGAAGTACCGGCTGTGAAACCCGGATTCTCTTTCGAGAGGAGGAACCACCTCGATGGCCTCCTTCCTCAGCAGAGTATTTACTTCTTGTTCTAACACCGGAGCCTGCTCGAGACCCACCACAGTGGAAACGATCCCGTTGAAATGATGCGGAGGAGAACCAAATTGAATTTTGTAACCTCTTTCTACAGTCTGCAGGACCCATTTTGATATATTTGGCAGAAGCTTCCACGCTGCCAGAAAATCTACTAAGGGAATTAGTCTCTCGAGACTGACCTCCGGTGTAATAGGAGACCTCCTCAGAGGTAGCGAGCCCCCCAGAGCTGCTACGTTTCCGGGCGGACACTGGGTGCACTCGCTGGAGACCGCTGTGCCCTGAAGCACCGGCGGTGGCAGGGTTAACAGCTTGGTCTCCTGAGGGCACTGGGGAGAGATGGGCACTGTATAACGAGGTGTACACCACTCTCCCCCAGCGGAAGGTGTACACCACTCTCCCCTACCCTCAGAAGCCCTGGGACACAAACATCAGGGCTTCTATGTTGAAGACTTCTTAGCCAGAAGGACGGTCCTCAGATCGACCTTCGGCTTCGAAGTCTTCGATCGTGAGCGCCGCTCCTTTCATGAACTCCGTTCATGTGGGGGCGTGCGAGTCGCAACGCTCACTTTCTGTGCCTCTCTGTGTGAGGAGTGGGCACACGGTTGGGGCTGCTCTCATCCAGCAGCCCCCTGAGCTAGAGAGCGGCGAGGAAAGAACCGCTGAAACGCCGCCGCTTGTTTACGAACCTCCTGAAACCCGTCGACAATGGAGTTGACGGCGTCGCCGAACAGGCCAGAAGGCGCAAACGGGGCATCGAGGAGGAAGACCCTGTCTTTCTCTTTTATATCTGACAGGGTCAACCAGAGATGCCTCTCCGCGGCCACTAGGGCTGCCATAGACCGCCCGATTGCTTTGGTGGTCTCCTTTGTGGCACAGAGAGACAAATCAGCGGTTCTTCTGAGTTCTTGAATATCGTCAGATTTTACTTCCTCGCCTTATGGTGTCATCCAGTTCTTTCAGCAGGTCTGCTTGGTAAGCTTGCAACACTGCCATCGTATGTAAGCAAGCACCAGCCTGACCTGCTGCCATGTACCCTTTGCCCACCAACACTGATGTAGTACGAAGCGGCTTGGTGGGCAGCGCCGGGGCTTTAAGAGACGATGCCACAGTGGGAGACAGATAGCTCGTGAGTGTCTGTTCAACCCGGGGCATTGCTCTATAATCGCGCTCAATTAATCCCGAGACGTTACTATAATCAACGAAAGAGGGACTAAAGAGGCGGGCCGAATACGTTCTTCCCCACGATCTCGAAACCTCAGAATGGAGATCGGGGGAAAACGGCGTGGAAGGAGCGGCTTAGACCTCAAAAAACGCTCATCTAACTTGCTCTTTGAGGGTTCAGCCTGCTTCTCGGCGGGCCATTCAAGATGTAACTTGGCCACAGCGCGAGTTATAACCTCCACAAGCTCCTCATACTGTGCAAACTGGGGTGGTTCATCGGCACTCTCGCCATCACCCTTCTCGGAGGACGACAGTTTGAGCGCTGCGCGCTCTCCGTGGGTGGAAGAAACCGCTCCGCCAGAGTGTGCTTCCGAGCCCTGGGAGGTGGCGCTGGATCCCGCGGCAGAGGAAGGAGAAAGGGACTCGCCCGTCTCCATTCCCTCCACGAGATCCACCTGCGAACCCCAGAACCGCAATCGCCGCCTCGGCAGATGCGGGACCATAGCCGCGAGGAACGCTGGCGAGGGCTCCCTCCTGAAAAAGAGCCCTCCGGGAGCAAAGCTTCTGCAGCGAGAGGCGCTCACAGTGCAGACAGTCAGCTCCCTCGAGAGCTGACTGAGCGTGCTTAGCTCCCAAGCAAACAACACAAAGGCTGTGTGTATCCCCACCCGTGATGTAATGAGGGCCTAAACTGCTGTTTACTTTTATCACACCCCTTATCTGACTTAGACTTAGCCTTTGGCATGGCTTTATCGTTTCTCACAGTGACAGACAACGGTAAATAGGACATACACACACAGAGCACTTCGCTGAATGACAGAAGCTGCCAGTGTATCCACCTCATGTGCTTTTATAGCTTCCTGGTCCGTGACATCGTGTCCATTCATTGGTTTGATTACACACATGTTTCAGAGCATGGTCTCTCTGAAGGCGTTCCCAAAGCGTTCGACGCAGCTCGAGTTCCTGAAGGGGAACTATATTTCTGTTCTATAGTCTTGTCTGCCATTTAGTGGATCTTTTTCACTGACCTCATTGCAGGGCATTGTGGGATTGTCTTATACATTAAGGATACATGTGATTCTGCCAAACAAGGTATCTTAAAAGTGAGAATAATATGCTGCTTACATTTCCGAACATCTGGGACCGTTCCTATGATGTGTTAAAATGCTGTCAAAGTAGGCAGCTCACTAGATTTTGGAACAGAGCGGCTGTCGCTGGTTTAATTCTGCATGCATGCTTATGGAGTATATATAATGCATACTAAAAATAAATTAGGTCAGCTGAAAAAATTGGATCAGCTCTCACTGGCTGCAAATAAATTGAACATGTGCAATGACTTCTATAGAAGAACCAATTTATCTAAATCTGGCCTATAAGGTCAGTCACCTTCAAAACGTTGTCAATTTCCCCTGACATTTCTTGCTATTCCATGACATTTCTTGCTATAGATCATTTCAACTACAGATGTTTTTTGACACTTTTCTGAACTTCTCTTGTTCACCTTCATTAACCAATGCCACAATTAACTGTCAGCAGCTCCTCCAGGCCACGAAAAAAATAAAAACAATAAAAAATAAATAAAATTTGTTGCAGGCCTCAGGCTACATGATTCGATTTAAGCTATCAAAACTAAAAAATAAATAAAATCCTCACCCACGTATCATGAACTTTGTAAAGGTCAAAGCACTTTAAACAGAAACACCCGCATGCAAATGATTCTAACAAAATGTATTTCTAATACGTTTCATTAATTTTTTCAGTCATTTGGGGAAAAGTGACAACAGCTTTAAATATCCAGTGATCGCATATTAAACATGGCCTGAGGTGTTTGACCAGGATGTCAGCAAGCCTAAATCAGTTTTTAGTGTCGAATGCAAAGTCACATTTTTAGTCACACACAACATATAAAACTACCATAAAATATAAGCTACCATTCAAAAGTTAAGGTCAGATTTTTTTTTTTTTTTTTTTTTTAAGAATTTAATAATTTTATTAGAACAAAGACACGTTGAATTTATCAAAAGTGACAGCAAAGACATTTATAATATCACAAAACATTTCTATTTGCTGTTGTTTTGAACTTTCTATTCTATTTCTATTCATAATAGTGACCTAAAAAAAAAGATTTAGCCCAAAATTAAGCTACATAACTGTTTTCAACATTGACAGTAATAAAATAAAAAAAATAAAAAATAAAAAAAATAAAAAATGTTGCTTGTGCTGCAAATCAACATATTAAAAGGATTTCTGAAGGATCATGTGACAATGAAAACTGAAATAATGGCTGCTGAAAATTCAAATTTGCCATCACAGAAATAAATAACATTTTCAAATAGCAAACAGTTATTGTAAATTGTAATAATATTTCACAATAATACTGTTTTTAGTGTATTTCTAATCAAATAAATGCAGTCTTGGGTAGCAAGACCAATCACATGCTCTTTAGAACAAGACTGTCCCGCCCCCAATACCACCTGCAATCAAATAGATATAGATTATTTTTCCCATCACATCTCAAATAATGTATTAGATTTAATGTATTTGTTTTTGTTTAGATTATTATTATTATTATTATTATTATTATTATTATTATTATTATTATTATTATTATTATTAATGAACACCAAAACAACTTACAATAGTTATTTTATGAGGCAATTACAATGTAGGTAACATATTTTTAAGTAAACCGCATCAATTTTTGATTTGTGGTGTAGTAACCTTAGCATAATGACAGTGACACTAACTCCCATCAAGCTATGTTTTTTCTCTATAATATTACCCAGGCTTCAAAGAGAACTACCCGATAAATGGCACTGGCTCCCATAATCAAAACAATTTACTCCTAAAATTGCTTGCGGATTGACATGCAGAGGCAACCCGCCTGTGATGTGAGCGAAATATATCCAGTATTAGCATCTGAAAAGCGCTGTAGTTGCCAGCCACCAGCAACTGGACATTTGAGAGAGATGAGAGCTTGATTCAGTTCCTCAGCAGCAAGCTGATGAGATGTCACATCTCCACATGAATATTTATGAGACTCGTGGTTGTGGGCGGCCTGGGAATATCAGAGCGTTTTACACAAGAGTTGTGTGGCGTGTGACTTAGACATAGAGCGCTTATATGATGACGTCACGTCTAATTCATTCTTCTAACAGCTGGAAGTGGTTTAAAGTGGGATGTTGAGATTGTCCAGTGGGAATAACAGTATAAGAAATACTGAAACCATTGCTTTTGCCATTAACTAGAAGTCCCTGTAGGCTCAATATAGAGTTAAAGTGAAACACTATTCCTCCTCATTAACACTTGATACTGAACTCTCACTCTTATGAATATTTACTATGAAGGAGAAAATGGCTCAGAATCAATTTTTATTCATTATCGTAGTAAATGTTTACATAAGTGAGAGTTTAGCTGTTAATTAGGAAGAGCTCAAATACTGCTGATAACTGTTCCAAACTATGTTATGTCCTCTTATGTTAACATTATTCCAAATGACAAGTATGCTTTTTGCTACTGTCATTGCTTTTAGTGCTTTAGCACACATCAAAATACCCTTATTAGTGGTGTGAAATCCTCTTTTTAGTGTGCATTTCTTCTTATGCTGACTATATACTGGTCTCAGCGTGGGTAGATTAGCATTCTGCCTAATAAATAAAAAGATTTTGCCATTAAATAAATAATAAAATAAAATCTCCAACTACTACTACTACTATTAATACTAATCATCATAATAACCATAATATTAACCATGACAATATTATAAGAAATACATTTTCTAGAATATTTGCGAAATGCCTGTTTTAAATAAAAATGATATTGAAAATGATACTACAGCTATCTCTTTTATTACTATTAGTAATAACAACAACAACATGTATAGTATATTCTGCACAAATACCTAGTTTTTATATAAAAATGAACAGTTGATATTTAAATCATACTACTATTACTTTCACTACTACTAAAAACATCAACATCATAATCTTCATATTTTCTAGCATATTTTGCACAAATTTCTAGAATAAAAAATTAATTGCATTGATATTGAAAAGGATACTACTACTACTACTACTAGTAGTAATAATAATAATAATAATAATAATAATAATAATAATAATAATAATAATAATAATAATATCATAATCATCATCATAAATTATATTTTCTAGCATATTTTGCATAAATAACTTGTCCTGCGTTCCAATGTGCCTACTTATACTACGCCCTTAAAGTATGTACTCTTTTGGTGAAGAAAAAGTACACACTTTTGAGTGTGTAGTAGAAGAGTAGGCAAGCTTTGGGACATACTATCACGTCACACAACTGCGTCTTTACCGGACCGCTCTGTCGCATCTGTTACACGCACCCTGTCACTGTAAACTGACCTGTCAATCATCTTGTCACACTTAATATCCTCCACATTTAACTTCCTATACTGTATTGGAGAGAAAAGAACTAAGGTGTTGATCTGTCCGTCGCGGGTCTTTAATGCCGAGAACTCTGCTCATATTTTCTGCATAATGATGCATTTAAAAGTTAACGACCAAAATGATGTTTATAAAAGTTCACATTGCTGTTGCAGATGAAATATAAGACATATAACAATAAATAAATATTTTTTTTACCAGGTTAAATGTTGATTATTAGTAACTCAAACCCCTTTTTGTAAACCTCTCTATCTACCGTCGATCGTGGACATCCGCCACTTTTGTAGTTTTTCTAACGTGTTTTATTCATGTTTGTAGTTCTGGACCGAATCCTTCGCCAAAGCGCAATGGAATTTTAGCCATTAGAGTGTGCACGGATCCACACTTCAAAATTCGACCTGAAATAGTAGACTATCCGGGGCATACTCTTTTCAACATACTATGCTTTGGGACACACTTATTCTAATCTCACATACTATTTAGGATGGACAGTATGAACATTGGGACGTAGAGTCGGTCTTTATCATGAAAATACTACTACAGCTAATCTAAATACTACTATAATTAATCTAAATTAAAATAAGAAGAGGAAGGAGAAGAAGAAGAAGAAGATTTTTTTTCCAGAATATTTTACACAAATACATAGCTCTACGGTCTCATTTCAAGTTGAGTTTGCAGTGGCTTTTAAAGACAAGACAATCTCAGACTGAGACAAATTAAACACAGAATGTGATTTGTCTCAAGAAGCAGGGAGAATGTTTAAAGACAAGCATTAAATCTAAACCTCATGCTTGGCACTATTCTGCAATGCCGGCCCACAAATATACCCTTCCAGTCGGTAGAGAGATAAGCAGAAGCATTTGCCCATATGAAGCAAACAGGTTCGTTGAGAAAATCAATACTGGATGCATTTGAATCTGTCTGTTCTGCGGAGGTGTTTTCATCAAGCCACTTTGATGAAAGCAAAAGAACCAAATAAGAAAGTGGTCCTTGAAATATATTTCCCCCTCCAAAGATACAGACGCATACTAGTGCTTTTAATTCAAGAAAATTTTTACTTGTCAACATTTTTGTTATATATTTTTAAAGCTGCATCTTGTTTTGGCCATGTAAATTTTAACAGCAATTATCATTTAAATAAAAAGCAAAAGCAAATTACATCTAAAAATTCGAAAAATTAAAGTGTTACATGATTAAACAAGCACATATTCTGTGCCATATATAAGACAGATCAATGAATCACTCTCTATTATAATGACCTGAAGTAATGACATGTAAAAAATAAATAAATAAACATCACAACATTATATATGCATTACTATGAACAGACTGCTCATGTTTGCAAATGAAGCATTCCTGACATATGTGAGACCTCATGGGTATATGAAAGACTGGCAAAGAGAATAAACACCCCGATATTATAATCCCATTTAAAATGCTAAGCAGATCCATTTAAACCATTTGCCCGCACTGACAAATCATATCCTTAACAAATTCATACGTATAAATATTTTAAACACAGCAGCAGGAGATGATTACGGGTACAGATTTAATGCAGCGCAATTGCATTTGGTTGGAAAGCGGTCACTCGTTGAAAATGTGGGGGTAGAATGAGAGGAGTTCCTGACCTTGGTGGATGTGCTTTGTGTCCATCAGTATTCCATTATGTTTGTACTCCCATTTTTATGGTGATTGGAGCACATCAATCACATTTAAAATTCTAACAGTCTTGCCCGCCACTGTGAGAACAAATGAAATGTCACAGGAATCTCATAGCGATCTTCTCGGGAACACTGAGGCCAATGGATTCAGGGTAATGTGATGTACTAAATATATATATATATATATATATATATATATATATATATATGGCCTGATACTCTAATGGTTCAGGAGCCTTTACGTGGTATTTGCACCTTTACTGGTTGAATGTGAATGTGAAAAGACCATCAAACATCCTGCTTCTGTTGTACAGCAAATGTTATCAGTCTTTTGAAAGTGTATAATGCATCAACGCATTACACAGAGATCATTGCATATGCTTTAAAGTTCGAGTGCATATGCATGTACGTACACAAGTGTAAGATGTTGATGGATGAGATGACCCTATAAGATGACATTTCATCATTTAGATGCCGTCACTAATTCAAAAAAGGCCTTTTCCCAATGCAGACAGAATATCAAAGGAGTTTAACTGTATGCAATAAGGTCACCTTGTGATTTGCCATTGATCAGTGCCAGTTTCGGTCTCTATTCCGGGTGAGACGCTAGTCTAAAGGGCAATTATCATTCCTGAAGTGTGCAGTTAGGCTTTCAGAGATCCCTTGCTCATTCTGATTTTAGCTCCTTTGTTTAGCATGTATGAGGAAACATCTGCAATGCTGCTGCGACAGTCGGTGTGTTTGTCTTTCTGGGGGTTTTCATCAGCTCGTTATTTCTCCACATCGACTGGTGATGGCCAGCCGTAGGTGAATTGAATGTGCAGACGGCCCAGCTCCTGGGCAGCAGGGTGAAAGACAGTTGGATATGTTTTTAGAAGATAGACCACGACTCATACATGGCAGGTGAGCTCATGCTTAGCAGCAGACATTTCCCAGTGCTGAGTGGCTCACAGATCTGCCTAAGGCTACTTGAATACAAATGGCATCTGCATCCTCTCCTTTCCACAATCCTATACTGCACAATATATGTTTTATCAAACTTTATACAGCATTAGCTGTCAACGAAAAGTGTTGGAGGAGCCTACTGAAGTGTATCTTGACAAGCTTCAAATCACTTATAATTTCAAGTAGTCAAAATACTATTTTGAAATGTAGTTAGCTTCAATACAGTGTACTAAGAGGTAGCTGACTGCGAGATATTTCAGGTAAAATTATTGTTTAGAAATATATAAATCCGATATACAATTATTAAAAAAGAAACAGTACAAGTAAAAACAAATAAATGTTTTATGTGGCACAAAAACAATGGCAAACCTATACAGGTAGTGTAATTGTTTCTTCAGCTTTAGGCACTTTTTGGATTCATTTTTTTATTTTTGGAGTTAATTTATATAAATTAAAAAAAGAAAACAAAACTTTGTTTAGATTTTATTTTATTTTTTTTACCATTCTTTACCATTCTCAAACTAGGAAAATTCACTGTTAAATGCATTATTATGTATTAAAATTGATGATAATCTAAAGAAAGCGTTCAAATGAACACAAACATTATCAATATTTACTGTGTGAAAATTATTATATAAATTTTTAGCTTTGTTAGTGGACAAAATTAACTAGTGATAGTGTGAAAATTGCATTCATAAGAGAGTGCCAAAAAGTGCCCATAATTGATTAAAAAAAAAAAAAAACATGCATAATTTTGCATTAAATATAGTTCATAATAAATAAATAACTAATTAATATTCAAAATATTCAGAATCAGACTGCTACTTTAGAAAGAAATATGATTCAAGAATTGGCTTGTTTGTGCACAACAGAATGTGAAAAAAAGTTGTTCTGTCATGACAACTCTCGGAGGGACTGGCATGGTAATGTACATGACAATGTTAATGTATTTGGTCTTGGCGGAATAGATCTGCTACGCTGCTGCTGCTGCTGCTGCTGCTGTGGCAGAGCAAGTACCGAGACTTGCTACTGCCAATACATCCACAACATGCTTCTGTGAGCATGTAAGAAATACTGCTGCTACAAATATAACATACATGAAATAACCCCCCACAAAGCAGGAGACATAGAAGGGACAATACAAGCCAAAACAAGAACAAAACACCCCCCAACAAGCAGATCTATTGCCAAGACATATGTACTGCTGCTGCTCCAAAGAGACATGTGAACTGGATGTATTACTATCTATGTGTGCCTGGGCTACCATGCCGACCGGCTTAACGCTAGTGTGCTATGGCTATGTGTGCCTGGGCTACCACGCCCACCGGCTTAACTCTAATTAGACGTGCACTATGTGTAATGTTAATTAACAAAAAGGATATACGTTGCAATCCAATAGATAAGACCCCAGCACCCACCTGAGCGAATATCATAATTTAGTCATTTGATAACTGCTGTTACATTCTCCCCTTCATCAGTTCCAGCGGCAGCAAAACAGCTCATTAATTCATGCAATGATGAGACGGACAAAGTTAGACAATGCATGCCATTTTTACACTCTCATGCAAATAAAAGTTGTCAGAGTTACAGTGCACAAAGTTACCATCGGCGTGTCTTCAGCGATTACATATGCTCTAAACTGCGTTTTGCTCTAGCTGTATAAACACAGATGCATTTAGGATTTAGCTGCTAACTGCGTTTAGATGCTGCTAATATGCTTGATATTTTGCTCCTGCATGCAAGCAAACTGCTAACATGACACTTAGTTTAAACTTCATTATGGTTGCTCATTTTTGGATTCAATTAAGCAGACCACGCAATACACACAGCGATATGGATTAGAAGAGTATTCACTTATCTTAGACGTTGATTTCGCTGTTCTGAAGCACACTGCGAACTGCTAAAACAAGCACTAGTCATATATTTGAATGTTGAGCAGAGAGCTCATTGGCTACCGATACAGGAGAGAACCAGTCAGCTGTGCCATGTGATAATGATGTCATTTGGTCAGATTGAGTTAGACCTATCGGACTGCGCCATCTAGAGTTTCATGCCAGAACTCTGTATTTATGTTGTTAAATGCTGTAAAACATCTGGCAAACAACTGCTTCTGTAACGCCACCAAAAATGTAGTTAAAAGCATCACTATTTTTAGTAAGTTTACTTTAATTACGACATACAGCAATTTAAAAATGTAATAATCTATCTTGGCCTACTCTGGTACTTCAAATTTCAAGCAGAGGTTCCTCACTATCCTACCGAGCATGGTGAATGAATCAGGCTGTGTTGCTGGTCTTTGACTAAGGGAGATCTTTGAATCAGAATGTTGCTCTGAGCTCCGTCTCTAAGGTCTAATTAGATGGACTTTGTGAAAGATTTTGCTGTTCTGCAATACCCTGAATCCAGTAGCATTAACAGTCCTATATGTGTTTATGCGGATACAGAAACATTGCTTTAGGACAAGAGCCCATAAATTGGCCACAGCCAACAATTGTTGAGACCACTGAAAATGCATCTACATCAAATTTTTCAAATTGAATACGTTTTTCCATTAAATGTTACATTATCAGTATAACAGTTAGAGTGAAAAGTTGAAATGAAACGTGAATTTCAGAACTAATGATCATGTTCTCTAGCATGATTTGAGATTATCCAAAAGCATCTTGTCAGAAACAAGAACGTCTGATTTTATGTACAGCAGAGTTCACACGGTCACTAAATTTAGTAAGAACAAATTTAACCTAGAAATAGTGCAGGATTTCTATTTCTTTCCAGGTTTAAATTGCCATAAAAAAAATCCAGGATTTTCAATGTGTTCTCAGACAGAGAGAGAGAAAAGATTATAGATAGACAAAACACTACTATTTAAAATAAAATATGCATTTTCTGTTAATAGTTTATACAAAAATGTTAAGCAGCACAACTGTTTCCAGCATGGATAATAATAAGGAATGTTTCTTGAGCATTAAATCAGCATATTAAAATGATCGCTGAAGGATCATGTGACACTGAAGACTGGAGTAATGGCTGCTGAAAATTCAGCTTTGCCATCACAAGAAGAAAAAAAAATTAATACAGAAAAATATTTTTCAATTTTTAATACTATTTCACAGTATTACACAATATACATTACTATATGTATACAGTAAAAACGGTATAAATGCAGCTTCTGTGAGCACAAGCGATTTCTTTCAAACATGTTAAAACAGTCTCCAAACTTTTGAACATTAGTTTACATATATATGTATATATGCATGCTTTATAAAATGTGCGAGTTTTTGAGCCCTCTAATCTCCTCAGCTGACATTCTGTTTGATCTTCCCTGCTTCATTACTCGTGCAATTTCTAACAGCAGAGAATCAGGCCAGTCCAAATCTGCAGCTTATAATTGGGCCTCAACTACAGCTAGCCAGATGCGATATTACCCCACTGAATGAACTGCTCCTAATACCTCGCTGCTTCTCTGAGACATGCTCTTTGATGACACCATTGGAACATCCATCGTGCACAGATGCTTACAACAAACAGGTTTCAGAGTAGTTTTATTTTCCATGGCAATAAGGTTCATTTTGCTGTGGAATGATGCTATAATGATAGCACTAAACAAAAGTAGCGCACTGCCCTGTATTTGTCCGTCTATTGGCCGTTTATCAGAGTCAGCAGCCAGGACTGTGTCCACAAAACCAAATCCCATTCATGTATACAGTGTAAGGTACACAATGTAAGTCCAGTAAACAATGTAAGGTTATCTAACATGTGAAGCACTGTAGCAAAAGGGTGACAAGATGGCTGATTTAATTGTGTAGTCACTGTGATGTCCCCCGCGGTATCTGATGTGTCCTTATTTTGTAGCCAGCTAGAGGCAATTATCTAAGCTTAGCCTCACAATTTGCCCTCTTGGCATGTGCTGTTCCACTGTTTGCTTTCAGTGTTCTTTAACTGTTGCAGAGAACGTGTTGTGCAAATACATTGGCACAACATGCCGATGATATTGTAAGTTGTTATATGCCATCTCATCTCTGGTGTGGCTGATTGTGATGCATGATGCATCAGCTAAATGTATCAACTGAAAGAGACAGTTTGGCTGCACTGTTTTCCTGGTCAGCCCTGATTGCTGTGCTCTGTGAGTAAGAAGCATTGTACCATCACCAACCTGCCACCTCATATACCCGCCCCACTGCTACCAAATATTAATACACATGTAGCCATTTCTGCAGTTTCTTAAGCCTGTAAATTATGCCTAAAATATAGGGTTGAGTAAAATGATGAAAATAAGAATGAAATAATGGTTGTCCTCGCAGGCTACATGCAATAACAGAGTGAAGTCTGGTTTACAACCAGTGAAGTCCAATTTACAAACAAATAACTATTTTAAACCAGCATAGGCTCATTAGAAATATGTGACTCTACCTACATTTCTGCAAAACTCAAAAAACGTGCATATACACATGAATCACTGCAGTTTCCAGTTGAAATGAACACTAGAAGTAAAACTCAGACAACTTTTATTCCTCTTCACACAAAATATGATTTGCAGGTCCACAGTTTCGATTAATAAAGCCTAATTTCCACATACTTACTGGAGGAATATTATGTTATGAATTCAAAACAATTTTAACATGCTGCGAGATTTTAAAATTTATACTTTTGAACGTGTCATCACATATCCAGCTTCATATGCATGAGAGCTGTAATTCAGTAGGTTTCCTCGTTAGCTCACGCGATATGCGTTGCACTTCAGTGATGAAGAGCTCCAGTAAGAACCCCGTGAAACTACGGTTCAACAAAACAGCTCAAATCTGCATAAGGAAGCTAAAATAGTACAGCTGCATCAACACATACAGTACATTTTTATCACTTTTATGCAGTTTTTGTTGTTAACACTATCAGGTAGGTTTAGGGTTGGGTTTGGTGTAAGGAATGTTTCCAACACGATAGAGCATTAAAGGGTTAGTTCACCCAAGAATGAAAATTCTGCCATTAATTACTCACCCTCATGTCTTTCCAAACCCGTAAGACCTTCGTTCATCTTCGGACCACAAATTACGATATATTTTGATCAAATTTGAGCGCTCTCTGACCCTCCCATAGACAGCAATGCAACTGCAATGTTCCCAGATCCAGAAACGTAGCAAGGACATCAGTAAAATAGTCCATGTGACATCAGTGATTCAATCGTAATTTTATGAAGCTACGAGAATACTTTTTGTGTGCAAAGAAAACAATAATAACATAATTTATTCAAAATTGTTGAATAAATTGTTATTATTGTTTTCTTTGTGCACAGAAAGTATTCTCGTAGCTTCATTGCAGTTGCATTGCTGTCTACGGAGGGTCAGAGAGCTCTCAGATTTTATCAAAAATATCTTAATTTGTGTCCCGAAGATGAACGAAGGCCTTACGGGCTTGGAACGACCTGAGGGGGAGTAATTAATGCCAGAATTTTCATTTTTGGGTGAACTAACCCTTTGACTTTTAGTGAAACTCCCAGGATATTTGAATTATGAACCACCACCATACGTACCTGAAGCAGTGTAACACAAACACAGCAATACGTACCTATATCAACGTAACAAAAACATGCCAGGGTCACGTACTGAACTTGCGTTTTACCGCCATTCACTGGACGTTTCATTTTAAAACTGCCACTAAACGTGCAGTAAGGTACGTAATAACGGTGTTGCAGAAATGTATTTAGAGGCACGTATTGCGAATGAGCCTGGGTTGTTTTAAACTGGTTCTTTGTAGTAAGTAAACAAACAGCGCAACCAGAGTAGTCTGATTCATGAACAAATTATTATTTTAAACTGTTTCCTTTTAGTGACTCAAAAACATACAGCACAACCAATGACTGGTTTAATATAAAATTACTCTTTATATATACTGTGCTGTAAACATGCAGTTCAGTCATTAACAGTAGAGACCATTGCATTCTACAACTTTATTAACTGGTAAAAAAAAAAAAAAAACAATTCTGGTAGTGCAACCACATTTACAAAATTTCTATACTTTGTGTACAGAACCAAACTGAACAAGTAGCTGTTAATGACATATTTAAATACGTACCAGAGTTGTGTAGTTGTATACAAGGAACAAGGTACGTCTGGACTCATTAGTGTTGCCAGATCTTGCTAGAAAAAAAAAAAAAAATAAAAATATGAACAAGCCCATAATAAACTTAAAAACAAATGTTTTGTCTTGGAAATAAGCCCCATGCTAAAACATTGTGCCCAGCACCTGCTTACTTAAACCTTTGTAACCCAAAGGTCGCGGGTTCGAGTCTCAGGTCCGGCAGGGATTGTAGGTGGGGGGAGTGAATATCCAGTGCTCTCTCCACCCTCAATACCATGACTGAGGTGAGACCCTTTTCCTTGAAGAAGGCACCGAACCCCCAACTGCTCCCCGGGCGCCGCAGCGTTGGCTGCCCACTGCTCCGGTTGTGTGTTCACGGGGTGTGTGTGTTCACTGCTGTTTACGGGGCAGTCATGGCCTAATGGATAGGGATTGTAGGTGGGGGGAGTGAATAACCAGCACTCTCTCCACCCTCAATACCATGACTGAGGTGAGACCCTTGAGCAAGGCACCAAACCCCCAACTGCTCCCTGGACGCCGCAGCATTGGCTGCCCACTGCTCCAGGTGTATGTTCACTACTGTGTGTGTGCACTTGGATGGGTTAAAGAGCACAAATTCCGAGTATGGCTCACCATCACTTGGCCACACACCACTTCCCTTTCCCTTTCCTTCCTTTCCCTTAACTCCATAAACTAGTTCGCTTTATGAGTCAAGCCCAAACAACAAGCCCAAAGATGTTTAATAAGCATCACTTATAATGTGGCAAGTGGCAATTATAGAGCAAGAACCTATCCAAGTGCACACACACAGCAGTGAACACACACCCGGAGCAGTGGGCAGCCAATGCTGCGGCAGTTGGGGGTTCGGTGCCTTCTTCAAGGAAAAGGGTCTCACCTCAGTCATGGTACTGAGGGTGGAGAGAGCACTGGTTATTCACTCCCCCCACCTACAATCCCTGCCGGACCTGAGACTCGAACCCGCGACCTTTGGGTTACAAGTCCGACTCTCTATCCATTAGGCCACGACTGCCCCCAAAACATGACAACTTTGGTTTGAGTTTTTGGCTCAAGGTCTGCATTTAAAGTCACACCAGAGGTGTTCAGCTTGGATTAGGACTTGGCTTTCTGTAGACCAGTCAAGTTCTTCCACACTGACTAAATCAATCATTTCTTTTTGAACCTTGCCTTATACACAGAGGCATTGTCATGTTAGAATAGAAAAGGATCCTGTCCAAACTGATGCTTTAAAATTAGAAGCACACAATTCCCTAGAATATCATTATATGCTTAAACATTAAGATTTGTACTCATGGAAATTACTAAAGTAGTCAAACCTGTTCATTAGAAGGGGGTGACCCAATACTTTTGGCAATATAGTGTATATATATATATATATATATATCTCTGTGTGTGTGTGTGTGTATATTATTCACATCTTATTTTTATTATCTGTGCATTGTTGATGTTGTTGCTGTTGCTGTTTCTGAGTTCTGGAAGCTGTGACACTAAAACAAATTACTTGTATGTGCAAACATATTTGGCAATAAAGGTCTTTCTGATTCTGATTCTGATTCTATATACAGTATCTCACAAAAGTACACCCCTCACATTTCAGCAACTATTTCATTATATCTTCTCAAGGGACAATACTATAAAAATTAAACTTGGATATATTTTAGAGTAGTCAATGTGCAACATGTATAGCAGTGTAGATTTACTGTCCTCTGAAAATAACTCAACATACAGCCATTATTGTCAAAATAGCTGGCAACAAAAGAGAGTACACCCTAAGTGATAACAGCTATACTTCGTTTAACCATGCAAAGCCACATGTCCTATTCATCATGTACATGTTTTTGGCTGCTTGACAGGACTATAAAAATTTGTGTATCTTGTATTAGAGCAGTTAAAATTTGGTGCTTTGAGTACAATTCTCTCAATGCTGACCACTGGATGTTCAACATGGCACCTCATGGCAAAGAACTCTCTGAGGATTTGAGAATTAGAATTGTTGCTCTCCACAAAGATGGCCTAGGCTATAAGAAGATCAGTTACACCCTGAAACTGGACACTGCAACAAGTCGGTTTGCATGGCCGTCTTCCCAGAAGGAAGCCTCCTCTGAAGCTGGCTCACAAGAAAGCCTGCAAACAGTTTGCTGAAGACACCCTGTCCAAGAGCATGAATTACTGGAACCATATCCTGTGGTCTGATGAGACTAAGATAAACTTGTTTGGCTCGGATGGTGTCCAGCATGTGTGGTGACGGCCTGGTGAGGAGTACCAAGAAAATTGTGAAAATTGTGCCTACAGTCAAGCATGGTGGTGGTAGTATCATGGTCTGGTGCTGCATGAGTGCTGCCGGTACTGGGGAGCTGCGGTTCATTGCCAACATGTACTATGACATTCTGAAGCAGAACATGATGCCCTCCCTTCAGAAACTGGGTTTTCCAACATGATAATGACCCCAAACACACGGCCAAGATAACAACTGCCTTGCTGATGAAGCTGAAGGTGAAGGTGATGGAGTGGCCAAGTATATCTCCAGACCTGAACCCTATTAACCACATGTGGGCATTCTCAAGCGGAAGGTGGAGAAGCGTCATGTGTCTAACATCCAGCAGCTCCGTGATGTCATTACGGAGGAGTGGAAGAGGATCCCAGCAACAACCTGTGCAGCTCTGGTGAATTCCATGCCCAGGTTGATTAAGGCAGTGCTAGATAACAGTGGTGCTCACACAAAATATTGACACTCTGGACACAGTTTTGAAATGTTCACTTAGGGTGTACTCACTTTGTTGCCAGCTATTTTGACAATAATGGCTGTGTGTTGAGTTATTTTCAGAGGACAGTAAATCTACACTGCTATGCAGGTGCATCTCAGTAAATTAGAATGTCATGGAAAAGTTCATTTATTTCAGTAATTCAACTTAAATTGTGAAACTCGTGTATTAAATAAATTCAGTGCACACAGACTGAAGTAGTTTAAGTCTTTGGTTCTTTTAATTGTGATGATTTTGGCTCACATTTAACAAAAACCCACCAATTCACTATCTCAACAAATTAGAATACTTCAAAGCATATTAAATGCAAAGTTGGCTGGAAGGAAGAAATTGCGTAGGAAAAGGTGTACAAGCAACAGGGATGACTGCAAGCTTGAAAATACTATCAAGCAAAGCCGATTCAAACACTTGGAAGAGCTTCACAAGGAGTGGGGGTATGAGCTGCAATCGTAAAATGTAAAATAACATTTGGGGTGATGGGTCATTGGGCCTTCAATTGGAGCAAATAAATGAATAAATAAAACAGAACAGAAACTATAGATATTACTGAATTCACAACAAATGCAACAAACTTAATAATGCATTTTTTTTCACATAGAAAAGCACTTGACAGTAAAGCATTGATTTTGAGCTAGACTGCTGGAAATTTCCTCACCCTCATGTCGTTCCAAGTAACTTTCTTCTGTTGAACACAAAAGAAGATTTTGTAGAATGTTACCAAACCATTTTGGTTACCCTTGATTTCTACTGTATGGACAAAAATTTCTTGAATTTCTCAAATTATGTTCCACAGAAGAAAGAAATTCCTACAGGTTTGGAATGACATGATGTTGAGTAAATGACGACAATTTTAATTTTTGGGTGAATCTCCCTTTAAGAACTTTATTGTTTGTAAATAAGAAGCACCTAAGTTATATAAGACACTGATATTTATCTTTAATCAGGCCCTTATTGAATTAACATTTTACTTCATTTAAAATTCATTAGAACTAAACATCCAAAAAGAAAGAAGAATCCAGAGTTTAACTGACTAGTATTAGTAGGATGGTGGTCACAAGAAGTAAAACCATGGTCATCATTACCATGGTTATATGGATTTTAAAATAAATAAGTAATAATAAACTATAAATTTGTAGTTAAAAAAAAACAGCTTCTATGAAATTAAAATAGCATATTCCCCAATATGTAATAACAGTAACATTTAAAATAAATACATTTCTGCCAACACATAGGCTAGTCGTCCAGTGTTAATAACTTCAAGTTAAATTACTATAGTGCTGAATTGACAAGCCTATTAGCGTTTTCCAATATACCTCATTGTCGTGGCTGTTTTCAGCCAGCATTACTATAGAACCTTTAATGTTCTCATATCACACGACTGTATAACAATTCTGTGTCACATCTGAATGGATCAGGCGACTTTTCTCTTATCGCTGTTTCTCTTATGAATCGTGCCAGAAGCGCGGCGCAGGAAAGGTCTACCAAGCCACTTCTGAAACAGAAACAACATCAGAAGCATCTTACCTGGGCTAAAGAGAAAAAGAACTGGACTGTTGCTCAGAAGTCCAAAGTCCTCTTTTCAGATAAAGTTAAATTTTGCATTTCATTTGGAAATCAAGGTCTGGAGTCTGGAGGAAGACTGGAGAGGCACAGAATCCAAGCTTCTTGAAGTCCAGTGTGAAGTTTCCAAAGTCAGTATGATGATTTGGCGTGCCGTTACGTCTACTGGTGTTGGTCCATTGTGTTTTATCAAGTCCAAAGTCAATACAGCCATCTACCAGGAGATTTTGGAGCACTTTATGCTTCTATCTGCTGACAAGCTTTATGGAGATGCTGATTTCCTTTTCCAGCATGACTTTAAAATCTGCCCACAGTGCCAAAACCACTTCCAAGTGGTTTGCTGACCATGATATTACTGTGATTGATTGGCCAGCCAACTCTCCTGACCTGAACCTCAAAGAGAATCTATGGGGTATTGTCAAGAGGAAGATAAGTAACATCCGACCAAACAGTCTAGACGAGTTGAAGGTATCAAAGCAACCTGGGCTTCAATAACACCTCAGCAGTGCCACAGGCTGATTGCCTCCATGCCACGCCACACTGAAGCAGTAATTTGTGCAAATACCCCCCTCGAGTATTGAGTGCATAATTAAACCTACTTTGGAGATCTTGAACATTTCTGTTTTGTAAATCTTTTTTTGATTGGTCTTTGAGAAAATATTCTATTTTTTTTAGATACTGACTTTTTAATTTCCCTAAGCTGTAAGTCGTAACCATCAAAATTAAAACAAAAAAAACTCTTGAAATATTTCAGTTTGTGTGCAATGAATCTAGAATATAAGAAAGTTTGCTTTTTGGAATTAAATTACAAAAAAATAAAGACCTTTTCCATGATATTCTAATTTGTTTAGATGAATCTGTATGTGTGTGTGTGTGTGTGTGTGTGTTACTAATATTTGCATGTTATATACTTTTAACGTGCACCCTTTAGTTGTAAATAAGGTACAAAGGTATAAAGATATTTCCCCAGTGATAGCTTTTGTACCTGTTTTCTGAGAGTGTGTAACAATTCACACACATATTATTCTTTTAAACTGGTCCTTCTTAGAGAGACAAAAACATCACATACACATAACAACCAGTGCAGTCTGATTTACAAACAAACGACTCTTATGAGTGAGAATTTCTTTCATATTATGTAAAATATTACATTGAATTTTTCCAAATGTATCTGAAACAAATCAAATCAAAATGTAATCAAATCTACAAATTGTGAATCAGAATATTGATTGAATTCCCATTTGATTCAATATCGCAGCCCTGTTACTGTAGAATGCATAATCATTTATTTCTGTTACTCACTTCATAATGTCAATTAATGTGCATTATTTTTTAGAAAAGAAAAGAAAAAAGAAAAGAAAAGAAAAGAAAAGAAAAGAAAAGAAAAGAAAAGAAAAGTCATGCATGGTTACCCAACGTTTCAGCCCTGCTGCGGGTCTCCGGGAGGCATCATGTTTGCTGAAGTTTGTTTGTACTCACTCAACTGCATCCACCTGGTTGTCTGTCACAATCCTGAGTGGAAAGTAAAAAAAAAAAAAAAAAAGAAGAAGAAAATGTTGGAAATATTAATGTACAGTAATTGCATCCAAATGTTAACTGATTAAAGAATGAGCTATTTTAATTTGTGTATTATTTTTAAAAATGAATTAGGTTACACTTTATTTTAAGGTGTCCTTGATACATATACAATTATACATTTAAGTACTCACTAATATTTATTAACTATACATGTACTTACTATATGGTTAGGGTTAGGATTAGGGTTAGGCTTAGGGTTACTTGCATGTAATTATGCATAATTAATTGTTATTATAATAGTAAGTACATGTAACATCTGTAACAAGAACACCTTAAAATAAAGTGTTACCATGAATTGCAGTATATGTAACAATTTGATTTGAACTTTAGTTTAAAATGTAATTTTTATTTAGTTTTATATCACAAAACAGCCAAGCTTCTCTGCTCTACCCACAAACACAGGTTAACTCTCAGTAATCCTCTGCTTTATTGTTTTGCCCGACTGCTGCAGGCGTTTCATTTGTTTCAAAGAAAGATTATGTCATGAAGCTTTTGCCTCAGAATGGTTTGCTTTCTATTCTTGGTGTAAATCAAGTCACATCCCAACAGTCTGAATCACCAGGGCTTGTCAGTCTAACACCTACTATACTACAATATCATGCAATCCATTAGTGAACCTTTCGAAGTTGCCTTTGGTGCACTTTTTACATCTTTCAAAAGTGTTCTGTTAGTTTCAACTCAAAAAGGAAAGTGAAGCTGTTTGCCATATGCTCGTCACAGTGAATGGCACACATCAACACATTAACATTCTCACATGCAGACCGAATCTATAAAAATAGCTCATGACAACCAATGAATGAGCTTCCCCTGCGCTTGCCCCCATAAACACATCTGAGTACATTTAATACATTTTCTTCCAAGTATTACAGAGTTTCCTCTCAGGTGAGTGTCATGTAAAATAATAGTGGATGGAGCTCAGGGGATTTCAGCCCCCTGATCTAATCCCATGAGCCAAGTGTATGGCCAGAAATGAGGTCAGGTGGACTCTCTTCCTCTACAAAAAACAATTTACCGAGTACGAGTGGAGAGAACACACCAAGACTCATTGAGTTCCAGCAAATCGAGTTTGTGAGACTTAGCAGGTCCTTCACCTTACTCAAAAAGATGGTCAAGCAGCCACGGTCAAGTGCTGTGATCGTGTATCTAATGAGACTGAATGGATGTAGGCTGACTGTGTGTGAAGTGATGAGGCCGAAACAAATTAAAGAGCTCCCCATGTAAAGAGAGTGAAGGGAAATAGACTGGCAGAGAAAATAGACTTCTTTCATGCATTCCAATAATGGCACCTCAGCGGTCAAATTATCACACTAGATGCAGGCCGCTCCACGAGCACGGCAGGGTTGATGGGGTCTGAAGGTAGTCTCCTTCACTCCTCCTGTGCCTCTCAGATACTACGCTTGGACTCTGAGCCCTTTCTTCTCTCAAAGGAACTGAATCGCAGCAAGCTCCATATTGATCTACGTTCACCAGAGAAATGAACCATCGCTGTCACATGCCATCTGATGGAAGAAGCACCAGGGAAATCTTAAAATTACTGTGTTTTTCACTCTCCTGCCTGATAAATTATATGTGGTTTTTCATCAGCAGTGCAACAGATTGTCTTTCAAATACCCTTATTGAGATGATATCCCTACCCATCTGTCACAACTTTATACTGAATCTCCCACTGCGGGTATGGTGAAACATTTTTGACATTGAAATCTTTGCTGCACAATAAAGCATTTAATAATGTTCATTAATAAGTGAATGGACGAGGATAACTGCCAAACAACCTGTTATTGTGGTAGAGCTCAGAGCCCACACTGCTCCCTAAGCAAAACAATCACGCATTTGTTTTCCTATCATTGTGGACAGTTTCAATGACTGTTTTAATTTATTTATTTTTTTATTTTTTTATTTTTTTTAACACTGAGATGATTATATTTTCTATCTCTTGTCCCCATCCACCAAAAATAAATAAATAAATAAATAAAAACCGAAGATTCAGCTGAAAGAAGATTCAGGAAATAAAGTGTTATTCAACCTTGATCCATAAAATGAAAGTTAATTTATTAAATATAAACAAGTACATAGACCAATGTTCAATAGTTTGAAGTCTATAAAAGTCTCTTTTGCTCACCAAGTCTGCATTTATTTATTAAAATACAGTAAAAGCTGAAATTGTATTACATTTCAAAACTACCATTTTCTATTTTGAAATATATTATGTATAACTGTATAAGTGTAATTTATTCCTGTGATGACAAAGCAGAAATTTTAAGCCATTAATACAGTTTTCAGTGTCACATGATCCTTCAGAAATACTTCTAATAATGTTGATTTGCTGCATAAAAATAAATAAATAAATAAAAATAAAAATCTTATTATCAGTGCTAAAGATGGTTGTTCTGCATAAAATGTTTGTGTAAACTGACACTTTTCTTGTCCAGGATTCTTTGATAGATATAAAGTTCAAAAGAACAGCATTTATTAGAAATATAAATCATTTGTAACATTAAAAATGTCCTTACATCACTTTTGATTAATTTAATGTGTCCTTGCTGAAAAAAAAAAAAAAAAAAAGTTTTATTTTAGTGAGTCTAAACCTTTGAATGGTAATGTAAATTAAATACAGAAACTAGGCACTATTGGTGACATTTAAAGCAGATGTTTTTTTTTTTTTTCTGTCTGTAAGGCACTTAATGCATAAAAATAAAAATCAAACAATGTTAGCAGCCTCAATTAAAAAAATAAAGTAAAGCATTCTGAAATGTCATTAAAATGCAATTGTGAATTCTAATTTTCTAAACCATTTTGAGATTTTAGTGGGTTTTTTTTTTTGTTGTTGTTGTTTGTTTGTTGTTTTTTTTTTTTTTTTTTTTTTTTAGCTAACTTTACCTCATTTATTTTAATCCCATTTTACAAATATGGATATGGTCTCCAAAAGAAGGGTTTGTCAGATTTAGCTCACTTCTGGGTACAATTTTGTCCCCAAAATATGGTAGGCACACACAAACAAAAACACACACATGACCACATTTAAACCTGGGGCCTGTACCATGAAGCTGGTTTAGCTGGCTAGCCAGGTAAGTTTCAGTTTAGTTTGTGCCAACTCTGGGTTTTAGGTACCATGAAAGTGTTTTACTTTTAGCAATGTCCATTGCCATAGTAACTTACGCTCCACAGCTAACCTGCTCCGGGGCAGGTTATGTTCTGGTTTAGAGATCTCAAACCGAAATTTGACCAATCAGCTTCAAGCAAAGTGACACGTCTTTGACGCAATAAATCCACTCCTCCAGTTTCTCTTACTCCAAATTAAAGGACGCTACATAGTAAAACATTTTTAAAGATAAAATCATCTGATTTTTAGAGATGATTATTTTTTATAATATATTTTATATTATTTATATAATTATTATACCCTTAATCCATTACACAAGCCAACTTAGTTTAATAGTAATTGTTAAGCTTTTATTTAAAATCAATGTAAACATATAGATAGTATAGATAATACGCAATAAATAAGTTTTAGAATCAATAGCTTTAAACATGACTACATGTGAGCCTAGATTTTTAAGTGTTTTTATACCTATAAATATTATCAACTCTATAAACTAACTTTACAACTTTTACTTGCACTTATATGGTAAGATGTTTTCTTTAAGTTTTCCTCTTTCATGAATAGATCATTTCATGATCGTGCTGTGTAAATGTGTTTAAATTCTTCATATTGTTCAATCTCTTAATCTTCGCACTGACTCTCACAAGAAGTGAATCATAGTTTTAAGGCATGTGATTGGCTGCTCATTACTGATGTCACACTTTCATGTGCACGCGCTCCATTAACTCAGGATCAAGCCTGAGTTGACAGAAAAAGTTGATGATCAGCTTCATGGTACCAACAAAGCCGGATTGGACTGGTTTGGTTTTGTCAACTCAAAACTAATCCTGTAACCCTGAGTTTGTTCAACCACCATCATGGTACAGGCCCCTGGTCTTGATTTTATTACAGACAAAGCAACAACAACAACAACAAAAAGTTTCTTTAAAAAAGCACACTTTTGCTTTCAAACATACTTATACATGTTCAAATTTCACAGCAACTGTGATCATTTTTGTTTCAGTTCAGCCACCTGTATTAACTTGTGGTTCTGACTTTCTCCGAATGTGATTTCAGTGATCAGATCATACAACATTTTATTACTCATTTTCTAACCTACTGTAATCGGATCACTGAATGTTAATACGGGGGTGCAAACGGGGCATATATGTTCACATCTGCCTCTTTCGATGCACTATGTGTGAGTAGTTAAGAGATCACAGAGCGTATCCAGTAGAAGCTCGACTCACACCTGGAGGCCTGGATGATCTCAACGCCTTGATGGTTTGGCCTCCACTGAAGCTTGCAAGAATTTAGAGATTTTCCACCCCCACTCTTGGACCCCCCTCACTCCAAAAAAAAAAAAAAAAGAAGAAGAAGAGTTTCTGTGTTATAGCCCACCATGTGCTGTGAGGATTATCTCTTAGTCTAACTCAGGATGGAAGCTTGCCATGCCATCTGCTCCGAGGATGATCAGACTCAGGGATTCACGCCAATGCCTGACCGGCAGGAAATTAAGGTAAAGTGTTTGTGATGAAGAAACCCAGAAACACAAATAACTGCACTCTGTATCACCCAGCATGTTTTTAGCCACACCATTAGTGTGCTCAACGGCTTTGCATACGTAGGTTGTAAGTAAATGGAAGACCGGACCGGGATTGGAGTCACAGTTAATGGTCCAATTACAGAAGATAATGGTGCCTTGTTTAACTGTTTACTAGGTTGTAGGTAGAGATATTTAGTGGTTGTGTGTGCTGTTTGATTGTGTTGCATCTTGATCTAAACTGCCCAGAGTCAGCACACTTTTACTCCATTAAGCATAGATGACTTTAAAGCCCATTTTGCTGTTTCCACACTGAACATTAATCTGTGCTTACCTCAAGCTCTTTGTTTTATGTTTCCTTGCTCAAGCTGAATGTGCCTGTGATTGAGTTTTGTGAGATTCTTGGACCACATTCTTGGGTGTTTCTAAAAAAAAAGAAAAAAAAAAAAGGTTATTCCATAATGTGAGATGCTTCAGATGGACATTAGGTTGCAAACTGCTGCAAGACTGTTCATCACTGAATGTGTTGCTCAAGATGACATGTTGAAATAAACAACAGTTTCCAGACAGAATCTGTGTTTTTGTAGGAGAATCACAGATGAAATTTAAATATGTATATGGGTCAACGACGAAAAAGGGTTTAAGCATAAAAACAATAAGTGTAATACTGCTTTAAATTGTTGTTGTTTTTCCCCAACAAAAATTAAAAAGTTTTCCTTTTAATTTAATTGCAATTTTGTTTTTGATTTTTTTGAGCAAAAAAATAAATACCATGCATTTTTCCCTGATTTACAGAAGACAACCACTAAAATGCCATTCAGTGTAACAATCTTGTCGGGCATATTTACAACAAAAATCAACTTATGACATATTAAAAGGCTAATTACTTTCACCCCAAATACTAATTAGTTGTAATTTTACATTTTTAAAATTTGCCACTATCCTAGGTTTTGCCCATTTGTCAGTAAGAATCTTTTATTCATTTAAAACACAATAAAATTTTATATACTTCCTTATTCTTTTATATATTTTAATATGTACAAGTTAGAATAAGCATGTTGTTGGCATTTTTACATAAATATTGTGTTACACTGAATGACAATGTAACATTATTTCAACCAAATTTTGGCATTTTATTCTCCAAAAACTTATTTGAAACCTTAAAAGTAGACACTTTACTTACATTTAATGTGCTTTCTATGGACATAAAATCACTTTTGTAAATTTATTTTGATGCAGACATCGTTGACCCATATACTGTATTGATATTATTATTTAAAAAAGAATTAAAATATCTAAAAAATAATATTTATTAATTATATTACATTGAGGCAGAACTAACACTGTGTAAAGTGACAAGTTCTTTTCATCAGAGTTCTTTAATAACTTTTTAAATATTAATTTATTCATTAAGTTTTTATTAATTTTGAAGAATACTGAATCTTTTTTTGTGCAGGTGAAATTAGTAAATACATGTTCATATTTAGTCTAGAACTACAGTAACATCATGTCCAAATGGTGCACACAACACCTCTGCACTTACTCCCGTATTCTCTCAACATGGCAACACGAGAGCTGTCAGTCAAGACATAGGAAACGAAGTAACTGGTGTTACTTATTTGAAAAAGTAACTCGGATATTTCTTTCTAAATTAAAAAGTAAGCGTTACTTTACTAGTTACTTAAAAAGTAATCTGATTGCATAACTTGCATTACTTGTAATGCGTTACCCCCAACACTGAGTATAAGTACTGTAATATGTCCCTATATTTAATAAACAAACACTCAACAGGCAAGAGATCTGTAAGACATTGTGAATGACAGATTTAGCCTTGCGGATAAGTATAACACATGTAGGCCCAGTTTCACAGACAGGGCTTAGACTAAACCAGGATTAGGCCATAGTTTAATTAGGACATTTAAGTAACTTTTATAAACGTACTTAGAAAAAAACATTACTGGTTTGCATTTTGAGACAAAACAAAGGCACTGACATATTTTAAGATCAGTCAGTGCAAGTTTCTTTCAGTTGAAACAGCGCAGATTTACATTTTGGTCTAGGATTAGGTTTAAGCCTTGTCTGTGAAACCGGTGGTAATCTATAAGAAATCTTTCAAATCCAAAATGCATGTATGCACCACAAAAAAAAAAAAAAAAAACTAAACTGTAACCCTCCCCCCCACTCCCCACCCCACAAGCAAGGTGAAAACAACTGAATGTGACAAAAAAAAAATCCTTCAGCTCGTTCATTGAAAATCTCTATATCCCCTGAGGGTAACGCAGTAAAGCTGACTATGCCGACTATGTTTAGCACTGGTGGGACCCGCATTAATCCAGCAATTTAAAGGGGGAGGAGAGCCAATCTCTGGGAGGAAAGTAAAGGCAAACGAGCAGCCTCTGACACCCACAGGCACCCAGTACCAAGAGCATCAGTCCTGAGCGCATATGAGCATTACAACAGTCAGCCTCGCTCTCTCTCACTTCTCTGTCCCCTTGACACTGCAGGGGTGAATACTGAATTCAGCAAGCGCTTTGGTCTCCCCCTCATTCTGTTTTCACAGAGCTCTGCACAATGCTCAGATGAGAGAGGGAGAGGCAGTGTGTTAGAGAGAGAGAGGGCAAGTTAAAGAGAGCCAAAGAGAGAGCGAGAGGGCGAGCGTATTACAGAGAGTGATTGAGGAGAAGACCAGAAAGAGCGTGTGTGTGAGATTGAAGAGTTTATTGCAATAGCGACTGGAGGTCTGGATTACGCCGCTTTAATCCTCAAGAGACTTTGTGGGACGTTTTGAAGGTATGAGCTTATTTTTGTATAAACAACCTGTTTTAAAGTGACCACAAAGAGAATTTCTTCCACATTAAATGTGAAGGGGAAAAAAACTGAATTGCTGATGGAGAGCTCTGCAGTTGTTGTGCGATCGTTATTCAGAGGTTGTTTCTTAAATGAATAATGAAATGTGAGTCAACCACTCTGGAATGAGACTCATCCTTAAAAAACAAGGGCTCATGTAGACATGCGTAATGATTGAGCGTGGTTTTAAGATCTAACTGAAGCATGTGAGGGGCAGTTTGCGGCTGTTAAGCAGATGCTGGGGTCAGTTCTTGGTGATGCACTGGTTAAGGGTAAAATATTTATCCTAAGTGAGTGGTGTAATGAATAAGAAATGAATTCTTCCTGTATTCAAGTGAATATGAGGCTTACTGTAAATATGTAGAGGGAGAGTTTACCAAAAAGTGAATTTACTCACCTCTTGTCGTTCCAAACCTGTATGACATTCTTTCTTCTGTATAACAAAAATGAAGATATTTTGAAAAATGTTTCAGTGGTTTTTTGTTCATACAATCAAAGCCCAAAAAAATCTTTGTGTTTAACATAAGAATGGAAGTCACATAGGTTTGGAGTGAAATGAGGAAGAGTAAATGATTTTTAATTTTGGGGTGAACTATCCCTTTAAGATTTCGCACAGATTGCGTATGGTTCAAAGATGTTCTTCATGAATTTTAACATCAGGCATTTTATCTCCAGAGCGACGGGGATGGAAAGTGAATTCGGAATAAAAATGGCAGACAAACGCACATTTTCCTGTCATATTGTCAATACAGAACCTTGTTTCAGGTATCAAACAACGAAGTTCCCTAAACAAATAATGACAATGCACATGCCAGAGGGGAGAAAGACTCTGCAGACAGACCCTCTGAATAAACTAAGTCTGGCTGAAATCTTCAGTCATTTCCTGTAAACTACAATTAGAATGACAATGTCCTACCCAAGCATCAGTGTATCCGAGTTGCTTCATGCCACTGTATATAGCAATGATGGATGATTCTATGTTTGAAAAGGTTCCCTAAGACAGACTAGACTGGTTTTATGCCTGCTTTTTGTTTTTTGTATTCTTGCATGTTTGTGTAATTATCCCATTGTTTGCATATTAAACACAGTGTAATGTACACGTTTGCATTTGACAAAGGAATCCATTCGATATTCATTTGCTGCCAAATTAACACACAATAACATTTGTTCTCTATTTCCCAACGGCACAGATTTAAACATCTCACCTCTGCGGATAATAGTCCGCATGGAAAGCCATTGTTCGAGGTCTTAACATCAGCCGTGTTTGTTCAGACCTTCAAATGCTAGTACATCAGAGTCTAGGTTGTTCTCTTGGGCTTCATCTGGAAGGGCCAATAACTCTGTGAATATGAGATTAGACACAGTGTTTCATTGGATCTAAGACTCAGAGGACAACAGCACAATTAAACACATCTCTTCATTTACCACAGCCTACATTAATGTGGTGGCTAAATACAGACTGAGACAAAAGCTATCAGAATACTGGAGAAATATATATATATTTGGAAATTTGCTTATATTTTTTACATTTATTTAACTTTTTTTTAATTTTATAATAGCCTATAATTTACGATATAGTTGTTTTATAATTGTTTATAATTGTATAATTGTTGAACTATCCCTTTAACTAAGTACCAGCTGTACCACTCCTCTATTGCTGGATGTTGGTCGAAATTCGATATCGGCCATGAAACTCAGGGTATGATAAATCACTCTACTGTTCCAAACAACAGAATAAGAAATCATCATGACATGGTACAAGGTGTATATGGAACAAATAGCTTTAAAAGGGCCATGAACGTCTGCTCTTCCAGAACCATGAGGGAATTAATGCTCAAATCAACTTGAATCAGAACCAGGTTATCAGAACAAGCAATTTATTTAAAAACACACACATACTGTCCTGTATGTGCCAGATATTGATCTGGTGAAACAACAAGCAAACACCAAATTTACATACTGTAATATATTGTACTTTTAATTGCAGTTTACTTAACCATACAAGTAGACAATGATGTTCCCGAATGTGGTGACCATCAAAAATCAGGGATTAAAAATCTAATTTAAGCAGAATGTGAAAATTAAAAGTTTATGACGCAAAAAGAATAATAAAGATTCTGCAATATTTCTAGGTCACTAATCAAATGTGTGATAGTGATCTAGTGAACTCTTTGGACAGACATTACAGATGTTAAAGCTCCATTGAAGCTCTTTGGATCATCGCAAATCATGCTGGAGAACATGATCATCAGCTCAAATTGTGCTGTCATTAAAGCAAAAGAGGAGAAAACCAAAAAACTTAGACATCCAAAAATGCATGTTAAAGGGCTAGTTCACCCAAAAATGAAAATGCTGTCATTAATTACTCACCCTCATGTCGTTCCAAACCTGTAAGACCTTCGTTCATCTTCAGAACACAAAATAAGATATTTTTGATGAATTCTGAGATCTCTCTGACCCTCCCATAGACAGCAAGGATCCTAACACGATCAAGGCTCAGAAACGTAGTAAGGGCATCATTAAAATAATCCATGTGATATCAGTGGTTAAACTATAATTTTACAAAGCCATGAGAATACTTTTTGTGAGCAAAGAAAACAAAAATAACGACTTTATTCAACAATTCGTCTCCTCCGGATACATTGTTTACGTTGTTTACGCTTTGATCTGAACTTAAAAAAACGTATCAGCGTCCATACCTTGCATATGTTGTTTACATGTGTGAAACTCTCCAAAATGGCACTATAGGGTGACACGGAGTAGATGAATTGTTGAATAAAGTCGTTATTTTTCTTTTCTTTTCACACAAAAAGTATTCTCGTAGCTTCGTAAAATTATGGTTGAACCACTGATGTCACGTGGATTATTTTAACGATGTCCTCGCTACGTGAGCCTTGATCGTTTTCAGGATCCTTGCTGTCTATGGGAGGGTCAGAGAGCTCTCGGAATTCATCAAAAGTCTAGCGTCAGCGTTAGTTCTAGCAGGTCACGTTAGTCAAGCTTGCATCAGCTGACTCTCAGCTGATCCACCTATAGGGATGCAACACCCATCACAGCACTCATATATAAGGTCCATCAGTATTATCACCAGCTTCGCCTTGCTCAATAGCGAATTAATAGCGAATTCGCCAGGGAAACACCATCATCTCAGTTCTAGGAATTGTGCAATCGGGAATTTAGCGAGAGGATTAGTTCCCTTTATGGATTTTACCTCGATTCATTCAAGTTGTTAACTTGAACACGTGCTTTCGCAGCGGGGTTAAGTTTGTGTTCGATTTTCCTCACACATTCAGGGATTAACGGCAATAACTCCAATACGACTTGCCCTAAAAATGATAAAACAGTATTACCGCCAAAAGGGCAAAGCTGATAATGTTTCTCATTATTATTTCACTTGATATAAATAGGCACTGCCCCGCACAAGCTGCTGTAACGTGCATTAAGCCGGTGTTCTGTCGATTTGTGCTACCCAGTCAGATCGGAGAGATCGCGCTTGGCGAACTGTAAGTAAGGGACCGTGGGGAAAGTGCAAGTTTTTTTTTGCGTATTGATGCCCGATTCGGAAGGTAGTGTTGCTTCACGCATTGTTATATTATTGATATGGACTCTATGAGTTATGTGACTGACTAAGAACAAGTTCAGATGGGATCGTCATTCCCCACATGAAGAAGTATTAAGAGATCAAGCATCCACGTCCCAGCTGGCTATGTTTCGTTCTCCATTCATCTCTGAAGGTCTTCAGGAAGCTAAGCTAAATTCCTTTTTAATGCTCTCAGATTATGGCAACATGCTTGCTAAGGCTATCTGCATTGCTTAGACTTATTTAGTTGTTTTCAGTGAAGTGCTCGTGCTAAGCTATGTGATCATACTGACAATGTGCCTTACTTTCTGGTTGTTGGGAGCATGCTTGTTCCTAAGGTGTCTGTTTTTTTATTGGGAGCATGCTTGTTCCTAAGCTATCTGGTTGTTATTGGGAACACACTTGTTCCTAAACTGTCTGATTTTTATTGGGAGAAATATCCTGACAGAAATATCTTAATTTGTCTTCTGAAGATGAACGAAGGTCTTATAGGTTTGGAACGACATGAGGGTGAGTAATTAATGACAGAATTTTCATTTTGGGGTGAACTATCCCTTTAATTTTTAGTCATTTAAAAAAAAAAAAATCATTAAAAATTAAATATAGTTTGTATGTATCTATACACCACATGCATTGTAGCTGTATAAAAGCCATATTATGTGCAAATAGCTTTGAAGTGATTCACTTTATGTATTAAGATTCACAAGAACAACATATAGGCCTACACATCTTTGTAGTGACACAAAGAAGAAGGAAAAAACACTTTCATCTACTGCAAAAACAACAAAACAAAACAAAACAAAAAAAACAACAACAACAACAACAAACATGCTGTATTGAATCACAGAAAAAAGAGGATCCAAACACTGCAGCAGCTAGAAGCTCAGTTAAATAAAAATATGTGTGAGTGTGGGTGCTGAAAATCATTCAGCCTTGGGGAGGAAAGCATACACTGTTTTGGGCAGCACATGATATCACAGAGAAAAAATAAAGAGCAGTAAGAAGCATTTTTATGGGCCACAGTAAGATTTCTCAAATGTAAAATGTTTTCATAATTTATACTGTGATGTTCACAAAAACTATTTCTAAAAAGGATGGTCATTATGAATGGATGACAGGCACTAACAACTAAGCAGTTTGTGAGGGTTAAAATATCAGTGAAGGCTCACAACAGAGTGAGAAGAACAGATGTTTGGCCAAGACTCCAGTTTGTAATAAATCATGTTTGACATCCATAAAACTGTGTTTTTATGTTTTATATATATACCAGTCAAAAAGTTTGGAATAATTAAACACTTTATGTTTTTGAAAGAAGTCTTTTATGTTCACCAAAGCTGTAAAAATACAAAATTCCAATAAAAATAGTAATATTGTGAAAATATTGTGAAAATAATTTTACAGTCTAAAATAAGTTTTCTATTTCAATATATTTTATAATGTAATTTATTTCTATGATGGCAAAGCTGACTTTTCAGCGGTCATTTCTCCAGCCTTCACTGTCACATGATCATTCAGAAATAATTCTCGTAATTTTGAATGGTGTGTATTATAATTTCCACAAATGTGTGAAGCAGTAAAAACTAGTTGTCAACATTGATAACAATAAGAAATGTTTCTCGAGTATCAAATCAGTGCTGAAGACTGGAGTAATGGCTGCTGAAAATTCAGATTTGCCATCACAGGAATCACTTTTCTCATCCTAAGATGGGTAAAATGTTAATTCATCCTCTAAACATGACAATCATTCATGCAAGAAAGAGAGCAGCAGAGCATAAGAGGGCAGACATACATACAGTAATATTAGCAAAAGAACACCGAGTTCAGAAACCCATGTGCTCAAAAGTCACGAAATGCACAACTTACATGCACACCCACGCATCTATTTTCAAAATGCCCTGAGAATCAAAAGACTTGGCCCTGTGAAGTGCACTTCTAGGTCTTGCTGGGTTAACCGTGTTGTTTCTGCCATGCCCTCTTGTTGAGCACAAATGAAAAAGGGATTTAAATGTTTTCTCTGAGGGGCTACAGTTGGCCAAGGGCATACATGAGGCAACTTATCCAATTTCAGCGATGGTGTTTGAGAAGAAGGATTGAATAAATCCACAATATCATAACCAAAAGTAAAAAACCGCAGCCATCAGTTTCAGTCTTGAAATGGAAACAAAACAGATCTTTATATTTTGACAGATCTTTATATGTAGGCCTACTTTGACAAGTATGGGTAAAGGCATGAGCGTGCCTTTACAAGACCACAAAACTGAAGCGTCAATAGATCAGAGTACGTTAGATGCCATATTTAATTTGATGGATTGGATATGTTCAGTTGACCTTTTATCTAATATTTACAACCCATGTTTTCTGTTTCTCATTCACTGGAAATTTGCAGAAATACATATTTTACGTGTTTGTCCTGCTGAACGGTCGATTCATAACAGTACAATATATTGACTCTTATCTATCCTTCAAAACCTTATTTCCGCTTGTGTCAAGTGCAGTATCCTCTCTGACATACACAAGTTAGTTTACCATTTACAGAGAAAGTATCCTCCTAATGTCTTGTAAATAAGAAATTGCAAAACGAAGTTGTGTTGAGATTCTGTTTTTAGTTAAATAAGAAATTGTCACTTAGCTACAGAAGTTCTAAGTGGCCATGCATTATAATAATTTTTTTCTTTCTTGTTTTCCTGTGATCTCGACATAACAAAAGTTGTTCTCGTGATCACGACATAACAAAAATGGTTCTTTTAACAATGATTGTTTGATTTTTAAAACACAATGCATCGTGTGTCTACTGTTGCTATAGTAACTGTCCTGGCAATTTAAAATAACTCTCACCATGCAAAAGACAAACTCACTCAATTGCCTTTTAAAGGTTTTATTCTTTGCAAAGAAGGTCAGACAATCATACAGACACACAGGTTTGTGCAGAGTGCGACAAAGAAGGAGGGTGCACCTCCACCTTATATCTGTTCCCTACTCAAGGTTACAGACTCTTAGCAGCTGTACTTTTCCACACATGGTAAGAAAGTCAAAAACACTCTACTATATCATACTTCTAAAGCTCGGTCCCCTTATATTTAGGCCCCAAACCATATCTCATACTTACTTCATAACAGTTCTAAGTAAAGCACGTACTACATAATGTTTCATAAGCATATAGAATCATGCAAAAATCAATAGAAATTAATTTTTCTTCCACATAACGAACGCAACCTTGACATGAACATTCTAAAATACTTAACCTAGCTTAATGTGTTAATTGAGTTAATGCGTTAATTTTTAAAAGACAAATCTCAGTATATACACATTATTAGTAATTCATATATGTACAGACAAGTTGATGATTGAAACGCCCATAATAAGAACGCAAGAAGATGCCCATAATAAGAATGCAATTTGTTTAATTCCGCGTTAAGCGTTTTCCTCCCATAGGCTTAGGGACAATACGTAACGTGTCTTAATGCGTTAAGGGAGTGTTTTTAAAAGATAAACTCCATAAACACATCATTAATAAAGCATTCTATCTACAGACAAACAAATAAGTCCATAATAAGAACGCAATGTGTTTAACGCGTTAAGCGTTTTACCCATAGAAAACAGTTAGGCTATAAGAAAAACGTGTTGCGTTCGCATCCTGGACTCATCTGCTTGTCTGTACATAGGCTATTATAATTTATTAATAATGTGTTTACTGAGTTTGGTCTTTTAAAAACACTTTCTTAACACATTAAGCAATGAAAAGCGTATTGGAATGCCCCCTTTGAGGCGCAAATGATCGACAGATAACCGTGCGCTCTTACAGTTATACTGTATCTTGAGGATATAGAAATGACGTCTACAATAAAATAAATAGGCTAATCAAATACTGCTGATTTTGTCCAGAATTAGGCTACGCTAAACATTTTATTTGTGTAATTAACATGTTTAAATGGCTCAACAACAAAGCATTTAACACCGCAGGCGTAGCGCCTTAGAAGAATGCAGAGAAGAACTAGCCTATTCTAAAAATCTTAAACTGCTTGGATTAAACTCACTTCATTTTCCTCGTTCGTTTGAAATAAAATTATATATATTATAATAATTCGTTTGTGATTTTTGTTAGTCATGTAGGATAGGCTGTGATATCAAGCTTGGATGCTGCTATGTGTGTGTGTGGTTTACAAAGAAATGTAGAAAATACAAAAGATTAGGCTACAACACTGTATAACATCACTGAACCAAATTCTACACATTTGTAAATATCTGATTAATATACATTTATTAACAATAAAGATTAAAAATAAGAAAGATGCACATTACAAATGCTACATCGTTGTAAATGAGAAGGTAATGAGTTGTGCAGCAGTACCATAACGATAACAGATAAAATTAAAAAAATAATAATGCATGGCCGCTTAGAACTTCCGTACTTAGCTACCAGATCCTAGTTCCATTTTATTGCCTTAACAAAAATAGTTCCAAATGAAGACCAAGTTCAGTGAATAATTCAGTAGGCCTAAATATACAGATTGATTCATTCCTGAATGAATCAGTGTGTTAAACGAATCAGTTGGGTGATGATTCAAGATTGTCAGAGTCGTTCTAATGGCGAGTTCACACTGCATGATTTTAGCCCCGATTTTTACCTGCTGACAGGTTTTGTGAAATCGCCGACAAATCCCTGAAATCAGTGACAAATTGGTGCTTGTTCACGCAAGTGACAGTCACACAGTGTGAATTATCAAAGACGCGATCTGAGAGAATCCAAATATTTGGGATGCTAAATATCTGGGACCCGTTTCAGAAAGGATGTTAAGTGAAAACTGAGTATTTTAACCCTGAAATGAGGGAAACTCTAGGTTTTCCGTTTCAAAATGGGAGGTTTGTCAAACTCGAGAAAGCAGGGTAAGTCAAGCCCATTTTTGAAAGAGAGGTAAGTTTTACTCAGAGTCAGTTACCGTGGTAACTTACTCTGTGAACCTAACCTGGTTGGGAGCAGGTTTTCTTCGCTAAACCCAGAGTTTCTCTCAGTCTTCTCCCCTGTTTTACAGTGCAAGCGATGTTTAAATAACTTATTAATTCATGCACGCTGCAAAAATGTTTTTCTTGCTGAGAATTTTTGTCTTATTTCAAGTACAAATAGCTAAAAATTCTTAAGTTAAGATGCATTTTGTATAGATATAAAATGGTATAATTTAGTCTTGTTTCCTGGGGGATTTTCCTTTAAGTGCAAACATGTAGCCTAAAATTGTCCGCCATAAGAAAAATAATCTTAATGCAAACGGAAACAAGAATATTTTTAATTTCTTACCCCATTGGCAGATAAAGTCTGCAGATAAATTTGCCATTGGCAAAATAAGAAAAATGCACTTAATTTTTATTTTTTTTTCCCCCCTTCATGGAAACAAAACTAAATACCTTATGTTATTTTTATTATTTTATTAATTATTATTATTATTATTTTTTTTTTTTTTGCCATATTCACATGCATATTTATTTGCATATGTTATTTGAGCGGTACCATTTTAAATGGTAGTTTTCTTTAAAACATCGGAGATGCAGAGCACATTAGTAAGAGCGCTGTATGCAGACCTATAAGGAAAGTGTATAAGTCTTTCTGAGAATATTTTCCTGTGCACAAATCCGTCAAAGAGGAGTTTCACAGGACTGTAGGCTAGTGGTGTAGCATTCGGTTTAAATGAGGCTAATCTGATAAATAATGTTCACTTCATAACATCTTGCTGCATCCTCTGATTACTTTAAACGAGTCTACCTCCCAAGATTACTGTTACAAACATGAGCCACGTCTAAAAGGCAAAGGGGGAGGTGTTGCTAAAATTTATAGCAATATTTTCAGTATTTCTCAGAGGTCGAGTTTCAAGTATAATTCATTTGAAGTAATGGTGCTTCATATAACGTTATCCAAAGAAACAAGTGTTAATGATAAATCCCCTGTGACGTTTGTACTGGCTACTGTATACAGGCCACCAGGGCACCATACAGACTGTATTAAAGAATTTGCTGATTTTCTATCAGAGTTAGTGCTGGCTGCAGATAAAGTCCTAATTGTTGGTGATTTTAATATCCATGCTGATAATGAAAAAGATTCGTTGGGATCAGCATTTATAGACATTCTAAACTCTATTGGTGTTAAACAACACGTGTCAGGACCTACTTCTTGTCGAAATCATACTCTAGATTTAATACTGTCGCATAGAATTGATGTCAGTGGCGTTGAAAGATGGCCTAGAGGGCCATCGGGACAAGACCACAGGAACCAGATGAGTCCTTTGCACAGTCTGACTCTTCTGCAGCCTAGATTTAAACTGCTGATTTTGTCTGGCCAGAGGAGAATGACACTATTTCGACACACTATTTCCCTGTCTAAATATTGTAAAGCTGATGTAAAGCCACCCAGCTTTATATCAAGCTGATGTAAAACTGCTTTGACACAATTTGCATTGTTCAAAGCACTATACAAATAATAGTGACCTCTGGAAGTAATCAGAATTTCCTTCAGGATTTCCAGTGTGGTTGGAAGCTTTACCTTGTTTGAATTGTGTTTTTATAGGCTACCTCATTTTTAGCTGCTGCCAGGTTTTTTTTATTTATTTATTTATTTATTTTAGGTTTTTTTTTGCCATGGGATACCTATAAAATGAATATCAGTTCAATAATTTAAAGTTTTCACCTCTGATAATATAACAGTTATTAAGAGTTATTAAGAATTAAAGTTACGCATTGACGGAAGTACATACGCGGACGTATTTTTGGCGGGAGCTGTTGCCATGGTGAATCGTAATTTCGGCGCTCCACTGATCATGACTTTTCATAGTCGTGGTGCATGCGCTAAACTCAGAGTCAACCTACTCAGAGTTGAATGAACTAACGCGATTCAGCTGTTCTGAAACCGAAAACTCTGAATTTTCCATCTCTCGGTAAGTCAACTCAGAGTTCAAGTTTAAACTCCAAGTTGGTTGAACCTCCTTATTGAAACAGGCCCCTGGACCTGTCTGCGATTCAAAACCGTGATGTATGAAATGTGTTCTGACTGAAAAATAAATCGGTGATGACCTACAGCCAATCAGAGAGCAAGATACAGGGTGGCGGGAAGTTCAGGTAGGAGTTATATGAAACGTAGTTTTTGGACCAAACAAAGTTGTCTGCGATTCTTCCTATTGTAAATTTATGCAGTGTGTAAAGCCAGGCGCACACCGCGATTTTTAATAGTCCTTTACGACTGTTGCTTGTCAGACTGTACGAACATGATGACCATGTCACACTGTGGGATCTCACTTGTCATTAATGTCAGACTGTACAACAGTCAACATGCATTAAAAACGGGTGCACAAGAAAACTTGTCCAGAGTTTTACATTATCAAAAATGATGGCTATCATGAAAACTATATGAATGGCGACAATACCGGCATATTTAAGAAGAATAGTGTAAGCAGCACTACACACCCACATGAAAACAGCGGCACAACCGGTGTTTATCATAACAAAAAGCAACATATCATATGAATTAAAACCGCCAGTAGGTGGCAGCAAGTGACTGTTAATAAGTGAGTCATTGAGATTCAACCAATTCATTCAAACGGCTGATTCATTCAGGAACAAAGCATAAACTGTGTTAATGAGTGAATCACTGAATCATTTTTATCAACCGATTCGTTCAAAAAGCTGATTCATTCAATGAGTAAACACACGCAAAACAGTGCTGTGATCTTTGTTTGGAACTATTTTTGTTGGCAAAATTGCGCAAAAACAAGCAATATTATGTCTAAAATGTAAGTCACTTATTGCTTTACTGAACTTATATAAAATGATTATTAAATGTCAAATGTGTTATGCTGATATCTGCAGAAAAATGGTACTCTTTGTGTGATATAAATTAAGTTAACTATATTAAATTGTATAAATATAAAAAGCATACAGAAGCATTTTTGCTGTCTCTTTTGCCATTTAGAATGCCTGGAATTTTGAGTTTTAATAGACTAATAAATCAACGTGCGTGCACTCTGTGTGTGATTTGGTGATTCTTGATAATGTCAGATTGCACATCATTACAAAAAACACTTACCATATTATCACAGTATATCGCACATCCCAGACTCGACTTGAGTGGAAAATGAATCATCCGCGGTTGTGCACGCACTTGTTTGTACATGAGAAAAGGTGTTTTTAGGAGTCTAATTTGAAAAGCAGTCCGTGTTCTTCTGACTTCTGACTATTTTGTAGTAAGTAACGAATCTGCTTCGGGGAAATGTATAGAAGTAAAAGTATACATTTTAATTAGGAAATGTAGTGGAGTAAAAGTAAAAGTTGGCTGAAATACAAAAACTCAAGTAAAGTACAGATACTCCCAAAAAATACTTAAGTACTGTAGCGAAGTATTATTACATCGTTACATTACACCATTGCTTAGAGTGTAGTCATGTAGCCTACACTCATCCAATGCTTAAGACCAAATGCTAACACAGGCTATCCTCTCTCTATACTGCTGCCTAATCCATGTGTCTAAACTTGATAGGCTTTCAATTGGATGAGCTTTACAGAGCTAACATGATTGGTAATTGGAAGCACTTTTAATCACAGGGGAACTCTCAACTTTACATTGTTGAATTAAGTTTTAAGATTTAATTATATGATTTCCTTCATTTGCATATCATTCTCTGCTCTGAATAATCCAGGCACACTGCTGTCAGGCTTGTAAAACAGTAGTGAGAGCATATTTAAGAGTATCATTTCATATCATTTACCACTTTCAATGGTGATTTATAAGTATTTGTTTTCTTCCTCTGAGACATCACTTGGTTGTACGTCTCTAGTGTGGTTGTGAGTCCTCAGCCTCTGCTTAACAGCCCTCTCTTTCTAACATAATGTGACAGCGTAACTTCAGTGAATCTGCTGGGTGATGCGTGCTAGAAAGTCACATGTTTATTTAGCCACAGACCCAGAGAGTAAAGTTCACTCACATCACCTTACATCACATCAGCCTGAATGCACTAGTTAATTCATTTACCACAGACTGGAAGTAAACTTTCATAGTCAACAAGCAAATAAAGAAAAGTGCAAAATAATGAGGGCATAGTTTTAATGTGTGATGACCTTTGGACAGACACCGAAAGTGCTCTTTCTGGGTGCACTGCACTTGAGGTCTTTTGAGCTTGTTAAGTGTTGAGACAATTGCTGAGGTTTTTCCATGGGGAATAATAATATTGCTGCAGAGACACAATGTCCTGCCAACCATAAGACATCTCGCTACTACGACGCACAAGAGGTCTCCAGGGATTCGTATTGCAATCATTTGATCTGCTTGGTGGTCTGTCTGGCAATTGATGTTGCACAAGCTCATACTGTTTGTTGTCCTGCCCTCTTTATCTACATAGATTTTTTTGCATGTTGCAGCATAAAATCACTTCTAACTAAAACATATTTCATCTCCCATACTGTCAGATTTGTGCATGTTGTAGAATTATTAAACCAATATATTAAGTTGGGGCACAGTATGTACTGTAACAGGTATGACATAAGGGTTGGAGAGGGCGGGAGGAAATAAATCCTGTGAGAATATGGGAAAATATTGTTTTATCTCGTCCCTCCCTTGCCAGTGCTCTGAAATCACTGCAGTGTGCTTCTTTTAAAAGTTATGTTTTTTTTTTTGTTTTTTTTTACTGTGTCCTGCTGATCTGGATTTGGCAAACTAGTCATTATCCGTACAGTTTAAATATTGCCTTACTAATATAAATAAGAGTCTAATCAATTTATTCTTTAATGAACATATGACTTATACATATGAAGCATCTAGATATTATTTAACATGTACACTCATGATAATGCCAGAGGATGATTCCCCATTTGGGTAATATTGCTTTTATACAACAGTTGAATAAACAAGAGGTTAATTTAGAGAAAATTAGATTTTAGAAACAATATTGCCACAGCAGAACTAACCATTGCTCCGAGCAACACAGCCGTGGCATTCTAAATGAATCAGTGTTTTGAATGAATCAGATGAGAAGATGATTCAGTGACTCACTCATATTAATATTAATGACATTTGGCCCTGAATGAATTCGCTTTTTTGAGAAAAAAAAAAAAAAAAAAGTGGTTGAGTTAACGGTTTAATGATTGCATTAAGAAATGGTAGGCCTAACAGTAATATGTAAGCTATTCCAAGTCACTTGTTTAATTCCAAAATGAATCCGTGTTTTTGAGGGAATGATTGAATGACTCATTTGACAATCATTTCATTCATGAATGAATTAGTGTTTTTGAATGAGTCTAGAGCAACTAATTGACTAGTAAAGAGGTTTACCTTTCACTGCCTATTGGCATAATGGTGTAACCTGCAGAAAGAGTCAGTAAAGACCAGCAGATAATTGTGGCTTTATTGTAAGCGTGTGGTGGTGGGAGTGCTGTATCATTTCCAATAGCCCCTATATAAGATGTATATTGTATACTCAATGAATACCCCAGTGATTTTTATTTTTTTTTAATTCTGTCTCACATGGGTCTCATGTAGCTTATTTCTGATTTGAGAATATTTTTATTGTGTATTTATGTTAGAGTAATAAATAAGCTCCATTACTTGTACTCCATCCTGTTATTGATTCACTGATTCGAACACATTCACCCAGTAACTTTAGAACCAGCTGTGAATCTCCAGTATTGTTTAAAGAAGTTTTTGCCTAACATAGCCTCATTAGTTACCTCCATTCATACGGTTATATTAATTAACATGAAATATTTCCATTTGCTAAAATTTTAAAGCCTTTAGTTGATATACCACCTTAATTGTCATAATACTTGGTACAACAGTGATGGAAAGTCATCTTGTACATAATTATACAGGTTCTCTCTATGTAGAGAGTGATTAATAGGAAAGCTGTCTGATTTGTGACCCTAAGCATCTGGACCGGCTTTTGCTTCCTGTGACATACCATCTGTGTTGCCAGGTCAAAAACAACCTTCCTATTCATGTGGGACCACCTCATTTTCAATAATAAAGCACTGAAAATGAGCACAGAATTGCACATCCACCACTTTCCTGGAGGTCTGCCAACAGTCGTTCAACTCTTGCCAAACTCCCTCGTTCTTGCAGTATTTTTTACATGCTTGTTTCTCAAACCTCCCAATGCTAAATGTGCTAAATGAACTTGAGTGAGCCTATTTGCTCAGCATTTGTAAAGCCCTTCAAGTGAGATTACGTTATAGCTGAACAGACAAAGATTTACACTGCAAAGATGAAAACATAACAGAGAGTGATGTTGTCTTCTGCTTTTATTGCATGCCAACATGATACCCAGACACCTCTGCAAATCTTCATAATCTCATTGATTTAAAGTGCCGTTACTTCTTTTCTCCTGCAGGTGGTTCACTTTCAAGCGCCCCAGGAATTCCATGGATATTAGTTGTTCCATTCCGCTGAGGCTTTGTGGTGTTCTTCATATTGCATTCATCGCTCCTTTGCCGTCACCATAAAAGTCACCTGTATCCATCTTTGCACCTAAAGGTTGTTCCAATGCTCATGGGGAACTGTCTGCTGCTGTTCCTCTGGTGCCTCTTAGACAAAAGCTTTGTTTCGCCCCTCCACTCTTCATCCCAGAGTAGGATGGGGAAGGCGCAGCACAGGAACATGATGGCACATAGGAAACACGGCATGATGGGAGTTCACAGAGTCAAGAGAGGATGGGTGTGGAACCAGTTCTTTGTTCTGGAGGAATACATGGGATCTGATCCGCAGTATGTTGGAAAGGTAAGATGATATTGATTCTCAGAGCCGATGTTTAGGGTCAAAGGTATTGAGAATAGATTGGGGATAAAACTGTGGGGTGTTCAAAGGCTTGAACTAGAGCTTGTAGTTATTCTTTCATCTTCCCTTCTTTGTTCATAACAAGCTTTGAGTTGCTTGAAACTAAATATTCTATGTACCACATAACATGGTTCATGAGTTGAGCAACCAGATGTTGCAATGGAAACTGCAAGACATGGTTACATATAGCAAGATAAAAACATAATATTGAAGGTTTTTTATTTATTTAATTTTTTTTTTTTTTTTTTGCAGTGCATTGGAATTGGCAGAAAAATTTGCATATTCATACATGCATGCATATCATTTGCACAATCAGATGTATATTAAATGTACAGACGTTGATTGCCGCAGATTTGCAAGAGCAGCGAATAATGCAAGATGCTCTCTGAAGGTAATTTAGCAGCAGAGAAATTGATTAAAGTGTAGCGACTGAGAGCATGCAAATAAAACATTTTTCAGCATCTGCGAATTACGACGTATATGCATTTTTATTAACTGCAAACTGTTCATGTGATTTTAAAGTGGTTCCCTTCATTAGTTTGACTTAAGAATTCTGATTTTGCACCAACCAGACAAAATGACAATCTGACATCAATGGACTTGGATTCACATCATCTTTCTATCAGTGTGACATGTTCTGGTCCACCAAAACTGTTACATGTCAAACATAAAAATGTGGATGTTATAATCTGAAACCATTTAATTAGTATTCACAGCAAAGGGAGAAGGTTAAAAGGGCTCCATATTGTATCCCAGGCTGAAAATTCAATATCAAGGTCCTCTACAAAGGAGGTTGGGATTGAGCACCTTCAGCTTAAATGGGATCAGGGCTAAATTGAATAGTCTGCAGTCAATGCCAGTGCAATCAGTGTGGCCTAACTGAGTGCTGTCTGTGCAGATGTTGGAAGACAGGGGCTTGTCACAGGTGTGTTCTCAACCACATGCCACTTCTACTTCTGTTGCTGTAACACACTGAATAACAACTCACTCTTTTTCACTCAAGATCAGTCAAATGACACTGTTGCCTGTAACCTCTGATTTATATAACCCCAAGAACAGCAGTAGCAAGAGCGAATAAAACTTTAATTGTAAACAAACATGTTAGCCTGTCACTATAAATAGAGTTTGTTGGTCATAACTTCCTTTAACTCAGGTCACTGGAAGAATATTGCTTACAGGCTACTTATGAATTGCATGGATGATGCTCATGTTAGCATTAAATGAGCAAGCTACTATTTAAAGAGTAATTATTAACAGTTGTTGACATTTTATCATCGCTTTTATTTTATAATTTTCTTAACCATTACTAATAATGTAGGTCCATATAATAGGGTGGGATGAATTTGCATATTCATTAACTATGAACTACCATGACAGTGCAGTATTGGAGAAGCTACTTATTTAGTTTGTTGCTAAAAGATCAAACAAACTAATATTGAACCGGTTCAACATAATAATATAAATATGGGTATCTTTGAAAATTTCCAGATTCTAAAACATGACCTGAAATATGCAGGTTAAATTTCTATATTGTTTAACTAAAAGCTAAAGTTTAAAGTATTAAATTATAAACTACCATGAAATTTATCATAAAATATGTAGCCTAAATAAATCATTTGTCCACCGCTGTATATACTGTAAATATTCAGTGAGTTCATTCAGTGAAGGATTCAAACTGACTCAAGTGGTAAGTCCTGAATTAATATATATATGTATGTATGTATGTATTTTGTGTATGTGTGTTAAAAGAATCTGCTCAAAAGAGTAATTTGTTTGTGAATGCTGTATGTGTTCACTAAAAAAGAAACAAAACCAGACGTGAGTCAAACTACAGTGGTAATGTTGTATGTGTGCAAGAACAGTTTAAAAGAAAAGACCTTTGGATCTCATCACATGCAATTTGGACCTCAAATTAAGGTAAACCTAATGTGTGTATATATATATATATATATATATAATTTATTTTTTTTTTATTTATTTATTTTTTTTGGATATTCCCTGGCGCCACTGCCGAAAAGCAATGTGTGATATCTTGATTTTAAGAATCAAGGTGGTTAAAATGAATATTGCAGTTCATCTGGAATTCAATATGTTCAGTCAGCTGTAGTTAATATAATTTATTTTGAATTTACAACCCTATTTTTCTGGCACAAAACAATGAGAATGTCAATTAGAGTGAGAGTATAGTTTAGCAGATACATAAACGTTCTAAATGTTGTGATGAGCAGCAGCTTTTGACTAAATACTATTTTCTTTAAAAAAGGACATAAAATTTTGCCTAACATACGTCTGTGAATATGCATTTAAATAATTCATTAAATGTAGTTAATTGCATGAATTAATTTACATGAACTGTCTGAATGAAACAGTCTATTAAAATAAAAGACTGCAAGAGATCATATTTGATTATAGCCTCAGCTTATTTGACTAAAGCAAAATTAGATCACTGTAAAACTTGTTGTGCTGCTGAAAAATGCAGATAAATTAGTAGTGCAGTCAATTTAGTAGCATTAGATATTTTTCAGCTCAAATGTACTGTTTTGTCTGACACATTGTACATTTAAGATTGTAGGTCCCAATGTATTGTCATTAGATCATAACACTTTAAACTTTGCAGTTGTGGCTTCACACCTGCCATATCTGTAATGATTAGTTGTGATCAGAGGTGGCATCATGGGAAATTATAACACATTGGAATGGGGAAAGAAGTAGTTCTTTCATTGTGTGTTTTGTGCTTACAATGTGGATTTCACATTATAGGCTACTCTCAATTCAGTTATCTTGTTTAAAAAATAATGGGTCAGTTTGAATAAATGTCAATCTGACTATCCATCAACTGCAAAAAATATTTGAAGTATGAGAATGTCGGGTGCTCGGTTAAACAGTCGGTTCTTTCTCAGTAGAAGTAAATTTTAGAAAAATACTGGATCGTATAACTTTGACTTAGTAACTGGAGAAGCTATCTGAACATCCTATTTGCAGGTTGTGGTCAAATATATAATGTTTCAGTGGTTGTCACAAGCAAGCCTTTAATTGGATTCTAATTTGAACGTTTTGCGGAGTTATTGCAGATATTTTACTAATAAATTATAATTACTGTTGGAGATACACCAACAATTACACCCGAGTAGAATAAAAATTGTCCTCTGAAATGCAAATTGTGAGTTCAAAAAAACATTTTCATGTCTAAAAGTCAGAATTTCTTACATTTTCTTTAATGCTGACAAAGTTTCCAATGTACTTTATCAAACATTTCTGCAAGTTTTCTTTCTGTCTTAATTTTTCCATGTGAAGCAAGTTACACTTCTTGTTTGCCCTTTGCAGTAAGGATATATTACCCCACTGTCACATTTTCTTTCCAAGCATGACCTTTTCAGTAGAAAATAACTCTTCTTGAGAGCCTTGCCTTTTTTTTTCTTGGTATTTTACTGTCAACACTAAGCATCCTCCTTACATTTAAACACATTCTGTGAGACCATGCATGCACTGCTATATGTCCACTGGAGGTCACCAATTTAGGATAGTGTATTTTTAATTTGCTGGCCTCATTGGCATTCATAAAAGTTTGGTGATATAAATAAATAACTAACTCAACACAAATTAGCTCTATCAAGGCTGAGTTGTAGCTCATGGATTATCTGCTATCTGTTAAGTGAATCATTTGATGGTCTGTTCTACCCTATCTAATACATTATTTTTATTAGCTACTTGGCAGGACGACAGGATTTAGCAGGACAGAGTTCCTCCTCCTTTGAACATTGTGCATCCTTTCACATTACATCAGTGGTTTATTTTTTTTTCCTTTTAGAGTATTAATTCCAGAACTTCAAACTTAATCCTTCCTTTCTAGTCAAATGAAGAATTTGCTGTTTCCTTACACTTCCTCTAAGTTGAAAAGATAACAGTTTCCTGCAACACTCTATAATCTTAGAGTCCTTATGTTTTGTAATCTTTTATTTAGCAGTTTTTTATCTTTTCTGAAAAAAAAAATAAATAAAAAACTCCAGTATAGCCATTATATTTTCAGCTGAAGGATATCTGTGCTGTAAATAAATCAATGTTGTTGAGCCGCTAACAGAAAATAAATAACTGAGAGTTATCCACATCAATCCTCTTTGGACATCCTCAAACTGTATGGGTAATAATATGCCACCCACTCCGTTAGCCCACATGTAGTCACATGATCAGAGACTGAAGTACTGTAGGATTGGTTTTGATAGGCCATATTTGATTTAGTAAATGGATTAGAATAAATTGTCATAGTCCCATTGGATATGCTAGATTTGTGTTTTATAAATGAATGTCTTCTAACACAAATGTGTCTGGTTTTTGTTTGTTGATTTGCATGTATTTGCATATGTTTACAGGTAAATTACAGTAATGAGTATTTACTCACCGGCTCCCAGAGAGATTTTTCATTGTCGCTTTTCACATTTCAGCTTCACTCTGACCTGGATAAGGGAGATAGTATGGTGAAGTACACACTCTCAGGTGAAGGAGTTGGCTCTATTTTCACGATCGAGCCCAGCACTGGAGACATCCATGCCTTAAGGAGCCTGGACCGAGAAGAGAAGCCTTATTACACACTGAGAGCGCAGGCTGTGGACGTGCTCACAGGCAGACCCTTAGAGCCCGAGTCGGAGTTTATTATCAAAGTCCAGGACATCAATGACAATGAGCCAAGGTTCCTGGAGGGCCCATACTCTGCTAGTGTCCCAGAGATGTCACCCGTCGGTGAGCTCACTTCTCATTATGTCCCAGATGGTTGGGTGTTTGATACTGTGAGAAAATCTTGGCCTCAAAGCATGTTGCTTTAAAGTAAGATGAGAGCCGTTCATTCTTGATGTGACGATCTGAACTCTTCTTCTTTATTGTCCACATACATATTCAAGGTCAGTAAAAGACGTTAGACATTAGTCTGTTGCTCCTGGTAATTAACTGCACTGATTTATCCCTGCTGGCCAAGTTAGTTAAGCTGGTCTGTTTTGATGGTTTTAGAAGGATTTTGGGCACGTTTCAGCTGGTCAGGCTGGGGACCAGCTGGCTAGCAAGTCTGATCACTAATCCCAAATGATTAATCTTACAGCAAATGCTGTGGAACACTGCGTTTCCCCTTAGGAAAGCATTCACAACTGTTCTGACTCTTATATTTATAAACAACATTTTGGAATTGATTACTTTGAAGCCCATTTTTAGATTTGCATCCTAGTGCAATGAGACAGTATGCAGCACATTTACTCACAATTGTTGTACATACACTTGCAAGAAAAGATATGAATATCAAAAGTATGACAAATAATACTAAGAGAATAGGAGAACCGAGCAATATGTAGTCACAATAAAAACTGAATTACCAAACATTTTCTTTCATATAGGCCTAAGTCAGGTCTTAAACGTCTTATTGAATTTAATGCAGGTGAAAACAAGACTGTAAGGGATAGAGTTACAGCCTTTACAATGGAACACACTTTATAAAGGTCCTAGATCCTCCATAAAACTGTTTTCTTTACAGATTTAATTATTTTTATTTATTTTTTTTTGAAAGACATTTTGTCAGCTGATCAGTATTTTGTTTAACAACAGTACAATCCATTAAACGCACTGTACTTCTATCCCTCAGAGCCTCATTTTCATTCCTGCCAAAAATTAAATATGGTACAGACTAAGGTCTATTGTGATGCACTTTTGAGTGTAACAGATTATCCAAAAATAAAAAAAGAGGTGGGAAAAATATGTTGTTTATTGGATTTTGAGATGTGGGTGATGCACGCAAAAATGAATGCCAGCTTTCAGTTGATAGTGAAAGCGCGGGTTTTAAGCAATGTAAATGACTAGAAAAGTCCGGCATACATCATGTGCAAAAAAGATGTTTCTCTGGTCTTTATATATTCATATTTATATGAAACCATAGTGCTAGCTAATGTGGTGAAGTACATCGATATATAAAATCCTATATTAAACCTATAATTATATACACTTTATGGACAAAAGTATTGGGACACCTGGCCATTACACCAACAAGAACTTTAATGACATTGTCTACTAAATACACCCCTAAAAAGCCCAGCGCCAGAAAAACAGTACCATTATCCCTCCTCCACCAAACGTTACAGTTGGCACAATGCAGTCAGACAGGTGAATGTTTCCTGGCATCCTCCAAATCCAGACTCTCCCATCAGGCTGCCAAACAGAGAAGCGTGATTCATCAATACATAGAACATGTTTCCACTACTCCAGAGTCCAGTGGCGGCATGCATTACAATAGGGGTTCTCAACTTTGTCCACTTTCCTGCACAGTTAAGTTCCAACCTTGATCAAACTCATCTGTCTGTAACTTTCTAGTGATCCTGAAGGCATTGATTAGCTCGTTCAGGTGTGTTTGATTAGGGTTGGATTAGGGGTGGGTGATATGACCAAAATCTTATATAACGATATGAGTCATTTTATTTCATGGTAACAATATATATAACAGTACAACAATGATTTAATGAAAAACAGTAAGAGATTTTCTCTCTTTCGTTGATTGATTAAAGGGGTGGTTGATTTTTTTTTTTCTAGGCTTGTGTTAATGGGTTGGAGTCTAACGTGTTAATGCTTCGTTTAAAAAAAAAAAAACACACATTTTTCACATAATTTACCTTTATTCAACACCGCCCTGTCCCTTCTCTTATAAACGCTCTGATGATTTCCTGGTTTTATGAAGCCCCTCCCTCAGAAATGTGTGATGGGCTCAGATTGGTTAGCTGGCCCAGTGTGTTGTGATTTGCTAAACCGCCAGTGCACGTCTAAATGTCATGCCCCTCGCCTCAGCGGCATGTGCTCCGGTTGTATTGTAAACAGTGAGTATGTTTACATGGACAAAAATAATTCAATTTTAACACGATTAAGACAATACTCTGATTAAGAATCTACCATGTAAACAGAGATTTTTGATTACCTTAATCTGGCTAAAGTCATATTCGAAGTAAACAGAAATCGAATTAAGACATGTGGAGTGTTGCTATTTTAGTCGCATTACTGAAGTACAGTATAGACATGTACACACCTTAATCACATTATTGCCATCTTGTAGGACTTTTCGCCACATTTTGCGACAGGATACACACACGGCAGTGGTCAACAGTGTTGCCAATTTAGCGATTTTGTAGCTAGATTTAGCTACTTCCCCACCCCTTTTGAGACTTTTTTTCAAAAGTTTAGGGACAGATATAGCAACTTCTTGGACAAACCTTATCTAAGTTTTATCTTGCCCACTGATCTATATTCATCTTTATATAGATCAGTGAATTTGCCATTATGATGTCATCTAGTGACATTTAGCTACCAGTTTTAGCTACTTTCAATTGAAAGCAGTTGGCAACACTGGTGGTCAACCGTTTGACGGCAAACAAAAGAGCATGGCTTCAACAACGCCGTCGTCTATTTGCACGTATAGCATGACAAATAATTAACTGCACTTGAAGCTTTCGCAAAATTAAAAATGAAACACCCAAAACTGTATATGGCATCATAACGAAGATGAACTATATGTTTATACGTGAAATTATAGAGGGGACATCCTATGGTGTCACATGGTGACGTAATGACATGCTACAATCAATCTATGTACTATAATATGTAAAACGGGAACATGAAAGGAATATTCTAAAAGCAACTCATGTAAACACCTTAATCATAATATTGTCTTATTCAGAATAAGGTAAATAATTAGATTACTGATGTCCATGTAAACGTAATCAATGACATCGTCAATATCGCTTATCAATTTCAGTCTGATTGAGATGCAGAGGATATTATGGCTCGTTTCCACTGAGCGGTACGGTTAGGTACAGTACGGTACGGTACGCAGTTATTTCCGTTTCCACTGTCAGAAGTTGTGAATGGTACCAAAATAGCGAACTGTACCGTACCACTTTTTTGGTACCCTTCCATTGGGGTACCTAGCACAGCAAAGGGTACCAACAGGGTGGAGCTAAACTCACTGCAGAATGCTGATTGGTTGACTAGAATCGTCACTTTTGCGTGATACAAAGGGATAAAGCTTCTCCTTCACTCGTTCCACTCTGCTGTCCATGAGTGTTGGACTTATAATTACATCAGAGTGCGCAAACACAAAAAAAATATAACAGTGTATTTTATAATTTTATATTTTCACACAGACAATAGCCGTTTCTCAATATGCATTCTTGTCTGTTCTTCGTGAAACGTCATTGCCCAAAAACCCCCGTAATTTTCTAAATATACTGTTATTGTGTCATGAAATGTAGTTTTAAGAGTTTTTCAGGCGAGAATATAGTTGTTTAAAACTCAAATCTGCGGTTTATTTATAAAGATAGCACCTATTTTAAAATTTGCTATGCCGATTTCGGAGCTCCAGGCAATCACCGGGCGCTCAGTGCTCATGTATCCGCCTAGAGCGGCCTTACGCTCGGCTAGTCCTTCTGACATTTGCCGCTGGCTCTGATGTCTCTGTAGTGGTTAAACATGAGATACAATTCGTTTTGGGTAGGCTATATTTAACAGGCATTCGTGCTCTCATGAATCTATTATTTGATCCTGGTCATATCATTTTGTCTTAGCACAAAGTTATGTTAAACTTTATATATTTATTTTGAACTTTACCATAACACAGCGCTGACCTGTAGCATACGTTTGACTGACATATGTTTGCTTTTGTCTTTATCTCCTCTTATATAAACATCTTATACTTTGTACTTATACTTTTATAATGGCTATTATTGTTCATTAAAACTGTGCTTATTGTCGCGCTTTATCGTCGATTGCTACTTTCCGACATACACCACGTCTACCAAGTAAGGGTACTATTGGCAGTGGAAATGTAAGCCTGATCAGGGTTACCCGTACCGAATCGTACTGTACTGAACTGTTCTGTACCGTACCGCTCAGTGGAAACGAGCCATTAGTGAAGAGGATCATGCAGAACCTGTGCAAGCACGGCTCTTTATGTTTTTTGTTTGTTGTCTCATACTTTTAGATACGCTGTTATTTGTATATGCTACTGCTTATGTTAGCTTTTAATATACGGTTTTATCCAGATTAAAGCATTAAGACAGCACGGCAACCGCTTACATGTCCATGTTTGACGCTTCTCATAGATATGTGAATAATATCTGTCTATTTATACACATAAAGTGTATAATTGGAACAGTTCATCGTTTGAGCTGATAAGCTGATGATCTGAATGAGAGAGAGAGAGATGCAGAGCAGAACTTGTGCAGAGCAGGGGAACGCAAGGAACAGAATTAAGAACCGCTGCTTTAGAACATTGATTTTGAAACTCATGAATCCATTAGAATCGTTAGAAGATAGAATCGCGATTCATAGGACCCACGCACCAATAGTTTTGACGACATGTCAACAACTCTTCCTCTTCTCTAAAACAGCCAGCATGGCCTTGCCCCCTTTGTTGCATGTTATGTTATAAAGCGGCAAAAATAACTTGCCTCTTATGCTTCATGGTTGAGGTGCTGCTGTTCCTAAATGCTTTCAATTTCCAGTAATACTTGACTGTGGAATATCTAGCAGTGATGAAATTACACAAACAGCCTTATTGCAAAGGTGAGCTCTTCAAAACAACCCATTTTTTCACAAATGTTTGTAAATGCAGACTGTATGGCTAGGTGCTTGATTTTATACACATGTGGCAATGGGTCTGATTGAAACAATTGGATTCAATCATTAAGAGGTCCATATACTGTATATCTGTATACTTGTTATTTATATATTGCTTTTAATACACACTGTTCTAAAGCAGCTTTACAAAGAATAGTACTTTACAAACTCCAACGAGCAAGCCATAGGCGACACTGACAAGCAAAAACTCTGAGATGTTTAAGCTGATGAGGAAGAAACCCTTGGAGGAAGCAAGACTCAGCAAGGAGCCCTTTCTCCTCTGGCTGACACATGATTAAACAAATTGAGACAAACCATAACTCTGTTACACAATGTATGCTTGTTTACAACTGCAGTACGATCATAAGTACATTTGTTTGAGAAGGCATTTATTGAGAAGTGTCTTAAGATTCTATGGTCTGTATTCATCATTACTGTCTGCATGTGGCAATTCTAGTGTAATTTTTATTGCCTCTTATCGCCCCTTTATTTTTGTAATCAGGCACATATGTGATGCAAATAACCGCCACTGATGCTGATGACCCTACTTATGGAAACAGCGCACGGATTGTGTACAGCATCCTTCATGGGCAGCCCTACTTCTCTGTTGACCCCAAGACAGGTGAAAGATTTATTTTGGGGAGTTGTTTTATTTAACACATGATCTTTTGCATTCTGAAGAATTCAGCGCTCTCTTCTGCCCAAAGCCTTTCTGCTGCTTTGCCTTTGGAATTTTATTCATGCCGTCATCTCCTGATCAAAAAGCAGCTCCACTGAAAAGGGAACTATTAGGATTGATTAGTCTTTAGAAGAATGTCAGAGGTTCGCCTTTTCAAGATATGGCTCACAAAAGCGTTGCAGCACAGACTAATGATGGCCTGTTCAGTTCTTCATATTGCTATAGGTCTTTTATGTACATCAGAAGAGCATTGAACTGTAAGAATCACCTTGCTGTCTATCACTGTCCGAACTGTAGAACTGAAGGTGTGACTTTCACTGAGTTTAAGTTTACTAAATTATTTTAAGCAAATGTCACTACTCTTGGAAATTTGCGTAAAATCTATGCAACTATTACATCAAGAAAGTATTTTCTAGGTTTTTGTTTGTTTGTTTGTTTTCTGTGACACATTCATTTGTAGTAGCTAAGTATGTTACAGCTTAAAAGTTCAGGCTCAGTAAGTGTTATTTATTTTATTTATTTATTTATTTATTTATTTATTCATTCATTCATTCATTCATTCATTCATTCATTCATTCATTCATTCATTCTACAGCAAGGGTACATTAAGTTTATCAGAAACACTTTTACATTGTTACAAATTGTCTATTTCAAATAAATGCTGTTCTTTTGATCTTTCTATTCATCAGTCCTGGTATCAGAATTAAAAAAAAAAAAATAAAATAAAATAAATAAAAATAAAAATAGCTCTTTTCAACATTAAAAATAATAAGAAATGTTTCTTGAGCACCCAGTCAGAATATTAGAATGATTTCTGAAAGGATCATGTGACACTGGAGAATGGAATAATGGCTGCTGAAAATGTTGCTTTGCCATCAAAGAAATAAATTATATTTTAAAGTAGGCTATATTACAATTGAAAACATTTATTTTAAATTGTAATAATGTTTCACAATATTACTGTTTCACTGTATTTTATTACAAATAAATGCAGCTTTGGTGACCATAAGAGACATTCAGAAACATTTAAACATTTTGCCAACCCAAACCTTTGAATAATAGTGTAGGCATATTTAGATACAAGGTGAGTGTCAGGACTATGGACCTGTCTGTGTGTGTTTCTCCCTGGTGTTAATTGTTAATTTGTTTCCAGGTGTGTCTCGTCTTCCTCCCCTGACTGTCCTTATAAACCCCAGTCCATTCAGTTCATGTTTGTCGGTCCTTAAACGTCATTTGTACGTCTTTCCAGGTGTTCCTATGTCTATTACGTGTTTGGATTATTAAAGACTGTTTTTGAAGTACTCCTCGTCTCCTCGCTCCTTGCTCCCCCGAGAAGTGTGACAGAAGGACCGACCGAAACAGTAACCTCCGTGTTTACCCTCTGTTTTGTTTACCTTTTTCTCTCAGTGTTTTTTGTTTCCGTTGTGTGTCTATGGATCCCCTCGTCCGGCCCGAATTCCTCCTCCTCCTGCTGGAGCAGGGGGATCAATCTCTCGAGGACCATACAAGACTGTTCCTGTGTTTAGCTAACGCCACCAGCTATCCGGACAACGCGCTCTGTTCATTCTATGACGCAAGCCTGAACACCGCGAGCAGAGCGCTGTCGTCCGAAGATGGTCCTCGAGAGGAATTCGCCGCCTTCGTGGAGTGGACTCTGGCGAGAAATGGATCGCCACTCACCATCTGCTCCGTGGATGATCTCACCAGGTCCACTCCTGACCCAGAGCCCAGCCCACCAACTCCCCGCGGTGCGGAGCACCAGCCCGAGCCCACCGATGACGGAGAGCCATTTCCCGCTGCGATCGACGAGCCAGCGCCAAGCCGAGCAATTGAGCAACGGATCGCCCCGGACGTTGAGCCCCACCCCTCAGACCAGGTGCAAGAGCCGGTAACAGTGCCCACCACGAGGGAGCCAGCCGTGGATGGTGTGAGCGTGGAGTGGAGCTCCGCCCCCTGCACCGTGGCTGAGGGTGAGCTGATTATACATCTGGACTGCTGGACATGGAGGGGGATTTGATAGACTGGGACACGGATCTGGAGGCCGACATTCCCCCTCTCCTCTCTCCTTCGTCCTGGCTGGTCCCGTCCATCTCCGCTCCTCCAGAGCGCCCTCCAGTGCCCACTCCCCGAAAGCGTCCTCCAGAGCCCGCGCCTCCAGAGCGCCCTCCAGTGCCTGCTCCTCGTAAATGCCCACCCTCCCAACCGCTCCTGCCTCCTCCGCCGCTCCCGCCTCCTCCTGGCAGCCCCTCTGCTCGCCCTCAGTCCTCCATCAATGCGGTGCGAGCCCCATGCGACTGCCATCCTCCAGCGTCATCGGGGCTGGAGTATCCCTCACCTCGGCTCCTAGCTCCCTCGCCTCCACCGTCATCCATCGATCCACCAGGCTCCCTCGTCCCTCCGGCTCCGCCTTGGTCGGGTGTGGACCCGGCATCGCCTCAGGACTCTGCTCCTCCGGCTGCACCTCGTCTCTCCATCCCACCGGCTCCGTTGGGCTCCTTCCTCCCGCCAGCTCCACCTTGGTCCTCAGTCGCTCCGGCTCCACCGCGGATCTCCGGAGCTCCGTCTCCACCTCGGTCGCCAGAGCCCTCGGCTCCACCCTGGCCCTCCGGATCCTCGACATCCCCCTGGCTCGTTGGCTCTCCATCTCCGCCTCGGGCTCCTCCACCACCTGCTCCGCCATCGTTGGTCAGCCCCCTGGAGTCGGCGGCCATTCCTCCTCCATGGCTCCTCCCTCCGTCGGCTCCACCGTGGGTCGACATCATGGCTGTGGCCTGGGTCCTGCTGGACTCCTCCTGGTCCGGATCCCTCCTGTCTCTTCCCTGGCTCCTCCCTCCTTCATCGCCTCCCTGGTCTCTGTCAGCCGGCCCCCTCCCGGGGGTTCGTCCTCTGCCTGAGCCTCCTCCTTAGTTCCCGCTCGCCCCTCCCCTTTGGATGTTACTACGGTGAGAGGACGCACCTTCCGGGAGGGGGCGTTATGTCAGGACTATGGACCTGTCTGTGTGTGTTTCTCCCTCGTGTTAATTGTTAATTTGTTTCCAGGTGTGTCTCGTCTTCCTCCCCTGATTGTCCTGTCCATATAAACCCCAGTCCATTCAGTTCATGTTTGTCGGTCCTTAAACGTCATTTGTATGTCTTTCCAGGTGTTCCTGTGTCTATTACGTGTTTAGATTATTAAAGACTAATAAAAGACTGTCTTAAAATTAACAACACATCACATGCACAATCATTAAATACTTCATTATACCTCAAAACTTGATTTATGAAACACAGAATGAAAATAAGTTAATAAACATGAGAAAAAAGTAAAGGGTTAAACCATTATAATTATTCATGAAGACAAATGGGACTGATTTAAAAAAAAAAACACCTTTTAGTAGGTCTGAACTAAAAATATATATAGTTTCATAAAAAAAAATATACTTGTTCATTACACAAAAATGGAGTACATTTGTACAGTATATTATTATTATTTTATTTATGTTCCCATTATTTATCTAATATTGACTCTCTATCAGTTTGTTAATGGTGAAATGTATATGTTCTCACATGCTCTGTTTCTCTCTCTCTCTTTATCAGGGATCATTAGAGTTGCTTTACCCAACATGGATAGGGAGGTTAAAGAAATGTACCAGGTGGTCATACAGGCTAAGGACATGGGCGGCCAGCTCGGAGGTTTAGCTGGGACCACAACCATTAATATCACTCTCCGTGATGTCAACGACAACCCACCACGGTTTTCTAAAAGTATGTTCAAAAACAGATGTGCAGGAATCATTATAGAGTGCACTGAAGCTTACAGTATACTGTCAGCATTTCTGTATCAGCAGCAGTTTATCCCTGGGGTTTATCTTAATGTGAATTTAATCTGGTTTCATATTTGCTTTGCTCTTTGGAAACCTTAAACATGAGTCCATTATTTGAATTGTTTAATTCAGTTAATGACTGGCACCGATAACAAAGAGGGGCTATCTTCAAAACAACGACTGAACAGTAATGCATGACCCGAGAAGAATCTCAGATTTACAGTTGGCCATGATTAAGTCCTCAAGGGCTCTTGACATACACAAACAACTAAATAGAGTTGAATTTGCAAATGTGATTAGCATTCTAGCACTTTTCTCCAGAGCTGCTGAAGTGATTAGTGGATGATTATTGTTAACTACCTCTCAGAGTAATTTCTAAACGTAAAGTCTTGCGTCTTTTCCTGAGGGGAAAGTTTGATCACTGAGAAAGGTGTTTGTGAATCTCGACAGGTATCTTTCACCTGCGCATTCCTGAATCTTCACCTGTGGGCTCGTCGGTGGGGAGGGTCAAAGCTCATGATCTGGACTCTGGGAAGAATGCTGAAGTGGAATATAGCATCGTTCCTGGTGACGGAGGCTCCATGTTTGATATTTACAGCAATAAGAACACTCAAGAGGGAACAGTCATACTGAAAAAGGTAGCGTATGGCTTCTTCAAGTCACCTTTATTTATATAGTGCTTTATGCAATTGTGTTAAAGCAGCTTTACATTGTTAAAAGGAAAGTAGTGTGTCAATAATGCAAGAGGACAATAGCAAACAGTCAATTTTTCGATTAAAGTCAGTTTGTTGATTCAGTTATCTCATCGTCCAGCCCAGTTCAGTTCTCTTCCGATAGAAGTCTTTTATGCTTACCAAGATTCCATTTATTTGATGAAAAATACAGTGAAAACAGTAGTATTATGGTAAAATAATGAAATAGTATTGCAATTTAAAATGTTGCGTTTTTAACTTTTTAATATATTTTAAAATGCAATTTATTCCTGTGATTGCAACGCTGAGTTTTCAGCAGTCATTACACCAGTCTTCAGTATTACATGATCCTTCAGAAATCATAATAATATGCTTATATGTTGTTCAAGAGACATTTATTAATATTATCAGTAACACTTTATGTATAATGTTTTATAAAAGTCGTTTTAACGCATTAATTATGCTTTGTAATGTACCTAATAATGGATTATACAATCTCATGAATAAGTTTAAACACAGTTTATACATTATAACACTTATTAACAATTCATTATTACACTATGCATTTTAAATTTGGTTATAATTATTTACGACAAAATATAATGTATTGCAATACACATTATGAATAATTAAAAAGCATAATACCCTTTAATAACCCTTATAATGCATCATACATAAAGGCTTTACGTAAAGTGTTACCATATTATCAGTGAAGAAAACAACCGAAAACAGCTGAAAGCGCTTCTTAGGATTCTTTGCTAAATAGAAAGATTAAAAATCATCCTTTATCGGAAATAACAATATTTTGTTACATTATAAATGTCTTTACTATCACTGATCAATTTAATGTGTCCTTGCTAAATTAACTTATTTATTTCCTTTATAAAATTTTATAATCACCAAACCTTTAAACGGAAGTGTACATTTATTCATTATTTACATTTTAGAATTTTAATATTTATTTATTTTATTACGTGTAGCATTACATAGACATTTTGCATTAAAGGAATGGTCGTTCCAAACCCGATTTTCTTTCTTCTGTTGTTTTGATGTGTCATATTTAAATATATATGCACATGAATGAGAGAAAATTATCACACTTTAAAAGAAAAATAAATAATAATAATAATCTACCTATTTAAACTTTAAAAATCGTCTGTGCAAGTCGAATCAAATTATATCAAACTTACTTGTTGTTCAGTCTCTGTAACTTAAAAAATTAAGTTAAAATTGGTTAAATTAATTCTCTGAAATAAAGTAATGGCAAAACATTTCGTCATGACTTGAATTGATTGTATCATTTTTATGTACATTTCTTTCTTAAGCAAAAGTGAGTAAATATAGTGCAGTTCCATACAGTATGTAGCTTATGCATTATTGTACATGAAACAGGACCTCCTTTACTGCACAGTAAGTGAATTTTTTGACAATATTTGAATGTTTATTTAGGCAATATTTATATGCTGGCTAAGGCTGGATAACATCAGATGCATCACAATGCCATTTGTATCTCTTTTTCAAACACACGTGAATTCAAGGATGATTGCAATAACCCCTCGAGCTCCTTCATTCAGGGGTTTGTGTGTGTTTAGGGTGAGTCATATCTTATTACTGGATGGCCATTCATAGCATTCTGAATGAATAATGCATAAAGCCATAAAAGCGTGAATGCTTAACCCACACTACGCAATGGCTGCTCTTGGACTTATCAATTCATTACATGCTTTGTGGTTGTCCTTAGAATATTGTTTTCCCATTCCTGTTTTGCCAACATGTGAAATAAAGAATGTATTGGGGGTGATGACCTCTCAGGGGATTGAAAAATGCATTGTTTGAGTTTCCCCAAGAAAGAGCCCAATATTTTTATATTTAGTGGACATGAATAAATGAGTGCACCCATGGCCATCAGAGCATCTACTTCTTGATGTGATGTGACAAGTAGAAATCCCCTCAGACACCCCGTTACATGGCCAATCACAGACTTGCTGGCTGTGCTGTAAGTGCTTAGCTGAAACAAATGCCTTGGTAAAGGCGTGCAGATGAGGCTGGAGTGCTCTTGTCCTCCAAGGAGTAGAGGGGTTACTCTTTCATTACCCAAAGCTAGTGTAGTCTGTAGACACATGATTACAGTCCACTGCTGCTATTCATCTCTCTAGAGCAGATGGAGAGATGAATATGAAGCATACGGAGGCATTGGGGGCTATGCTTTGTTTCATGGTACGTTCCACAAATATGGTACACTTTGGTGCCATTTTTGCCACTTAAAAAGCACTAGCACTAGAAATATTTTTATGTTTGATAACATAAATCTAACCTTGAAGGAAAAATAAGTAAATACAAATATATTAGCTATAGCTATATTATTAGCTACTTACCTTATTTTTTTATTAGCAACTTCAAACCATGTCCTTACTGAGTTAAATTTGGATTAATGTGCATCTTTTAACCTATTTTTACTTTTTTTTAAACTATAAGGTTTTAAGTAATGTTAATGTTAGACATGTACTAATATGTATTTATACATGTATGTGTATGTGTGTGTGTGTACTTGTTTATGCCTGTGGCCTGCGGTCCACACGAGGGGGAAAAAAATCTTAAAAATAGTAAATGATGTTAATCTGAAAGTGTAACAATGCAAACAGGTTTTCTGTAAGGGGTAGGTTTAGAGTTAAAGTTGGGCTAAGGGATAGAAAATATTGTTTGGTCAGTATGAAAGTAATAGAAGGCTATGGAAAGTCCCCACAATTCACAGAAACAAGTGTGTGTGTGTGTGTGTGTGTGTGTGTGTGTGTGTGTTCGTGTGTTTGTGTCCATTCATTTCTGTGAATAATATTTCCATTTACTGCATTAAATATAACATATTAATAATTATCATACTTGACGGCATCCAACAAATATGTAATACGTATAATAGAAATTTGGCAATTCAGTGTAAAATTATATTATTTATGATTAAAAATTTTAATGTTCTACTAATCATAGTTAAATTTTAATTAAATAAACAGCCTTTAAATATATATTCATATATTTCAAACTCTTTTTGTACCCTGATTGTGGAGTCTCCTCACAATTCATAATTTAAAAATTCATCATCAGTAGATCATGAAAGGCACAGTGAAAATATTTTGCTGTCCTTTATTCCCTCTTTTATTTTCCACTTTTTTTATTCCCCAAGCTGAGGCTGCACAGGACAAAGTGACATAGTCCTTACATTGCAAAATGGGTGTGCTGTATCTGGTGACCCAAAAAAAGTCTGGAAATGGATATGTGGGATCCTCACCGTGGGGCATGGAGGAGGGTCAATGACAATGCCCTTTCTTCCTTCTGTCCTCAATAACAGACTTCCCTCTCCCTTTATTTCTCTTTGACGAGCTGTTCCATCACAACCCTGCTCTGCTACACAGGGACTTTTCTGAAACGCTGAGGCTGAACATTCGGGGTCTCGTGGCTTTATAGGCTCAGTGCTGCTTTGAGCATAAAGAGGATCTACTAAGGTAATGGGTTGAAGGGATAATTGTCTCTATAGTAACAAAAGGATTGAAAGGTGGACTCTTGCAACATATGGGATATCCTCCTCTTCATTGGAAGAAAAAAAAATTGCACGTACAGTAGAACGAACAGTAGTTTTGAAGAATCATGTACATGCATATGTGTTGAAGAATCTGGTCATATCCAGTCATATCAGTAGCTTAATAAAAGCAGTTTTATTGTACATAAAGTGGGTTGCCTTTGCCTTAATGTACATTACAACTTCAAAATGCCTTTATATTTCTTTGAGGAAACAAGAATTCAAAGTTGGAATGGATTTCGAATACTTCACAACTTACAGTGTAGAAGTGCAATTAAGAATTCATGAATAAATGTCAATTAGTAGAGGAATTAATTAAAGTTTTGGTATATGCACTGTATTGAATAACAAAACAACTCTATGGACTAGCATCTGATTAGCATTCTCTTTTGAGGGGAGTGTGGAGAGAAATGGGCCTTTGTGTGAATTCTCAGAGGAACAGCCTCAGAAGACTCTGAAACGACTAGATAAACAGTGCCATCTAAAGGTGCCCAATGTGACTCATGAGCGACATGAAACAGAGACATGTTTGGACTAAAACCAATGACTTTGTAATGTAAACCAGACTGATGGTATTCTCCCTCTAAGGTCACTTGTGAGCTAAGCTTTACAGGCTTTACACCATTAACAGTGTCCAAAGGTTGAAATACAGGGGCCACTGTGTTTCAGATTGGCCAGCTGGCTCTCTGTCCTGTCATGTCTGAGGTTGTTATTCTTTCAGCATGGTCAGCGTTATAGCAGACAGTGAGGCAGGCGCATATCTCAACGCTAGCTTGATATGACAATTGCAGACATAAGTGTTGTTTGCTGTCACCATTGATAAGACCTCCTGCAGAACAGCAGTGTGGTGTAGACATAAAGCTGATGCTTTTTAAGTAGTTCTAAGGTCTTTGAAAAAATATTGGCTGACAATGACGAGTAAGTTGTCTTTGTAATCGGTCTTTTTTGATGAAAGTGTCTCTTTCACCGTTGTTGAGGACTTATATTCCCTAAGCTGTTCTGGAAGACTTATGTCTATTGTTTTTGGCTTGCAACAGACTGGGACAAATTGTTCTTTTTACACTCGGTTGAAGTCATTAACCAACCCCAGTGCAGTAAATGTTTTTTTGTTTTGTTTTTTCTTTCTTTTCAGATCAGCACATTGCATTCTGGTGTGGAATTATTTGTGTGAGGCGTGCTGAAAATGAATAATTCATTTTTTTTAGGACTGATCTAAAATCTGTTGATAAAGATGCTGAAGATTTTTCAAAAAAAAAAAGTGCATCAAGAATTGCTTCTGTTGCAAATACGAATACTTTCTTAAGGTTTTTGCTTTGCTTTTATTTTGTTTTTTGTTTTGTTTTGTTTTGTTTTGTTTTGTTTTGTGTTGTGTGTTCTTGTTTGGTTTGGTTTGGTTTGGTTTGGTTTGTTTTTTTGAAATGTTATCATAGCCATTTCTGCCTTGTTTAACCACTATTTGTTGTAAACTACTGTGTTGAAGTTGATTGAGCATAATATTTGAGACTTAAAGGGTTAGTTCACCCAAAAATGAAAATTCTGTCATTAATTACTCACCCTCATGGCGTTTCAAACCTGTAAGACCTTTGTTCATCTTCGGAACACAAATTAAGATATTTTTGATGGAATCTGAGAGCTGTCTGACCCTGCATAGACAGCAATACAACTGAAATGTTCCCAAGTCCAGAAACGTAGCAAGGAGATCGGTAAAATAATCCATGTGACATCAGGGGTTCAACCGTAATTTTACAAAGCTACGAGAATACTTTTTGTGTGCAAAAGAAAAAAAATAATGTCTTTATTCAACAATTTGTCTCCTCCGCATCACCACAGCACCAATTTGGAGAATATCCACTGTACATAAACAGCGTATGCTATTCTGTGTCAGCTACATCACGCCGGATACGTTATTGTCGTTCAGATCAAATCACAACAACGTAGTGAAACATATCCGGCGTGATGTAGCTGACACAGAATAGCACACGCTGTTTACGTCCAGTGGATAAGGAAGACATTCAGCAGACATATAGACATATAACAGCAGACAAAGGAAACTAAACAGAATGCTCTTTAAATACACTACACACAAGGACTAAACGAGACTGATTGACAAGAAACACCTGGAATCAAATCAACACAAATGGAAACAGGAACAGGAAGAAACAAATATGGACAAACAGAAACTAAACGGGAACACACGTGACTATCACAGGTCTCAAAAAATATTAAACTGCAGAAATGTTCTCAACATTCATAATAAATCAGCATATTTGAATGATTTCTGAATGATCACGTGACACAGTAGAGTGGGGAAATGGCTGGAGTAATGGCTGATCAAAATTCAGCTTAGCATCACAGGAAGAAGTTTTATTTTAAAGTTGTCAGGGTTATGGACCTATTTTGTTGTTGTTTTGCTCCCCATGTGCTCTCCATGTCCTAGTTTCTCTCTCGTGTTTCATTGTGCCCATAGGGGCTGTTTACAACTGGTCACTTCATGCATTTTGTCTGATCAGATAGCTATCCGATCGTGAAAAGACCAGGTGTAAATGCCCTCCGAAGTGCATTCGAGATGGAAATAAATCCGGTCGTTCAAACCACTTCAGGAGGTGATCTGGGCAGCATTCCAGACAAAACTGGACAAGTGTAAATGCATCTGGTTGTTGAAACCACATATGTAAATTCTACTCCTCCCAAAATGTTAAAATAATAAACGTGTGAGAGCGTGTTTTAGGCTATATGACATTATAGTCAGACATGACTGTGCTAATGCAACACGCATCGATGCGGACGAGCAGCTGAGCATCTCTTAAGCAAGCCGAAGTGCAAACTGCCCCGAATGAAACTGAAAATAAGACACAGACGGTCAACACACAATCATCTTCATTAAAAATAGTAAGACAAACTTATCTTTCCAGTGCTGATGCCGCACGCTCTCCTATTGCGGTCCTTGATTTTGAAATGAGCTGATAATTAATAAAATGCTGCACTTATCTTTAGATTTCATTGACGTGAACTCCGTTAAATTTAAATATAGAGCAGGAATTGAAGATCGGATTTATATCCGTTTTGCAACGACACATTTTTATGTGGCCAAGTGTAAATGGAAACGTTTTAACAAATCAAATAGATATCCGATCAGCGAAAACACATGAAATGACCGGGTGTAAACAGGCCCATATTTGGTTCTTCCTGTTCCTGCTCCTAGTGTGTTTCATTTGTGTGTGTCTCAGGTGTTTCAGGTGTGTCTTGTTAGTCCCTCGTTTAGTTGTGTATTTAAAGAGTGTTCTGTTACTGGTTTCCTCGTGCGGTGTCTTTGGTCATTCCCTGTTTCAGTTTGTATCCCCTTTGGTTGTTCATTAAAGACGGTTTACTGTGAGTTTACTCCTGCGTCTCCTCGCTCCTCTGCTTAGAAGTGTGACAGAACACTGCACCACTAACAAGATGAACTGGGCTGAGGACTTTCTCCTTGATTTCCAGCAGGAGGGACGGCCTTTTGAGCAGTATGTGGAGGAGTTCCTGAGCGTGGTACATCTGGTGAGATGGAGTGATTCTATGATTAATGCGTGCTTCCCTGACCAAAGTCGAGAGATGGCTCTAGCCCCTGACCAGAGTTGAGAGATGGCTCTAGCCCCTGACCAGAGTCAAGAGATAGCTCTAGCCCCTGACCAAAGTCGAGAGATAGTTGCTGTTTCCACATTCTATCCAGAGAGGGCTCCAGTTCCCAAGTTCAGCCCAGAGAGGGCTCCTGCCCCCATGTCCAGCTCAGAGAGAGACTCTGTTCCTATGTCCAGCCCAGAGAGGGCTCCTGCTCCTATGTTCAGCCCAGAGAGGGCTCCTGCTCCTACGTCCAGCCCAGAGAGGGCTCCTGCTCCTACGTCCAGCCCAGAGAGGGCTCCTGCTCCTACGTCCAGCCAACAGAAGGCTCATGCTCCTACGTCCAGCCCAGAGAGGGCTCCTGCTCCTATGTCCAGCCCAGAAAGGGCTCCTACTCCTACGTCCAGCCAACAGAGGGCTCCTGCTCCTATGTCCAGCCCAGAGAGGGCTCCTGGTCCTACGTCCAGCCCAGAGAGGGCTCCTGCTCCTACGTCCAGCCCAGAAAGGGCTCCTACTCCTACGTCCAGCCAACAGAGGGCTCCTGCTCCTACGTCCAGCCCAGAGAGGGCTCCTGCTCCTATGTCCAGCCCAGAGAGGGCTCTTGTTCCCAAGTTCAGTCCAGAGAAGGCTCCGGTTCCTAGGTCTGGCCCAGAGAGGGCTCCGGTTCCCAAGTCCAGCCCAGAGAGGGCCGCTGCTCCTAATTCAGGCCCACGGAGGGCCTCAGATGCCGAGTCAAGCCCAGGGAGGGCTGTTGTTTCCACGTCTGACCCACGGAAGGCCTCAGATCCCGAGTCAAGCCAAGAGCCGGTTCCAGCCAGGGAACCCGAGATTTCCACCAAGGAATTTTTTTGGGGGGGGGGGCTATATGGCTCCGGCCGTAGGGGCCGGGCCGAGTGCCAAGGCCAAGTCCATGAAAGCTATCCCCATCATGGGCCCCTGAGCTTCCTGCTCCCCCATGGCCCCCTGAGCTCCCTGCTCCGCCATGGCTCCACAAGCTGCCTGCTTCGCCATGGCCCCCTGATCTGCCCTTGGAGGCCTTTTTTGTCTCTGTCTTGCACCAGCCTCCAGGGCCTTGTGCCCATATTTGGTTCTTCTTTGATCCCAAACTTATGAACAGCTGTGTGTGTGTGTGTGTGTGTGTGTGTGTGTTTTAAATTATTAGTTATTAGCATTTCCAATATCAGCATGGATTAAAGTGACTTTAATGCTGTTGCTGAAGTTCTGAAATCTGCAGTCTGTTCGGTTGTGCTTAGCTGCCACAACTCTTTGCTTTTCAGGTGTGACTGTGCCAAATTCTGCCTTTATATGGCTGAATGAGCACAGTAATGCAAGAGCCACTGGCCAAAGCCTTTTCTCCCTTTCTTCTTCTCTTCCTTTATTCTCCCTCCTGTGATTCCAGGGTTGAGTGAGTGGCAGCCTTTCCCTTCCGTTCCCCTCGCTTCTGATCTCTGCATGAGCCCTCTGTTGTGGAAAGCATTTTTACTTATATCACGAGTTTTATGACCCGAATAAAGTTGGTGGTGTTTTGTTATTCTTTGACAGTATGCAGCCACAAACAATTTGACATCACTTCCTCCCTGCTGCCATAAATGACAATAAAACATAGCTCAGTCCTAAGCCTGATGATGTCTCATTATTCATTTTACAGCGTCTGGACTACGAGACCAGAAAGGCCTACACCTTTAAAGTAGAAGCTTCAAACGCAGCTCTTGATCATCGATTCCTACATTTGGGACCTTTTAAGGACACTGCCACAGTGAAAGTGAATGTTCTGGATGTGGAGGAACCTCCTATCTTCAGCCGGCTGTCTTATAGAATGGAGACATACGAGGACACACCAGTGGGCATCATCGTCGGAGCCGTCACAGCTGAGGACCTAGATGTAGGCAACAGTCCTGTTAGGTATGTGAGAAGCACACAAACACACACACACAGATGTGGGTCAAATCGAAGCGCACACACTTTTCCTCGCCTTTAAATACATGTGTATATACACAACGTCCTGTGGGAACTCCTTTCAAAACCACTTTACATGAACAAGTCCAAGTATACCAGACAACATGAAACAATAACAAACCTGTGGTCCCATGGGTTTAGTCCATTTGGCAATCTTGTTTTGAGCAGAGTGTGCACTGCTTTGATTCAATCCACTCTGACAAACTTCTGGTGCAGTTTTCAAGCGTGGACCTTATTTAATGTGGCACATTTACTTTTTTTTTAGGTCTTCATTTAAGTGTCTGAAAGTCTTTATGAAAGCATTTGTTTTAATATGAATATTTCATGGAGGTACATAAATGGAGGCGGTAGTAATTTAGAAACTCTCAGCTCTTGTTAAATATTTCTCATCTCTGGATTGTCTATTTGTTATATTTAGTGTTGCATTTATAGGTTAATTTTAATTCATGTGGATTTGAATATTTTTTTTCTCTTTCAGCAATGAGTGGTAAATATTTAGTGTAAGATATTTATTGTTGCATATAGATTTATTTGTTTACGCTTTATTTTAAGATGTCCTTATTACAGTGTAATTGCATTTAAGTACTGAGTAATATTAATTAACTGCATTCTCCATTGACTTAGTTTTGAACCGTTTTTGTTGGCAGAGCAAAAATACATAAAGTTGCTGTCAATATTGTGTGTAAATGTAAGTTACTCAATATTTACTTATTGTTTATTGAACTGTTCAATATATCACACTCTGTTTTTGTTTGTAAGTAAACTGATTTTTTTAAAAGACTGTGAGCTACAAGGCTGCATTTTTTCCAACGTATTATTTTTAATTACTTGTTTAACATTAGAATTCTGGTGAAGAACTATATTACATGATTTTTCAAAATATCACCAATTAGAGAAGCGAGGCAAGCAAATCATGCCAAAAGAATGCTTTAGCTTCAGCTATACTTCATTAACCGTTAAGTAAGTAGTCTTGTACTTTTGCATTTTTGTGTGGTTTTCAAATACTTTTTCGCTTCAAATCAAAGTTTGTAATGTTGTGATTCACCTTGTAGCTTGTTGTTTGTTTTTTATACCTGTGGGGAAAATGAAGTGTGTGGGCACTGTTGCACTGTATTGTGGTTGATATACTTCATGTATCGTGAAATACAGTGCATTATGCACCACACATAACTCTGCAATAAATAATATGAATCATGGGTATAATACATTTCCAAACCTCCATTAGATCTGATTTATATATTCAGACCCCCTCTAGTCAGGTTCTCTTTATTTAAAATTTATAACTTACAAAACTTACCCAGAGGATGGGATATTTGATGAGGGGTGATTTGACAACAGAACTGAAGTTTGTGAAGTTCAGTGTTCAGTAGCACTTACTAGAAGAATCCAGTGAGACTCTGGCTGAGGTTTTGCTTGTATAGCAGAAAACCTTGGGCGAGCAGGTAGAGAGACACCTGAGACAGAAAGGAAGGGGCAGGAATGTAACCCTGATAAAGGTCTGGTGCTACAGAGAAAAAGCAGACTTCCTCATACTGATCCACTAGGCTGCTTATATTAAAGAAACCGGGGTCTCTGCAGGTCACAGCAGTGGGCTGAAAAGTAGCAGACTAATTCAAAGAGACCAAGAGGAGAAAGTGTACAAATATTATTCTACAACATCAGCATCTAGTGACAGATTTTATGTATGTAATGAAATGTATATAATTACAGTTATTTTTAATAAAAATCTTTTAGATATATAATAATTGATATAGTATTAATACAAAAAAGAGGAAATTTTCTTCAATTTTATTTTTTGACAAAGTCTCCTCCTCTGACATCATAAATTCTCGTTGTGCCAGTGGATATGAAGTAATTTTGCTAGACTTTGTGAAATGTATTGATGGAAATTTATTTACTTAAATATGCATTTACATCAGGGCTCTATACTGTAGATGGCAGTCAAAACTCAAATCAGAAAGTTTGTAAAGGAAATGTTACCAATTAAACCTACATTAGCTGTATGTTAAGTCAATGAAAATCCAACAGAAATTAGTTTTCGTTATTATCTATTAACACGACTTTCAGTGCACACTTTAGACTTTCAGCCTTTTAATGTTTCTGAACAAATCTTTTAAGAACACAATAAAATTTCAATCACTGCCCAGCAGTTATTTTTTCTGTTCACTGAAGCCTCTCCCTTGTAGCAGGAGGACGTGACTGTTTTTTTTTTTTTTTTTTGAAGCAATACAATGCAATGGTGCCCATCCACTTTTTCAGTGACATTATTTCTGGAAAGATGTTTTCTATTATTATTATTATTATTATTATTATTATTATTGTTGTTGTTGTTGTTGTTGTTATTACTTCCTTACTTACTTTTTCATTCATTCATTCATTCATTCATTCATTCATTCATTCATTATAACAACCACGTAGTTATAATTGGAAGTTATTCTTCCGGGAAGCTGACTGTTGCACACCATAGCCTTATAGGGTGGCCAATAATGGAGTCTTATTCACAACTAAAGTGAGAATTAAAGAAATAATAATAGTTCTGCTTTTTTCCAGTCAGAAATTCAGTCAGAAGTAGAATAAGACTGAATGGAGCTGAACTAGATTCAAGACTCAAACACTGAATCCTTCGGGCTAGATCAGTCATGGATTAGACTCAAAACTGACTCTCTCACTGGTGGCCATCTACTGGCGTAGCCTACAGGAAGGGCCATTAAACGAATCAGAGAATGAGCCTGAATGAGTCATTCATTCTAATAAAAAAAAAAAAAAAAAAAAAAGAAATTTACAAACGATTTAAATCACTAGGAAGAATCAAAGACTCCACTATTACCTTTCACCTTCCACTTATTGAATGTCCCACAAATGATACTTAAAGAGATAGTTCACACAATTACTTCACTCTCATGTCGTTCTAAACCTGTACGACTTTCTTTCTTCTGTGAAACACAAAAGAAGATATTTTGATATGTCTCAGTGTATTGTTCTATACATTGGAGGTCAATGGACAGCAGCACTGTTGTTGTCTTCTTTCATATGAGTAAATGATGACAGATTTTTTTTGGGGGGGGGTGAACTACTGTATCTTTTTAAGTAATCATGAAACTCTGAAAAGAAAAAAAAAATCAGCATTTTATATTTGAGTTCTAATTCTAAACTTTACCAAAGTAACCTAATGAAATTTATTTAATTGAACCTATGTGTAATCTGGTTGATAATTTTTTTTTGAATTGGTTTGTAGATATTCTGTTGAGTGGAGAATGGACTCTGAAAACCACTTTGACATTGACCCTGTTGAAGGAACTCTGTCTGTCAGTGAAGCCCTGGACAGAGAGAGAAATACAGAACACAACGTCACTGTTGTAGCAACAAAAGTTAGTAAGTATGGTGGATTGTGTTTTATCCAGATGCACAGCCTAGATAACCAAGCAGGTTAACATTCATAATATAACTGTTGATTGAAATGGGGATAAACATTCATACCAGTCCACATTTCTAAAGACCACATCTCCATCTAGTGGACAAGAATGAAAATACAGCATTGCTTCACTCATACCGGCTAAAATAAAATGTCAAAATCATAAATAAAAGCCCAATCCAGTTAAGAAATTTGTCAAAAGACCAAATAAATAAGTAAATTATTTTGCATCAAGCTGATTTGCAAATGAAAAGCCGCAACTACAAAGTTTTCTTCAGATATGAATGATCCAGCCAAAATCCTTTTGTTTTTGTAGCTACAATGAATGCGTTATAAGGATTTATTGTAACATGAAAGCAACTTCAAAATAATCAGATCCTCAAGAGTGTTACTGGGCATCAGTATAACATGTCAAAGACTTTCTGAATTCTTCATTTGTCCTATATTTTTCCTTTTTCAAATATGAATGGGTCTGACATTTTTGCAGTTTTTACTGATCTGATTCATGGACAATACTTTTTTTGATCTTTCAGACAACCCCCTGCTGTCCAGCAAAGTTACTGTCACAATCAAAGTGCTGGATATCAATGAATTTCCTCCAGAACTTGCCTTTGTGTATGAGACATTTGTTTGTGAAAATGCAAAAGTAGGACAGGTAAGTGTGTGTGTGTACATGTGTGTGAATAACTACCTGTGCTTCAATTTGAGTTTCTGGGCCTGCTGTTGGTGCTGCAGTGAATTAATGTGAGAGAACTGTGCCTTGATCTTCTCCTTTCATGCTGAAAGAGAGCTACTCCCAGTACAACGCTGCCTATCAGTGTCTCCCTATTCAGTCTTTCATACCAGAGAGCGAAGTTCCCTTGCTTATATGTAGAAATGTGCAGAATAAATGACACAACAAAGCATTTTCAGAATTCACTAAAGACAGTCAACTGATCAACACAAACCTTTGAAGACAAATATATGCAATTTTCATGGGGAAGCAATTATTAAGTTACATGCTGTTACACAATACTTATAAATTCCTGACAAAATATTTAAACAAATGGTTTAAACGTATTTAAGTATGTTTAATATGCAAGTATAAATATGAATCAATGCTAACACAAATGTAGTTTCTTTGGCATTTACCAAACTGTATTGGTTAAAACTTATGAACTTTGATTAGAATCTCATATTTTTAATCAATTCCTAATTTGCACATCTATTCTGAATATGTAGAGCATATATACACTATTAATTTAAATTTAATGGAAATGTATTAATACAGATAAAATGTTTAAATCTAAAAGCTGGATTATTTAAATGTATTAATAATCATGTATTAGTATTTACTAAATGTTTGACAACAACAAAAAGATCATGATAAATATGAATACAATTGTAAAAACAAAAGTGAATAGTACACTTCAAAAAAAATGTGGAGGGTGGAATTTTTACTTTTTTATTAATGATCCTTTATGCCTGACAAGAGGAAATACAGTATGCATGATTAATATTAATACTAACAAATGTGTAAAAAATGCTTGGATATGTTTTCAAGTTTTAAACTTTTTCGCAGTTAAATGTGCAGAAAAAGCTGCCTTTGAGAAATATGAACACTAACCAGCAAGTCACAACAACAATGGCTCAGCCAATAGCTTGAGTTAGGGGCGGGAATATCTGTATGTCCAACCAATGACAGATTGGTTGATGATTGGTTGAAGTGTTGAACCTGTTTAAAACCAATCATTACTTTCGCAGATCTGTGTGGTTTTTCTAGTGCCTGGGAAATAACATTTATTTGCACACATTGATAGTAAGAAAGCATATTCATAAAATACTAGCAGAATGGAGTACTGGATATTTTTTTCTCTGCCACGTTAAATCCTGTCATTCTCTCAGAATGCTTGACTTTGTCATCAGAGGTCTGTGGAGTTGGCAGCGCACCCGTCATAAGTTCCGCCCCATGTGGTTGAGTCATAAAGGCAGTAAGCAACCTCAAATGATCCCTTTGAGGTTTGATGAGTCAAGCATGTCAGTTCTATCAATCAAACAGTCTATTGCTGTCTTTTCAACACTAGAATTGCTTTTACGAAATATGCAAGCTCTTTCTGTGGTGATTTATTCAGTTGACTGTTCTCTAGGTGATTCAGATCATCAGCGCCACAGACAAAGACATGCCCGCAGTCGAGCACCGATTCTACTTCAAATCCCCTTCACAGACCAGGAACAGAAACTTCACAATCAGGGACTATGGAAGTAAGTTGGAAAGCTGAAGCGTTTATTATTTTTTAAATACATAACTCATCACTTAAAGGTATAATTCACCCAAACATGAAATTGTCAAGTGGTCTTTTTCCTAAAGTGTTTTTTTTTTTTTCCATTTATGTATGTATGTATGTATGCATGTATTTATTTATTTATTTCCATAGGGATATCAAAATATCATTCTGTAAAGAATTCTAAGCTATAAACCAAACCAATCAGCTCCAAGATGAATCACACAATTTCACACCATTTCTGTTTAAGTAAAAAAGTCTGTGAAATATACATTACTTCACACACTAGAATGAAATGGTCTGTTATTACCTTATTTGGAAGGGTCATGAATAATAATGTTGAGCTCTGCTCTGATTGGCTGTTTCACAGCATGGCTCATTTCAGTAACTCACACAGCAAACAAATCTCTACTGTCCGTGAACGATGGTGGGATTAGGCATCCAACCTTATCCCCCGGTTTCACAGACAAGGCTTAAGCCTAGTCCCAGACTAAAATGTAAGTCGGAGCTGTTTCAACTGAAAGAAACTTGCACTGACTGATCTTAAAATATATCAGTGCCTTTGTTTTGTCTCAAGATGCACAACAGTAATGTTTTTTTTTTTCTAAGGCTTAGTCTAAGCCCTGTCTGTGAAACCAGGCCTTAATGTTAGAGCCTGTATCAGACAAAGATGCAGATTTTGAGAGATTTTGCAAGAATGTTTAGCGTCCATGCATGGTATGAACATGATCGCTGCGAGACGCTGGTGGAGTGAACGAGGCTTGAGAGAGAGTTGTTAGTGAGGGCACGGACTCAGCCTCTGTGTTGCCAGATCCAGCTGTTATAAGCATTTTTGGACTTGTCTTTTCCACTTTTTTTGACACTTTAGAAAGTTAATAAAGAAGGACGATGCAGTTTAGGGTCAGCGATATCTTTATCTTATCTTAATTGCAAAAGATTTGAAATAATTTTAGTTTATTTTTACTTATTTATTGGTTTTTGTTTGTTTTAATATCAAATATCTGGCAACAATGCATTGATGATTCGGCTGCGCAGGTCCGGCTGGCCTAGAACACGTCATACGTTATGCAAATATTGGGGGCGTAAACATTAATGATCCCGACTGTAACGTCACAGTCGGTGTTATGTTGGGATTCGCGTCTTTTTCAGTGTTCTTTTGCACGCACAAGATTTACATAAGAAGGAGGAAACAATGGTGTCTGAGACTCACGGTATGTCATTTCCATGTACATAACACTTATTATTCAACTATTCCAAGGTAAATACAGTTTTCCATTCAATGGCACCTTGAAATGTATTCATCATTTACTTACACAAAGTTGTTCCAAACCTGTGACACTTTTTTTTCTGCATGCTAAACGCAAAAGAAGATAATTTTAAGAGGATTTCAAATCTTTTAGTTAACGTAATGAAAGAAACTGGGTTCCAAAACAACATTTTATTTCATTTTATTTTATTTTATTTATTCATCCCTCAAAATATCATCTTTTTTCTTTTCTTTTTTTTTTTGATTGATTTGTTTGAATATATTTCTTGAGGCTATTTTCAACTGAATGTCTATAGATTTAAATTCAAATCTATAGCCCTGTAGTCTTACATTCAAAAAAACGTTTACAGTAAATACACTTTTATATTAAATCACCTGGAATATTCTTTTAAAGGTGCAATATATGTATTCATCAGCTGTTGCTATGTCGTTGTACTAAAAGTAGGTTCAAAGAGTTTTTAGGCCATGTTATTCAACAACATATTTACCGTATATAACAGTATCTACCAGGAGAACAAACTCTAAAATACCCGAACTAGTGCAGTGACATGAATAGTGGTCGCATCCCAGAGCAGCACATCACCGCATGATCCATTTGTACAGACGCCTACAGCCTCACTGCCTGCTCCCGAGCTCCGTCCCCAGTGTTCTCAGCACATGAATATCATCAGCTGTGATTCACAGAGACAGGGTCACTCAGGGCTACACAGCCAAACAGGCACAAGGTGTGCTTTAATGGCTCCTACCTTGTCAAGAGAAATCCCCCAGTTGCCCAGGCGTAACAAACCCCTCATGACGGGGTCAGTCGACCTTCCAGGCGAGGACAAGCACATCTCGGCACGTTGACTCAGTGCTATGAGCGCCAAGCAAAGCCCTCACCGTCAGACCAGCAGGCACTTGCCCTGCTGTGTTTTCAAGCTTGATTTAAAAGTATTTTCAATTTCCTCTGGGTCATAAGAAACACTTGGCTAGACACTTGAATCAAAGAAGATGAGCTAAACTGACTTAAATGCTTAAAATTTAAGATTGTTTCTTTTTTATGCATGAACTGATTTATGGTGGTATTAAATGTGCGCTCAGTCATTTTTTTCCCACATTTTAGAATATCAGTAGCCTTATAAAAGTTGTTTTATTTTACATGGAGCAGGATGCCACATTGTTTTTGAATAGTAAGATTTTTAATGTTTTTTTAAAGAAGTCTCTTCTGCTCACCAAGCCTGCATTTATTTGATCTAAAGTACAGCATAAACAGTAAAATTTTGAAATATTTTTACTATTTAAAGGGGACCTATTATGCCCCCTTTTACAAGATGTTAAGTACGTCTTAGTCTCGCGTAGCCAGACCTTCAGACTGTCGGCTGAAGGTCTGGAATCCATGGCAGCTTTTATTGGCCAAAGCCTGCCCATGAGGCTGTTTGACCGACATGTCAAACAACCAATCACAGTTCGTTTCGTTCAGCGTCACGTTTCGGGGCGTGGAAATGTTGCCATAATAACAGACCGGTGTGTAAAACTCTCGGATGTATTTTAAAGATTCTATGCTGCAAACTTTAAATATTTCACATACTTTTGAAACTCCAGCTTTTAGTTGATCCCAATAAGCAATTGTCGTCACAGTTGTAAACACGGCGGCTTTCTTCTTTCGTGAGGGGGTTTAGCGTCACGGCCTCTTTGTTTCCAGATGGAACGTTAAAGAACGCGGCACATACGTTTCCCGGAAATCCTGTATAATTCAACCAATCCGATGACGACTTCGAAACTCATGAAGTGTTTCCACTTTTGTGTGCCATAGGCATCAGATGTTCAGCCAACGCGCTGTGGGTGTGACGTCTGAGGCTGAGACTAAATAAGTCTCCGATGTCCCCAGAGTGTGTATGTGAAGTTTTAGCTCAAAATACCCCACAGAAAATGTTATATAGCTTGTTAAAATTGCCACTTTTAGGGTATGAGCCAAAACGCGTCATTTTTGTGTGTCCCTTTAAATGCAAATGAGCTGGTGC